>JAYEPQ010000014.1:33087903-33447903 GCA_036321105.1 Dracaena cambodiana
ACTTATTTTCATATTTCTATATTTGCTACAATGTCATCCCTGACATGCATATACCATTTGTTCCGAGATAAGTGTAATAAAATATATGATTCATTTTAAAAAATGTACTTTTCATGATGCTCGGATTTGTTTCATATTTAATTAATATTTTGTGCTTTATGTATATATATATCATACATAGTGTGCTTGTGTGTTATTATCTCTATTTTTGTAGTACTTATTAGGTCGTTCTAATGATACTGGTTTGGCACGTCCAGATACTCATTTGAAGGTTACCTAGGAGAAAGGTCTACTACTGCTGGAACCGTATTTTATAGAGTTAGCAGATACTCGACAGGTGCGTTTACTGCAAGAGAGACATAAGAGAGACCATTTATATTGTTTAATCTTTTTTTAAAGAGAAACTTTATTATTCATCTTCATTTAAACTTAAATTAAATTATGTAACAAGAATTCGTTTTTATCTTCCTAAAAACTTGTCTTTTTAATTCTATGTTTTATGATTATATATGTGTATGTATTTGTGACAGTTATATATGTTTGTATTCATATATTTTAGGTTTGGCGTGTTCGTTTATGATACGTCGTCAAATGTTACCCGTATCATGAGATGCGGGACGTTACATTAAAGGCTTGGATCGATTAATGTATTCATAACAGTAACTAAGGGAGCTTCCTATCACAGAGAGTTAATACAATTTGGATCCTCCAAGCCAATCATATTCTATATATATTTGATATTCTAATGTCAAACCACACGACGATTTTTAAAACCTAACAAATTCTTAGATAAGGTAATAGACGAGTGGTTTTCCAATAATTATTGGATCTTTGCTATTAACGACTTGTCTTCTGAGTTATTTAAGATTGTGTGGGATGATTATCAATGATATAGTAGAATAAGAAGGTTCTATTAAGGACTCTTTTTCTTCTTCTTTTTTTCCCTATTTTTTAAAAGAAGAAAAAAGAAAAATTAGCCACAAGAATCTGTTCCGCTTCTTTTATTTGGAGCTTGAGCTGAACTTGCTTATTTCCATAATTCATTTATTTAGTCTACATTTGAACTGTTTTGATTTATCAACGTGATCGATCCAACATGATTTTTTTTTGGTTCATGTTGTTGTGGTTGTATTTGAACTGTTTTGATATTAATTCCTTGAGGACCATAAATTAATGAGACAGAACCTTGATGTGACTCTGGCACAAAGGTTAGTTCTAAAATAGAGAAAATCACTAAACCGAAACAAGGAAATTTAAGAATGAAAATAGGCATATTTACATTCCCTTTGTCGACCTATTCAAAATTTAAAATTAGAAAAATAAAATTCTAATTTAAAATCTTGAATAGAACGGATTGAAAATTGGTTCGTGGATCCGTACATTTCCATCCATAATCTGGTCTGTCCGATAATTTGTCCCACAATTTTATTACCTAAAAAAAAAAGCTTAAACTCCAAATTTAGAAAATAAATTCTGTCCATGTCTCTCCTCCATGGATGTAGGGAGCAGGGACCCACCATTCTTTCTTTCTGATCTCTCTCTCTCTCTATCTATCTATCAAATATTCTCTCCTTTTTCCTATAAATTAAAACTCCTCCGCCCAATTCCATTCTATTAATTAATACCAAACTCCTCCCTCCAACTCTGAGTTATAAAAGAATAATAATTCCATTCTACCCCCTGCCCGTCTGCCAAATTCACCTCAAGTCCCTGTCCCCTCCCGGCATTCTCTCTCCAGCTCCTCTTCCTCTTTCTCTCGCCTGAATCGCGAGCTAAAGAAAGAGCTTGAAGAAGGGGAGGGGAGCAATGGAGAGAGAAACCACCACCACCCCCAAGATGATCCGCCCGAGCCGGTCCTTCCGCCTCCGCTGCCCGTCCCTCAACTCCCTCCGCCTCCGCCGCGTCTTCGACATCTTCGACCAGGACTCGGACGGCCAGATCACCATCCCTGAGCTCTCCCTCGCCCTCGACCGCCTCGGCCTCGGCGCCGACCCCACCGATCTCGCCTCCACCATCTCCTCCTTCATCCGCCCCGACCGCGAGGGGCTCGAGTTCGAGGACTTTGAGGCTCTCCACCGGGAGCTGGGGGACGCCCTCTTCGGCACCGCCATCGACGAGGAGGCGCCCGCCGACGAGGAGGAGGCCGACAGCGACATGGAGGAGGCGTTCAGGGTGTTCGACGTGGACGGGGACGGGTTCATCTCGGCCAAGGAGCTGCACACGGTGCTGGGGAAGCTGGGGCTGGACGTGAGCATGGCGAAGGTGCATGACATGATATATAGCGTGGACGTGAACAGGGATGGGAGGGTGGACTTTGGGGAGTTCAAGAGCATGATGCTTGGGGTCTCAGAGTTGGCGGCTTGATTCATCATCATCAGGTCGATCAATCCAATGGATTTTGTAACTGCAGGCCTTTAATTTTCCTCCTTTTTTGTGGATGGATCAATTGATCGATACTCGTTTTGGTCATTTTTTGTGTTTTTTTTTTTTCTTTTCTAAACTATAGTTATATATATAGGTCCTGTAAAGGAAATTGTTGTCTGTATACAAACAAGATCAAATGTATGATTCTTGTTAAATTTGGTAATTATCGATCGGCTGAGACAATAATTAAGTTGGGGAATGACAATGGCTCAAGTGGCATCATCCTTTTCAATTTGTATAAAGCTCTGATGCTCGATAAGAACTCAATTCAGATAACATTGCTAAAAATATATGTGTATAAGTTTGACTAAAAAAAAAAAATTAAGCTGGAAAATTTCTAGAGGAGCACACCTTTTTTCCTAATGAGCTCATCTTTTCTTTTCAAAAGAGAGTATTTTTCCTAGTAAGTACCCAAAATTTTCCTGTTAGCATTCCTTGTTTCTTTTCCCAATGAGCAGACCTCGATCACGAAACCCACTTTCCCTTCCTCCCTTCCAAAGCCCACTGTGCGCTTCCGCACCGCTACCCGTGTCGCCCCGCTGGCAAGCACTATATTGTGGGTTTTAGGATCCAAATTTTTCCTTTTTTTTTTTGCTGAACCGAACTGCTTTGCAGTTTGAGAAGAGGAGTAAGAGAGAAATTGAAGACAGGGACATTCTAGTCAAAAAAATAGATAGCGAACTTGTAATATGAAAAAAGTTATTAACTGGGCTCACTAGGGAAAAAAGGTGTGCTCCTCTAGAAATTCCCATTAAGTTCTGATAATAATCCGTATCCATATCAGAGTAATTGATTGCTAGACCTTATATTATGTTTTGGATTGTTCTATTCTAATGTTAATATGTTAATTAGTATTTGGGTTATGCAAAGATGAGCCTCGTCTTTCCAATTACTATGGATACTTTTAGGGTGGTTTAATTATAATTTTCCTTGCATGTAAAATAAAAATGATTGTCATTGACCGTACGGAGTCAGTTATATTCAAATTCAAATTTTCAAAGATAAAAAAATTAAAATGATTGTCCCTCACAAATGGATCTCACGACACAACAACACCTACTATGTTAATAGTAGGAATCATTAACTTGCATCACGCTTTTCTTCCTCATTCTGATTTTGATTTTCATAACGCAGATATTGATTCGCGCTTTATGGCATTTCCTCATTCTGATTTTGATTTTCACATTTTCAATGTAAAATAGTATGAATAGTAGGAATCATTAACTTACATCACATTTTTCTTTCTCATTCTGATTTTGATTTTCATCTCACAAATCTTGATTCACGCTTTATTGCATTTCCTCATTCTGATTTTGATTTAGTATGGTTAATTATAATCTTCCTTCGATGTAAACTAAAAATGATTTTCATTGACGATATGGAGTCGGTCATATTCAATTTTAATTTTTAAAGATAAAAACAAATTAAAAAGATTGTCCATCACAAACGGATCTCAAGACACAGCAACACCTACTATGTTAATAGTAGGAATCATTAACTTGTTGTAGACATTAAAAAAAAAAAAAATTGGGAATTACCCGCGGGTTGCCACCTGCGGGAATTTCCCACAGGTCGGCACCCGCGGGGAATTTCCCGCGGGTTGCCACCTGCGGGAATTTCCCACAGGTCGGCACCCGCGGGGAATTTCCCGCGGGTTGCAACCAGCGGGAAGCTCCCGCGGGTTGCAACCCGCGGGAGCTCCTGCGGGTTGCAACCCGCGAGATGCCTTCCCCTTCCGTTCCGTATTTCGGTTGCATGATCCGAATTTTTGGGGATTAATTACGTAGATTTTATCGGATTTGAGGGAAGATTTTGAGCCGGATTAGAAACGCTCCTCAATCTATAAAATTGGGAGCGGATTTCAGAACGGGGGAGATTTTTTGGAGAGGTAATTTTCCAAAGACCGGAGTCCAAAAATCCAGAAGTTCCAGAGAAATCAATTTTCATCCCAATTCAAATCGGAACGTCAATGGAGTGCAGAATTAAGACTCCATCGCTGCCAGAACCCACAAAAATAAAGGGAAATCGAAATCAATCGATCCCTATTCTTATAATCTCGATTTTCTATTTGTAATTTTTCTTTTATTACTGTAATTCCAAAGTAAATTGGCAATATAAAGGAATATTCAAATTTTCGGGCGTACAAGAATTTACGACCACAGTAGGAGTTTGGGAGGCGCAATTCGATTTTTAAATTTTTTTTTATTCGGAGCCTAGGCGTCATCGCCCACCAAAATTGACAAGACGTCATCGTCTGTCCAAAAAAAAAAAGAGTGAGGCGTCATCGCCAACTAAAATTAACAAGGAGTATCGCCAGTTAAAAAAAAATTATTATGAGGCGTCATCGCTCATAATAATAAAAAAAAAAGACGTCATCGTCTGTAAAAAAAATTGACGCGTTATCGCCCACAAAAAATTGACAAAACTGGATGCAACTCGCGGGATACTGAATCCATGAAAAAAATAATAATAATAAAAAATAAGTAATAATAATAATAAAATAGTAATAAATAAAAATAAAATAAAATAAAAATAAATAAAATAATAAATTGAAAAGGCCTCATTTACAATAAAAAATGTTAATAAATAAAAAAAACGAGAGGCGACATAAAAAAAAAAGCTCTCAGATGGGGCCCACCTGGGCCCCGTGCTCCGTCCCTCTCCCCGCACGGGTTGAAAAAAAAAAAAAGGTACCGTGCTCGGATGGGGCCTACCTAGGCCACCCGCACTTTTCTCTCTCTCTCCCGCACGGGTTGAAAAAAAAACTGTGCTCGGGTGGGGCCCACCTTAGCCACCCACACTTTTCTCCCTCTCTCCCGCACGGGTTGAAGGAAAAAAAAAGTACTGTGCTCGGGTGTGGCCCACCTGGGCCACCCGGGCTTTTCCCTCTCTTTCCCGCACGGGTTGAGCAAAAAAAAAAAAAAGCAGAAAAAAAGAAAATAAAATTAAAAAAAATAAAAAGAAATAGATAAGAAAAAAAATTAATTAAAAAAGATAATGAATAAATATTAAAAATAATTAAATAAATAAATTTAAAAAAAGGATTAAAAAAATAATAGTAATAAGAAGAAAAAAAAATAAAGAAATAGAAAAATTTTTAAAAAAAAGTGGAAAAGATAAAAAAAAGAAATTAAAAAAATTAATATAAAATTTAATAAAAATGAAAAAAATAAAGAAATAAAAAATGCAAATAAATAATAATAATAATAATAAATAGAAACTAAAAAAAATAATAACAATATAAAATATAAAAAACCAAAAAATAAGTAAATATAAATAAAAATAATAATAATAAAATATAAATTAATAATAATAATAATAACAATAACAATAAAAAAATAAAAATTGGTACCCGTGCAATTGCACCCGCGGGTTTCTTCTGTCCTCTTAAAAAAAAAAAAAAAGGGAGGGAGAAGAAAGCGTTGCTGCGCTCTTGGGGTCCTCAACCAGACTTGGATGGCCACACTCGTCCCCTTGTTTCCCTGTCCTCCATTGTCCTCTCCATCAGAATGCTGCAGATGAGGCATCGTCTGTCTTGGGCGTCATAGTTGCACTTCCCCGTTCCTCTTACTCCGCCTTGATAAAAGCAACAATCTTCAGGTCTTCGTCTTTTGATGATCGATTGATGAACTCAAGCATTCAATTTGAATCAATTTGGTCTTTTCTCGTCAAGTTAGGCTGAAAACTTTCAAATTGAATTGATGGAAAGAAATAAGAACGAAGTTTTGAGACGCTTAAAGTTAGCAAATATGTGGGTAAGCTCTGTTCAGGACCTCCACCACTTCGGGCTTCTGATGTCCGAATCTTTAAATGCAGAGGCAGCACTTGCTTTAAAAAAAAAGTAAGGATAAAGTTTCGAAATTTATTTGAATATCAAAGAAATTATAGTCGGGGTCTCGATCGATGGCTGAATCCCTCATTAGGCGAATCCAACTGCTGATCCCTCCCTCTCTCGCTGACAGCCGCCTCAACGCTTGCAGTCGTGCCACTGTTGCCAGAGGCAATCAAGGTGTTGTCCGACATTACGACGCACATCCTCACGTGGGTACTGTGCGATAAGGGAGATGTCGATGCCACACGCAAAATGCTCGATGAAATGCCAAATAAGGAGATTAAGCCCGATGTGGTTAATTACAATAAGGTGTTCGATAGCTGTTCTGTTAAGCAGACTATGTGTTGGACTTCGATAATCAGTGGGCTTGTGAAGTGCGGAGAGATCATGCTTGCATTGGCAGTGTTTGATATAATGGAGTGCCGAGATACAGTCTTAGTAAAATACAACGAACAATGGGTGTGCTCTTGGGCGATTTGGAGGAAGCCTGCGAGGTGTTTTGATCAAACACCTGGAAGAAGTTTGACCTCTTGAAACCAAAGCAAATGGGATCACAAGGATTTCATCTTCAAAGATCAGAAGCACAATAGTAAGCACTACACCATGTTATCCTCCCTCGAGTCGTCGATGACAGAATCAGAGATCTTCAACGGCGTTGTTACAATCAAGTACTAGCAACCCGACAACGATGTGGACGCCCTCGTCTCTGTCATCAGCAACAATGACGTTAGAGCACGACAAGCTTGTCGCCACCGCTGCTACCGGCGGGAAGGGAGGCAACAGCAGGGCAGCATCCTGTGACTCTCTGAAGAATAGGCACACATGCAAGACGTGCGATGACAATCCAATAAAAAAAAACTCTCAAGATCAAAGACAAACTTCCTTCTTTTCTCCAACCAGGAATCAGTCTTTTCTCCGTAAGCATACTGGAACTCTGGAAGCACTAGGCGAAGTTGCTCTCCATATTGTGAAAGTTTGACAGAAGATGCAAGAGATACAGTAGACTAATGCTGGTAGCAGTTTCACCATGACGGGTCAGGGCTTGGCGACTATGTACTTAGCATTGGCGTCCAAGGCCATGTTGAGTCATTTCAATTGCCTGGGAAACGATATCATGAGACAGATTCGGCAGGTAAAAAAAAAGAAAGAGATTTTGCCAAGCTAGAGAGGTTCCCTCCAGTATACCAAACTGTCCATCCAGGCTGCTTCAAGATCAGGGCATAAACTCCCTTGAAAAAGATCCCATGCATCGGGCATTCACAAGTCAACATAAAGCCAATCAGACGCAAGGCTATGCTCACGACTGAAACACGAGGCTAAGTCCAGAGCCATAATATGAGGTTATGTGTCAGTCTTACGCAAAAGAACCAAAATGCGAGGCTACGCCCACATGCAACGGGAGGCCAAGTCAACGTAAAATTATTTTAGATGCAGAATTATTTCAAGACCAAGCCAGCATAAAGTCATCTAGATGCGAGGCTAAGTCAAAACCAAACCAGTGTAAATTGATCCAGAATGCAAGTTTATGCCCATGCTTGAAGAGCAAAACTAAGTTTCAGCCGTGTGCAAGCCAAATGGGATCCACACAAGGGATAGAACCCACATCCATAGCGCAAAGCTAAATCCCACGTAAAACACGGGAGGGGCCTAGCCAGCTTAAAGCCAGCAAGACGCGAGGCTATGTCTACAAGTGAAGCGCGAGACTTATTCAGTGCACGAGGCTAAACCAGCGCACGAGTCTAGCTCAGTGCGCGAGCTTAAGCTAGCGCACAAGTCTAACCCGGCAGATGGGCAAGGTTAAATCATAATCCAAAGTCGAGGCTAAGTTCGCTAAAGTCATCCATATGTAAGGATATGCCAGCATAGATCGTAAGGCTATGCAAGTACAAAAATGAGGCTAATCCTACTACAAGAATGTGAAGTAAAATCAGTGTGAGGCTAAGCTAGCATGCGTGGATAAACCCAATGTGCGAGACTAAGCCAACACACGACAAACACAGCACGTGAGGCAAATCCAGAGCATGAAGTTAATCCAAAGTGCAAAACAGTCCATAATGCGAGGCTAACTCCCAGCCCCTCGTAAATTTCAAAAAAAAAAAAATGGAAAGCTAAGACTTAAGTCAGACGTCAAGCCAATCGCAGTCTTGCATGAGAAGAAGGTGATCAATTGAATACCCATTGAAACCAGTTAAATGTGGACCACGCAGGGGGTGGGACCCACATCCAGCCAAACATGGATACATATGAAGCCAGAATGTAAAGTTATGCCTGCATACAATACAAGGCCAAGCCAGCGTAAAGTCATCTAAACGCGAAGCTATACTTACGGCCAAAATGTAAAACTAACTCTCAGCCCTGCATAGACTTTAAGAAATGGAAGATCAAGGTCTGCGTCAGAAACTTAAGGCGCCAAGCCAACCAAGAGCCTTGCGTAATATTTGATGAAAAAGAAAGTAGCCCGTCGACTTACAATGAGCTCGTAACTAGTCAAATGTGGCCCACTTAGGAGGTGAGACCCATGTCCAGTAAACATTGTGAACAAAACTAAACTCTGCATACAATGCGACGCTAAGCCAACGTAAAGTCATCTAAACGCGAGGTTATGTCCGCAAGGAGTGAAATGTTATGCCCGCAACTAAAATGCGAAACTTAGTGTATAAAGTTAAACCTACACACAAGTCCAATCCAACGTATAACGCAAAGTTATACTAGCCCAGTCGCGAGGCTCTGCCAGCTTAAAATACTAGGCTAAGCCCATGGATATGGGGCTAAGGTTGCATCTTGAATGCGCAATAACAAAGAGTTGTATCAAGCGCAAACCTCGAGAGCACCTTCAACAAAAAGGTACAAGGAAGAACTTTCAAAATAGACGACTTGGTCTTAGCCATGATGCACAAGACTAAGAACAAAATTTAGCCAAGATTGAAGGGTCAATTTGTAGTAGAGACGATCTATCCAAATGGAGCATACTGATTGATCAATCAATACGGTGACCGGATAATAATACAGATCAACAGAAAATTCCTGAAAAAATATTATTCTTAAGGGAATGAAGTCATCCGACCTCTTTTTCAACACAACAAATAAAGAAATGCTGGTCGTTGCTCGGGTGTAGCTTCGCACCCCAACTTGAGTCATAAAATGAAAATGGATCCTTCTCTACGCTTACGGATAGAGAAAATGTTTGGCATGTAAGTCCAAATGAAATCCTCACTAACCCCATTATGCTGGAGGTAACAAGCATGAATTACCCAACGCTATTAAGGCAATGAGAAGAGAATAAATTTCTCGCCACCCCATCATACTGGAGGAAAAAGTATGAATTGCCCAACACCATCAAGGCAACGGGAAGAGAATAAATTTCTCGCTAACCCATCATACTGGAGATAAAAGTATGAATTGCTCAATGCCATCAAGGCAACGGGAAGAGAATAAATTTCTCGCAAACCCATCATGCTGGGGTAAAAGTATGAATTGCCCATTGCTATCAAGGTAACGGGAAGAGAATAAATTTCTCGCCAATCCCATCATGCTGGGGGTAAAAAGTACGAATTGCCCAATGCCATCAAGGTAACAGGAAGAGAATAAATTTCTCGCCAACCCCATCATGTTAGGGGTAAAAGCATGATTTGCCCAATGCCGTCAAGTCAACGGGAAGAGAACTAGTTTCTCGCCAACCTATCATGCTGGGGTAAAAGCATGATTTGCCCAACACCATTAAGGTAACGGGAAGAGAACTAGTTTCTCGCCAACCCATCATGCTGGGGGTAAAAGCATGAATTGCCCAAAGTTGCTAAGGCAAAGGGAAGAGGAAAAGTTTGGTATTTAAACTCAAACGAAATCCTTGACAACTCACCATGTTAAGGGGAATAGTATGGCTAGCCCAACTCAAACGGTAGTTGGTAAAGGCAAATCAAACCCATTGATAGTTAGGGGTTTGCTAAAAATTCTATGACAAATATGTCACAATACTATCCTTATCCGAATATAAGGATACATCACTGTCCTAAGCTGCTAAGGCAAAGGGAAGAGAAAAAGTTTGGCATTTAAGCCCAAACGAAATCCTCGACAACTCACCATGCTGAGGGGAATAGTATGGCTAGCCCAACTCAAATGGTAGTTGGTAAAAACTAATCAAACCCGTTGATAACTGGGGGTTTGCTAAAAATTTTATAACAAATCTGTCACAACAGTATCCTTATCCAAATATAAGGATACATCATTACCCTAAGCTGCTAAGGCAAAGGGAAGAGGAAAAATTTGGCATTTAAACCCAAACAAAATCCTCGACAACTCCCCATACCGAGGGGAATAGCATGGCTAGCCCAACTCAAACGGTAGATGGTAAAAACTAATCAAATCCGTTGATAACTAGGGGTTTTCTAAAAACCCTAATCAGATCGATCCCCTGTCAAGTTAAGATTTCACCTCTGACAATAAAACTTTCCTCATTAATTTTCTCTAGAAACTTTCCTCATTAATTTTCTCTGGTAGAGATAATAAGTCTCTAAAATATTTGTCACGTTAAAATCATACCTCTGACACCCGAATACAAAATCAAATCATTTTCCTCCATGAGATCAAGCCCAATAAAATCTCTTGTCACGTTAAGATTTCACCTCTGATAACAGAACTTTTCTCGTCATTTTTCTCCAGCAAAGCAAGTGACACTCCAAAATATTTGTTAAGTTAAAATCATACCTCTGACATCGGAATTCAAAATCAAATGAGATACAATCCGATTAAATCTCCTGTCATGTTAAGCTTTCACCTCTGATAAGAAAAGAAAACTCACATTTCATCAAGTCCAATATTACAGCCTCTGATGAATTTGTTTTTGATCTTGTTAAGTTGAAAATTATCTCTGACGAAAATCATCTCCCTATTAAGTTAACAGTTATCTCTGATAGTCAAATTTCATGGCTAAATACGTTAACCGTCACCTCTGTTTAGTTAACTCATTCCTATCATGACCAGATCCTCTGAATAGGTCGAGTTTTGAGACATGTTTAATGACACCTCTGTCTTTTCCTGATCTATCATATTAGATGTCACTGAACGGTTAGGATTCTAATAAGCACGTTAACATGATACCTCTGCTTGACCTCAAATAAGTATGTTAACATCATACATCTGCTTATCATATAATGAGTATGTTAACATCATACATCTGCTTGTCACTCTATGAGTACGTTAACATCATACCTCTGCTTGTCATCTAATGAGCACGTTAAAATCATAGCTCTGCTTGTTATCGAATAAGCATGTTAACATCATACCTCTGCTCATATTCCAGAAGACATGTTAATAGTTATCTCTATCTATCAAATCTATTACACGTCTGTCATGCACTTAGCCTCTGAACGAGACGTCAAAAATATTTTTTGCATGTAGACAACAAATTTTTTGAAGCAAAGCTACAAGCAAAAGTTTGGCTCGGCCGGACAGGTACAATGGTCAGCATCAAGAAAACTCGTTAGAAGCAATATCTAATACGTCGAAAAGGTTCAACAGTATACCTATAGCAACAAAATAGCTGGAAGGTAGTGATTTCAGAATATGGTTCACAGTATACCATAAAAATCACAATGAAGACTTCAGAGCTAAAATCAAAGAGTCCAAACTGTTTCGAAATTCGTTACAATTCAATACAGAATTTTGAAAACTTTGAAGGGGGTTATGTAGACAAAAAAAATTTGGAAATTACCCGCGGGTTGCCACCAGCGGGAATTTCCCGCGGGTTGCAACCCACAGGAGTTCCTGCGGGTTGCAACCCCCGGGATGCCTTCCCCTTCCGTTCCGTATTTCAGTTGCATGATCCGGATTTTTGGGGATTAATTACGTAAATTTTATCGGATTCGAGGGAAGATTTTGAGCCGGATTGGAAGTGCTCCTCAATCTATAAAATTGGGAGTAGAGTTCAGAACGGGGGAGATTTTTTGGAGAGGCAATTTTCCAAATATCGGAGTCCAAAAATCCAGAAGTTCCAGAGAGATCAATTTTCATCCAAATCCAGATCGGATCGTCAACGGAGTGCAGAATCAAAACTCCACCGCTATTAGAACCCACAAAAATAAAGGAGAATCGAAATCAATCGATCCACATTCTTGTAATTTCAATTTTCTATTTATAATTTTTCTTTTATTGCTGTAATTCCAAAGTAAATTGGCAATATAAAGGAATATTCAAATTTTCGGGCGTACACTTGTATCACGTTTTTCTTCCTCATTCTGATTTTAATTTTCATATTGCAGATATTGGTTCGCGCTTTATGACATTTCCTCATTCTGATTTTGATTTTCACATTTTTCAATGTAAAATAGTATGAATAGTAGGAATCATTAACTTACATCACATTTTTCTTCCTCATTCTGATTTTGATTTTCATATCACAGATCTTGATTCACGCTTTATTGCATTTCCTCATTCTGATTTTGATTTAGTATGGTTAATTATAATCTTCTTCAATGTAAAATAAAAATGATTGTCATTAACCTTATGGAGTCGGTTATATTCAATTTCAATTTTTTAAAGATAAAAAAAATTAAAAAGATTGTCCATCACAGATGGATCTCAAGACACAACAAGACCTACTATGTAATAGTAGAAATCATTAACTTACATCACGATTTTCTTCCTCATTTTGATTTTGATTTTCATATCACAGATCGTGGTTCGTGCTTTATGGCATTTTCCCAAGCTTTATGGTATCAGTTATATTCAATTTTATTAAAGATAGTGAATACTTATAATTTAAGAGGAAAGATCGATAAAAGAATGATAAAATGATCCAAGTAGATGGACAAGTAGCACATTCATTATATTGAAACTTCTGCAATATGTGAAAGTGGGTTAGCGGGCTTGTCGTAATTGTATTTGTAACATAGGTGTAAACGAATAAATATGACCCAATCTAAACTTGGATTCAAATCTAATTTTAAATCGGATTTCGATAGAAATTTAGGATTATATATGGTCAAACTCGAATAGGGATTCAAATAGTGGGTCCTTATGTAGGTTGGATCCGATTCGAATTTGGATTTCGATTGATCCAGATCCGCATAATCTGATTTTTTTTTTTTTTTTGTGTGCATTAAGTTGATAATTTGAACATTTATAATTATATACACCATTATACCATAGAAGTATATATATCTCTTATGAAGTTAATATTGCATTTGCAAGCTACATATAAGATAAGATCAATGTTGAAAATAACGCGTTATAAAACCCGTTATTTTGCGTTACGTAACCTAACGGAACCCCAGCGCTACGTAACAACTGGAAATAACTCAATGCACCATAACAATACGTTTTTTATGTTATTTGATGTTATATTCCGTAACGTTACGTTAAATTATATTATGTTACGTTATTTACAATTATCTTTTTAGTAATTTTGATATTGTTGTTGATTATTATTTTAATTATTAGTGAATTACTGTAAATTTTTACTTGATTAGTTGTTGGCTTGTTTGATTGCTTGTGAAATTGCTAACTTGTCAATCTGTTTTTGCAATTGTTTCCTTGTTCGCTTGTAATTGCTCTCCGATTGTTGAAATATCTTACTTGTTGATTGTATTGAATTTTTAATTAAACTGAAATTAACTATTACAAATAAGATAAATTGAATATTAAAAAATATAAATTACAATAATAATAATAATAATAATAATAATAAATGGAATTGAAATAAAAAATTAGAATATTATTTTCTTATTTAAATGATGAATGGAATTACGGTTACAGACTTAATATAATTTATAAAGATAAATATTAAAATCATTGTAAAATTTAATATAAAATTAGAATAGACAATTATTATAAAATAGTTTTATATTCTTTTTTAGATATTTTAAATTTATATTTCAATTTATAGAAATTGTTTTATATAGTTTATATATATTTTTATTAAATAAGTAGGAAATTGCATAAACTACGTTATGTATTATATTATATGCGACATAACCTAACAGAATCAAAACGTTACGTTCCCGTGTTACCGTTATCACTATTTAAACATTGGATAAGACAATTATGTGGTAAATTAATTTTAAAGTCATTTCCAACTGTTTTGTACTCGTTATTTGATATTTCTTTAATTTGTAACTTTCATATTCTATTATAATTTGTTTCTAGTTAGAAAATATTTATGAGATATATAATACACACCAAAATATATGTATGTAATCTACTTCACAATTTGAAATGTCTTTTCTTATCTAAAATATTTATATCATATTTCTATTTGTAAAAATCCATATTTTATCCATATTTGTTAACATTAAATATGATTTTTATGATATCTGAACAGTAGACATATTTGTCTTTTAGTGAATATAGATATTAAATTTACTATCCATAATGTATTTGAATTCATATACATAATCATAAAAATATAAAAATACGAATATCTACTAGAAGAGATAAAGTGAGAAATAAAAATATTTGTGTTATACTAGGTGTAACTCCTATCGATGAGAAGATGCGGAAAAATTGCTTACGATGGTTTGGTCATATGCAACGTAGACCTACAAATGCACCAGTTCAATTAGGGGAGCTTATCAATATAGGACAAGTTAAAAGAGAGAAGGAAAGACCGAAGAAAATATGAATGGAGGTGATACAAAAAGATATAGATTCTAGAGCTTTAAATGAGGAGATATTACTCGATAGAAATGAATGGAGAAGGATTATCAACATGATCGATTTGGCGTGATTATCTTTTGGTTTATGTAGCCTACCCCAAGTATTTGGAATAAAACACTTAGTAGTTGTTATTGTTGTTGTATAAAACTATCAATGTCCGATCCATATCTGATATATTTACACACTTAATTTCCTCGGAGTTCCTATTAATCTTATTGTATAAGTCCAAACAAAACACATAAAAATCAAAAAGACCTCGAGCTACATTATAACTGTAGTGAGTAGGGATAGTAATAGATACGTCTACGGGTCAAATTTTGGTTATTCATATACAGAATTTTGAATTAGAAAAATAAAATGTTTTATTTTTAATTCAAAATTTTGTATAGAACTGTCCAAAATTTGATCCATAGGCGCGTTCATTACCATCCCTAGTAGTGAGCAGATAAAAAACTAAAGAAAAATTGCAAGCATATAGATTTATGTGTCGTACTTGCAAGGAGTATCTTGAGGGTCAAAGACCTAGGCTAAAACATATCTAGAAAATAAGATTTTGTATGTCACACGATTATGTAATTTTAAAAAGATCGTTTATGGAAAACATAAGACCTAACCAATATATCTACAAAAACTATACACACGAGAAAGAATCAAACAAATCGATGAACAATGACTAAGAAAATTGAAAGAGGAGCTTAAAAGAAGATTCTCTATTGGAGATACCTGCGATTAGCATTAGAAGATGGAGCTTGACGAAGATGGAAGATGATCAACGATCCAATGCGAAAACCGAAGCCGAAAGCTCCTGATATTTTGGATAAAACTTCAAAGTTGTTTTGGGTATGTCTCCTCATTCAAAGTCAAAATTGGACATATAGCAACTCGTTTTTGCCTGCTCAGAATGTGGCATAGTTAAATTGTAAAAATTTAACCACTATGTTAAAATACAAAATAATTTTTCTCTACTCTCATCATAACTTCGTAGTTTTGATACAGTGGAAGGAACTTTCAATTTGGTATCAGAACAACCCAGATTCAATTCCTGCCGGGCATCTGCGGTGTGGGGTATGTTAAAATACAAAATAGTTTTCCTTAACCCTTACTATAACTTTCAATATGGTATTAGAGCAACCTAGATTAGGGCGTGAAGCCCAGATTTCTTCTCAAAAATGGGTCTTCAACCTGCGGGAGCGTGTTAAAATATAAAATAATTTTCTTCAAGCTTTACCATTTTGGTACAGTAGAAGGATCTTTCAACATACTAGCAATGAAATTTGAAATCAGAAGAATAATTTGTGGATTCTTAATTGATTGCTGATAATGGGACGAAGTGAAAAGGGTAACAAAGCAAAATGAAACAAGCTCTTGGTTGGACCCAGCAAGGCAATAGAATCATGAAAACTATGCATCTCTAAAGGGAGTTGCTAGATGCGCTCCTTATTTGTCCTAGTGAGCCCCAATTTCTTAGTGAGCCCCAGCATAGTTTGAAACTAGTCCTTTTTTTTTCTTAGTGAGCTCCATGAATTTTTCAGTTTTGCCCCTGTAACCACCAATGCAATATTTGAGAGGGAAAATGGGACTCACTAAGAAAAATTTGGGGTTCACTGGGAGATTAGGTTTTTCAATGCTCTCTCTCTCTTTCTTCCTCCCCACTCTCTCTCTCTCTTCTTCCTCCCACTCGCTCTCTTCTTCTTCTGCTCAGACTTCTCTCTCTTTCTTCAACGACCACTGTCCAAATTGAGCCTTAGATTTCGGCCGCGTCCTCCACTGTGAAGATCAGCCCGCGAAGACGACGCCGTTGAGCCTGCTCGACAAGATATTATTCCTATCTCCTTTCTCTCATTTCATTTTCATCTCCTATATTTTTTAATAGTGCTAATAGGGTTTAGGATATAATAGGGACATCCAATTTTGAGTAGTATTTAGGGTTTGATAATTTGAAAATCCAATTTGAACATCCAAGTTTCATCTCCTCTTATGTGATAATATTTAGTAGGATTTTTGTGGAATTGGGAAAAACGCATTGTCACCAAACACAATATTGGACCAATTTTGTGAGATTATTGTTGGAATTTTGGATTAATAAATATTCAATACTTATGCAGATGGATCAACCTGAGTCATCTCGAATTAGACCGACGACCTCACATCGGAGGAAGAAAACTGGCATGAAGCCACCGATGTACGTCTACTCACTTTAATACGTATATTTATAAGTTCCATATTTGCGTAGTTAGATTTAACGTAACAATTATTGTCAGGAAAGAGAACCATTGAGATGTATCAATCATATGAAGAAAAATAACTGCATGGCCACTAAGGTTGAGCCAGTCGAATACATGGTTTGTGGAGATAATAAAAAAAATCCTCATTTTATAAGCAGTGTTGAGATATTAACATTTGTGGAAAGATGACATCTGAAAACAAATACCAACTTTATTATATAAGCAGTATTGGGATATCAGCATTATACAAGTAGTGTCGAGTTTATTTGGTTTAGCCGATGTCGAAGACCAAGTTGAGACTAGATCTCTGGAATTGCCAACAATGGGTGGACGGACCCGCCGTCGTGTTAGAAAAATTGCTAGGTAATAGTGTGTTGTACTTTCATGCTCACTATACGTAACTTTGTAATTATGATGTTATGAACAATTTCACTTTTGTAATTATACTTCTTCGTTTGTATTGAACAGATGATGATATTAACTTTAACTTATTGTCAATATTATCTATTTTTCGTTATGAACGTTTTAGTTTGATAGTTGTCAATATTCGTGATTTATGCATAATGTTCGTCATTATCGAATGATATAACTTATTCTCAATGGACATTTCTTAAAGAAACAAATTCATATGAAAAGCCCACTGGCCGGGGTTTCATCACCGACCAATGAAATTTGTTGGCCGGGGTGTACAACACGGCTGGTGGGTATTAGCTTCTTTATGAAAGTTTCCAATCTTACTAGCCGGGAGTGATAAACACTTTGGGTTAGGGTAGCTTTTCGTTTGTATTTAGGAGAAGATACTAATTTCAACTTATCGTCAATTATATATAACTTTCGTTATCAATTTGTACTTACTTTGATACAATACACTATTTGAAATTTTGGAACCTTACTGGTCGGGATGGAAAACCAAGCCAGTGAATACTCTGGACGGGGTTACAGCCCCGACCAGTGAATATACTGAATGGGGTTACAGCCTCGACTAGTGAGTATTCTGGATGGGGTTACAACCCCGACTAGTAAATACTCTGGACGGGATAGTAATCCCGACCAGCATTTGCTTGGGTCAGCATTGCCGTCCTGACCAGGGTTTCCACCTCGACTTCTAAAAATTAGTCGCAGCAACTAAACATATTACCAAAATCTTTAAAAATATCCATATTTATTCATCATTCAACTTATGTTGTTTATTGAGTCAATAAATACTTAAACATATGTCTAAATAAGTAGATTAATTGATTTTACCAATTTTATAATCTCGTTCTTCATCTTCTTCAATCTACTCAAAAACTCTCAATAAAAGATATCCACACCAGATTTGTAAAAAAATAATCACATAAAGTTCAAAAAATCGTTAGGAATCACGATGAGATGCAAATTTAGTTGAAGATTTAGAATTTCTTGGGTCATTTCTTTTTCTCTCCTTTTTTCCGTTTTTTTTTTTTCTGGACAACTTGCACGTAAATGAGAGGAATAGGGATTGAGGCTCACTAAGAAAAACTATCTAAGAGAGAAGAAGGAATGTGGCTTATTAAGAAATTTATAAGGTCAATTTGGTCTTAAATTATAAATGGCAAACTTGTAAATAGTTTGATTCATTGTCCTGGGGCTCACTAGGACAAGTATGGGGCGCATCTAGCAACTCCCATCTCTAAATCGTAAAATGACCGTAAAATATATATCAGCACACAACAACTTAATATCATAATAAGAAGGCTACTAGACCTAATTTGTAGTTCGTGGAGATTAATTAACCCATCACGAGAGTAGCACATGAAGAGAATAAGCACTTTGTGATGATCTTGTGTGAGCCCTCATGTGAAAGCTTCATTCTTCGATTCTGGATTTTTTTTTTCCCCCTCCTTCAATATAGTAGAGTTCTATAAAAGAATTTCTCCAATGGATTGGGTTTTTTTTTTTTTTTTTCTTTTGGGGGTTAGCATGCAAGTGTATGATAATTCTTAAAATATTGGGAGGAATATTCTAGGTCCAGTTTTTGATATGTCAATTCATTAATCGAACTTAGCCAGTTAATAGATCTGGCTATGGTCCTGTAAAATTGTGCTTACAAAATAGAACTTCTACAAAATTAAGCTCACTGGCCGTGATCTGATTACAAAAATGCCCAGTAGCCTACACAAGCCCTCATAAATAGAGAAAAATAGGATAGTCCAAATTGTTTGATTGCCAACATGGGTTTTTTTTTTTTATTATTAAGTTGAAACGGCGGACAAGTGTCCTCCGTATTCCATTAATATGGCACTAATAGAACTGTTGAGATATAATTGAGATATGATCATAATGCTAAAATATTTTGAGATACTTTCATATTAGATATTGAGATATTGTCCTAAATTAGAATAGTTGACAAATCTTTGATTTGATTAATTTAGGATAGTTGACAAATCTCTGATTTGACTAATTGAAGATTTTATGTAATTAGTATCAATTACAGATCCTGTAATTATTCTTTTTATTGCCTCCTTCACCTATAAAAGGATGGCTCATTGTACAGTTCATCAACAAGAAAATATACAGAAATTTCTTCATTCCGATTTCGCTCTATTTTCTTCAACATGGTATCAGAGCTACAGAAATTCTGGTGCCTCTTCTAATTTCTTTTCTGAGTGCATAACCACCATAAATTGTTCGTTTCGTTTCGATCTCCTTCCATCAAAATTTCAGCTCCATCGGACTTGACAAGCTCTTCCACGCACCGTGTGAAATCTCTACAAGTGGTCTTCACGTACCTCTCTTCTTCAACGCGTGAGCCCCACTTGTCCTGGTCAATTCTATTCTACAATCAGGTTTGGTTTTTTCGGATGCTAATTTTTTTTTTTTTGGTTGATTTTTCGGGAGTTGAGTTTGGCATATCCGTTCCAAAATATCTTCCCAAAATGATATTGTTCGTCCATTTGATATTATTTTGGATGGAACCAACTATAGTCTTTGGGCTTCCAATATGAAACATTTTCTCAAAGGAAGAAAATTGTGGTGTTATGTTTATGAGGATTCTCCTAAGCCTGCTCGTGCTAAGGATGAGTCCGCCGCTGATTACGCTACTCGCTTGGACGACTGGGAGAGTATTTATAGCAAAATTCAGCAGTGGATTGTTAATACATCAATCCCATCTATTAACAGTCTTCTACCCAGGCTCGAGAATGCAAAAGCTGCATGGGATTTTTTGGTTGCTCGATACGACTGCTGCAATGATGCTTCTCTTCAGTTTCAGATTGAGACAAAACTTTATCAGATGCGTCAAGAAGCTGGTCAGTCCATTACTGAATTTTACTCTCAAGTCGCTCTTCTTTAGGATCAGTTGACTGTTGCCGAACCCCAACTTTATTGTGCTGCAGACATCGTGCTCTTTGCAAGATATCGGGACCGCCGCAAGTTCATGGATTTTTTGATGGCTCTTCGCAATGACTTTGAGTCCACTCGGGCAACCCTTCTTCATCGTACGCCACTTTCTACCATGGATCTTGCTGTTTCTTAGTTAATTTCCGAGAAGCATCGTCGCCTTACTATGAAACTACAGTCTCCCGATCTTGTTTTGGCTGTTGTTTCTTCGGCTTCCTCCCAACATTCTGCTCCACAGTCACAATCTCCTTCTCAAAAGTTATTTTGTCGGTATTGCAAGAAAAGCGGCCACTTGATTACTGATTGCTTCAAGTTGCAACAAAAAAAGATACGAGACTCTCGTGGTTCCCTCCAATAGGCTGCTGCAGTTGTCTCCACTGATCCCTCTACTCCTGAGTCTTGTTCTCAGTCTACTTCACTCACTGCTGCTGATATTGAGGCTTTGGTCTATCAGGTTCTGTCTCGTTCATCTACTGCACTATCTGTCAATCCAAGTACTTCTTCTTGCTTTATAGATTCTGCTTGTTGCAATCATATGACTTCTGATCCCACCATTTTTTCCACTAAATCTGCACTAAACCATAACCATATTATTAATACTGCCGATAGTTCTGTAATGCCTGTTAGCCATATTGGTTCTATATCTACCTCCGACATCTCTGTCGATAATACCTATTTAGTTCCTAAGTTATCATCAAATCTCCTCTCTGTTAGCCAACTTGTTGAGTTAGGTTTTGAGCTTCACTTTTCTTTTCGTGGTGTTGATGTGCAGGATCCTCGGTCGGGTCAGGTCATTGGGACAGGCCGTAAAGTTGGACGTATGTTTGAAATGGTAAACTTACATATTCCTTCTACTACACCTTCAGCTGTCTTTGCCATCACCTCTAGCGTTTGGCATTCTCGTCTCGATCATACTTCTTTACCTCGTATTCAGCAGTTAGCCTCTAGTGGTCTCCTTGGTTCTGTCTCTTTTAATACCAGTGACTCTTTTGCTTCTGCTCCTTTTGATCTTATTCATTCTGATATTTGGGGCCCTTCTCCAATTTCTACCGGGGGGGCTCCCGCTACTTTGTTATATTTGTATATGATTTTTCACGTTATACATGTATTTATCTTATGAATAAGCGTTCTGAGTTGTTTGCAATTTACAAACACTTTCACCAAATGGTATTTACCCAGTTTTCTCGTGCTATCAAGATTTTTCATTTTGATAATGCTCTGGAGTATAACGAAAAATCCTTCAGTGAGTTTTTGCAACAAAATGGAACTCTCTCTCATCGCTCTTGTCTACATCACAACAAAATGGTCGAGCAGAGCGTAAACACTGTCACATTCTAGACACCGTTCGATCTCTCCTCATTTCTGCCTCGCTTCTTGAGCGTTTTTGGGGAGATGCTGCTCTTACTGCTGTCTACACTATCAATCGTGTCCCCTCACCCATTCTTGACAACAAAACTCCTTTTGAACTGTTGTATGGTACCATTCCTGATTACAACTCTCTTTGAGTTTTTTGTTGTGCCTGCTTCGTTCTTCTCCCCCCGCATGAACGAACGAAGTTAGAACCTCGTTCCAGACTATGTTTCTTTCTTGGTTATGGCATTGAACAAAAACGATACCGTTGTTATGATCCTATCACCAAACGCCTTCGTATCTCTCGTCATGTAGAGTTTTGGGAACATAAGTTCTTCACCACCCTTTCTTCCTTTCCCTTCACTCTAGTCATTCCCCTGTCTTCACTGATCCCTCTATTATTTTGTTTTCTGAGTCTACTAACTCTTCTACAGGTGATACTAACTCTTCTAATGATCCATTCTCGGCCTCTTCCAATGACCTTACTCCCCCTGCGGATCCAGCATCATCACTTGGTTCTCTTCAAGATGTACATGTACCATCTTCTACTGCTGAGTCATCCCAAGTTATTGCACCTCGTCGTTTTGATAGGGTAAGAGCTCATCCTTCTTATCTTCATGATTATCATTATTTCTCTGCTCTTACTACTCTTCATGAGCCTCACTCTTATCATGAGGCTAGTTCTGATCCTCTTTGGTTGCAAGCTATGTCTGATGAATTAGATGCTCTTGCAAAGACACATACTTGGGATTTGGTGGATTTGCCTCCTGGAAAGTTTGCAGTGGGTTGTAAGTGGGTTTACAAGATTAAGACTCGGGCAGATGCTCAGTTGAGAGATACAAAGCTCATCTTGTTGCGTTGGGTTGCTCTCAAGAGTATAGTTTTGACTATGAGGAGACTTTTGCTCCTGTTGCTCGACTTACCTCTGTTAGATCTTTGATTGCTGTTGCTGCTGTTCGGCGTTGGTCATTATTTCAGATGGATGTTAAAAATGCATTTCTGAATAGAGATCTTACTGAGAAAGTTTATATGAAGCCTCCTTCTGGTTATGAGCATCCTCCTCATAAAGTTTGCCGCCTTCGTCATGCGATCTATGGTCTGAAGCAGGCTCCTCGTGCTTGGTTTGCCAAATTTACCTCTGTCTTCACACAGCAGGGTTTTGTAGCCAGTACTTATGACACTGCCTTATTCATTGTAAGACTGCCTCAGGCACCACCCTTCTACTTCTCTATGTTGATGACATGATCATCACTGGTGATGATACTGCTGGCATTCGTGCGCTTCAGATTTTTCTGGGTCATCATTTTGAAATGAAAGATCTTGCCACCCTCAGTTACTTTCTTGGTCTTGAGGTGACATCATTTTCAGATGGTTATTCTCTTTTTCAGGCCAAGTATACTTCAGATCTTATATCCAGGACTGGTCTAACCGACAGCAAGACTGTCAGTATCCCTTTGGAATATAATACTCAGCTCAACCTTACTGATGGTGTGCCTTTGTCTGATCATACTCTCTATCGTCAGTTGGTTGGCAGTCTTATTTATCTCACAGTTACTCGCCCTGATATTTTTTATGCTGTTCACCTGGTCAGTCAGTTTATGCATGAGCCTCGCTCACCTCACTATGCTGATATTTTTCGAATCCTCCGCTATGTCAAAGGCACTCTTTTCCATGGTTTACACTATTCATCTCAGTCATCTCTTGAGTTACGAGGTTATACTGATGCTGATTGGGCTGGTGATCTTACAGATCGTCGTTCTACCACTGGTATTTGTTTCTTACTTGGTTCGTGTCTTATTTCTTGGCGAAGTAAGAAACAAACAGCTGTCGTTCGATCTACCACTGAGGCTGAGTATCGCGCCCTTGCTGATGCTACTGCTGAGCTTCTATGGCTGCGTCGTCTTTTGGCTAATTTGGATGCACCTCAGCTGTCTCGTTCTCTTCTCTATTGTGACAACCAGAGTGCTATTCAGATTGCGTATAATGATATTTTTCATGAGTACACAACGCATATTGAGATTGACTGTCACTTCATCAGGCATCATCTCAGTGATGGCACCCTTTGTTTGTATTCCGTTTCCTCTGCTGATCAGTTTGCTGATATTTTCACTAAGTCATACTTACCTGGTCGTCTTAGTGAACTTGTTAGCAAATTCCAGTTGGCTTCTACGGTGCCACCATGAGTTTGAGGGGGGATGTTGAGATATAATTGAGATATGATCATAATGCTAAAATATTTTGAAATACTTTCCTATTAGATATTGAGATATTTTCCTAAATTAGGATAGTTGACAAATTTTTGATTTGACTAATTTAGGATAGTTGACAAATCTCTTATTTGACTAATTGAAGATTTTATATAATTAGTATCAATTACAGTTCCTGTAATTATTCTTTTTATTGCCTTCTTCACCTATAAAAAGATGGCTCATTGTACAGTTCATCAACAAGAAAATATACAGAAATTTCTTCATTCCGATTTCACTCTATTTTCTTCAACAAGAGCTAAACTAGTACAAAAGGTTTGTAGTTAAGTGACCACTCCTTGATCTCATGGACCTTAATTTACAAAAAGCATAAAAGAAAGTATACTGCAAATTGTTACATCATTCCATCAATCTTCTCTCTGCAAACACTCAAAGTGCCATCATAACATGGGGAGCCTAGGCATCCACAGTATCTACCACCTCCTATAATCCTGCTCGTTGCTATAGTCCATCTCCCAGAAGATCTCTTGTCCACATGCGAATATCATTAGTTATGGTAGACGAACAGAAAAAAGCATTGTGTACAGTGTCTGTAAATATCATATTATTTCGTTCTTTCCATATATTCCAACACATTACTACAAATGTATATTCTAGCCCAGTATTGCTACCCTACACCCATCCCCGCTGCCAGATATCATTGTTTGCCGTCATATTGGGTTGGATTCCCATGGGAGCAGCACTTTTTTGCCAAACATCCAGCGATAAAGTGCACGATAGTAATAGGTGTGAAGTAGTCTCATTGTCCACTCCACATAACAAGCAAACCCCAAATCCGTTCCATCCCCTTCGCTATAGATTGGGCCACGTAAGGAGCACATCCTTCAAAACAAGCCACACAAATGCCTTTATCTGTAGCGGGTACTTAGTCTTCCATATCAGCTTCCAGTTGTCCATTCTCAACCCTCCATCCACCAAGTCTCTCTCTCTCTCTCTCTCTCTCTCTCTCTCTCTCTCTATATATATATATATATATATATATATATGTCAACCTTACTGAAAAAGTACTCTCTTTCTCCCATCTCCATTTAGGTGTAGTCTTCCGTCGATGTATGTATCAGATTTCATCTATTTTTATGCCACACCTCCCTGATTACAGCATATTTATTCATCGCTCTATCATAAGTCCTTGGGAATAATATTTGCAAGGGGATTTGTGAGCACCATCTATCCTTCAAGAATGAGATCGTTCCCCTTTGCTAAGTCTGTATTCTAGTCCACTCCAGCAAATATCCTTAATTAGTAGTATTCCCTTCCAGAAACTCGACACCTGTGTTGATTTTCTCGGCTTTGTATGCCAACTCCCTTTTCTCGGTCCATATTTCGATATCAGCAGTCTCTGCACCGTACTCTGTGGTTTTGCCACTATATTCCACCACTATTTTGTTAAGAGGGCTTGATTAAAATATTTTATATCCAGAAAAGCCAACCCTTCCATTTTCTTCGGTTTGCATAGCTGTCCCATGTGACCAGTGATATTTTCTCCCATTCTCCGATAGTCCCTTCCATAAAAACCTGCTTCGTATCAGACCAATTGTTTTCTCTTACCCATCCGGCAACACGAAATAAGACATCAAGTATATTGGTAGAGCTATTAATACTGCATTGAGTAAAATGACTATACCACCTAAGGACAATAGTCTCCCTCTCCACCCTTCTAATCTATTTCAAAGGCATCTATTAGTGGGGTCCAGTTCTGCCGATTTAGCCTCCCAACTTTAATGGAGATTTCCAAGTATTTAACATATAATTTTTCCTCCTTGCAGCCCAAAACATCCAAAATAAAGTTCCTCGATGTGCTGACTTCTCACAAAAATATAGTGAACTTTTATGAAAATTAATTTTAAGTTCTGACCATTCTTCAATGCAAAGTAGTATGCATTTTATTATAATAATCTCCCTGGGATCTTCTCTTCCAAAAATCATAGTGTTATCTGCATACTACAAATTGATGAAAACCGTGGCTAATGAACCTCACAAGCCTGTTATCATTCCCGCATCCTTTGCTTTTTTGATAAGCCTATTTAGCCCATCTGCCACCAAAATAAATAATAATAGGGATAGCAGATCGCCTTGTCGCAAGCCTCTCTTACATACAATCTCTTTTGCAGGCTCACCATTCACGAAAACCTACACCTTGGCTGAGGTTATCCATAATCTGATCCAATTGATCCACTTACTCCCAAAACCCCTACCTTTAAGGTCCTCAAAATGACATCTCCAATCCACCATATCATATGCCTTCTCAAAGTCTAGTTTCAACATATATCCATTATGTCTTATGCCATCTCTATTTTGATGAATGACTTCTTGGGCAATTGCCACTCCCTCCATTATATTTCTTCCTCGGATAAATCCCGTTTGATAATCTCCAATCATACTCTTGAGCATGCTAGCCAATTTATTGGCCAAAATTTTAGACACAATTTTTAGCATACTATTCAATAGAGCAGTCGGTTTGAACTCTTCCAGTCTCTCTAGGAACTCTCTTTTTGGGATCAATGCGATAAACTCATAATTTATCCTATCCAATCTAACCTGTCCTTCCAACAACTCCATCATAATGTTCATTATGTCTGTTTTCGTTTCCTTCCAAAAAATGCTTGAAAAACAACATTGGAAAGACATCCGGTCTTGTGCTTTATCCACCCCCAGACTCCATATAGCATTCTTGACTTCCTCCTCAGTAAATGGGGCTTCCAATTTATATATATCATCTTCCTCTTCCCAACAGTCTTTCCCTATTGGGATGTCCAAAAATTGTCCTAAAATGTTCCCACATATATCCATGTATTTCTTTCGTCCCCTGAATCTTCTCACCATGTCGTGACATGAGTATATTGATTCAATTCTGTCTCCTCCTAATGGAGGCCACTCGATAGAAGTAGGCTGTGTTAGCATCTTTTTCCTTCATCCATTGGCATTTTGCTCTTTGTTTCCACATAATATAATCTCTTTTATATATTTCCGCAATTCTTTTCCTAAGATCCTCCAGTTGGGTGTATTCTTCCTGGTCCAGGGACGATGCCTCCTCCTTTATCTCTAAAGCCAGGACTGAGCCATGACTTTCTTTTTCATCCCTTCCCCCAAGAATCGTTTCTCCCATTTTAGTATCACTCTCCGCAACCTTCTCAATTTGATGCATAAATTAGCCACTGTGTATGGTGTTGTTGTTGGTTGTGACCAGCTTTCTCATAGTATATCTACAACTTCTAGTTGTTTAAATTGCCATTTCTCAAATCGAAAATGTCGTTTGCTTCTCTCCCTATCCTCACCCGAGAAGAGGCATATAGGTATATAGTCCGAGGTAGGTCTAAGGATTGCTTGTACCAAAGATCTTGGAAATCACGCCTCCCAATCATCCATCACCATTATCCTATCCAGCCTAGCCAAATTCAGATCCTCCCTCATGTTTGACCATATAAATTTTCTATCTTATATTGGCATATCAATCATACCCTAGTCATTAATAACCTCATCAAATAGCTCTTTTTCCCGATGGTTGGAATCTCCACCTCTCCGCTCGTCCATAAATCTAACGACGTCAAAGTCTCCACCAATAATCCATGGCATATTAGATTGTTCTCTAACCCCCTTAATCTCCCTCCACAAATCCGGCCTTCTATGTTGGTCATTTGGACCATATACCAAGGTTACTATCTGTTGCCACACATTCATCTTTCTGGATAACAGTGTTGTTAAAGTAAATATCCCTTCAATCGTATCAATATGATTGTAAATATCCCCATTGCAGACCATGATTATACCTCCCAATGCACCCATCAAGTTTTTGCAGACGAATCTAAAATTTTTATTTGGAGCTATCTCCCTTAAATTCGTGATGTGGAGTCATGCAATTTCGTTTCTTCTAAGCATGCCACCTCTATCTTATCATTTCGAATGACCTCTGCCACCATTCACCGGGTTTTTTAGCTCCTAATATTTTAGAACAAACAATTCATCATACTTATCATTCTCCATAAGACAGTAATGAGTTAACTGTTAGTTTGACTCATTACCAAGGTTACTTGGACCATATACCAAGGTTACTGTCTATTGCCACACATCCATCTTTCTGAATAACACTGTTGTTAAAGTAAATATCCCTTCAACCGTATCAACATGATTGTAAATATCCCCATTGCAGACCATGATTATACCTCCCAATGCACCCATCAAGTTTTTGTAGACGAATCTAAAATTTTTATTTGGAGCTATCTCCCTTAAATTCGTGATGTGGAGTCATGCAATTTCGTTTCTTCTAAGCATGCCACCTCTATCTTATCATTTCGAATGACCTCTGCCACCATTCACCGGGTTTTTCAGCTCCTAATATTTTAGAACAAACAATTCATCATACTTATCCTTCTCCATAAGACAGTAATGAGTTAACTGCTAGTTTGACTCATTACCAAGGTTACTTGGACCATATACCAAGGTTACTATCTGTTGCCACACATCCATCTTTCTGGATAACACTGTTGTTAAAGTAAATATCCCTTCAACCGTATCAACATGATTGTAAATATCCCCATTGCAGACCATGATTATACCTCCCAATGCACCCATCAAGTTTTTGTAGAAGAATCTAAAATTTTTATTTGGAGCTATCTCCCTTAAATTCGTGATGTGGAGTCATGCAATTTCGTTTCGTCTAAGCATGCCACCTCTATCTTATCATTTCGAATGACCTCTGCCACCATTCACCGGGTTTTTCAGCTCCTAATATTTTAGAACAAACAATTCATCATACTTATCCTTCTCCATAAGACAGTAATGAGTTAACTGCTAGTTTGACCCCACCTCATCCCTCTGACCCTAAGTGTAAGGGATTCCCTCTCTAAGTTCTACCTCTCGTAGTAGTGTAAGTTTTTCTTGTGTTCGTGGTCTATACTATCCATATCTATTTCACATATATGTGATTGCGATAATAAAACATCATCAGATGATTAATTAAAAACTTGCAAAGATATTTGTGTACCTGGGTTGGATCCACCAGTATGGCCTTTCTCTTGCTAGCCATACTTTCTACCTCCCCTATCTTATATGCTACTCCTCCTCTTTTCTCTACAAGCCTTATGCTTTTTCTACTCGGTATGATGATGGGCCTTGAGTAATTCTCCTCCTCTCCGATTTGGTTCTGTTGCTTAGATTGATGGCCATCATCTTTCTTTGCTTCGGGCATAGTGTATGCTACCCCCTCTTGATCATCTTTCCCAACTTCTTGATCTTCTCTCTCATCCTCCTAAATCGGGGGCTATGTCATGTTATCATCAGTGTTCCTGCAATCATTCTGAACCTTATTATCTTGTCTAGCTTGGCCCTCTTCGGGTTAGCAGGTCCCTGTGTTCTTCTCCTATTGTGAAGCATCTTAGGTAGTCTTAACGGTTGCTGCCTTTTCGGTTTTCTCCTTGAGCTATCTCCCATCACTATGTTTTCCAAGACCCTTGCCATTGTCTTCTTTGTAAAGTCCTTGTCAAAATTTCTGAGTGCTGCCAGTAGTTCTAAAAATCCCTCGGTCGAAGTATTTTTCTGGCCATTTTCTTCTACAATGGGTTGTTTCTGCATTTCATTTTTTTCCTCTATTTTTTCTAGGCCCTAAGCCCACTTATCTAGTGTGAAACGGCCCGGCCCGGCTCAGCCCATCACTTTAAATTGGACCCTTTTGGGTCCGCACCCAAATCAGTCTTAGTTTCCCACCTAACTGTTCCCCCCACGTGCATCCTCAAAAGCAATGGGCGACTCCTCGCTTCTCACGCCACTGACCCAAGTCGCTTTCTCTTTCCCATGAACTGTCACCTTCTCCATTTCTCCTTCTCTGTCGCTACTTTCTAGAGAGCCCAGAACACCTTTTTCCTTCTCCTTCCGAGACTCTGACCGATTGCCGAAATAGGTTTGGAACCCTAGAAAATGAATGCCTAAAAGTAAAGGAGAAATCATACTTTTAGTTACTTTATTATTTTGCTTGGATGAACATCGAAAAATCCCTCTTAAATTAATAACTATAAAGCCATATTGTTAAGAAAGTGAGAACGAGAGTCCTAATAAAAAAATTTTAAATTTTTTCGATTAGGTTTGCTGAAAATAATCTAAGTGTCAAATAAATAATTAAATTTAAGATAGGCTTGAACTATGTCAAATGCTGAGAATAATCTCGGACTTAATAAAACTCAGGCGAGTAACTTGCCAAGAGATTGTTAGAAAATAAAATATTTGAAGAATAAGCAAAAAAAAGTTGATGAGATTTGACCGAAATGAATGTCTAACTTACATCCCTTGCATAAAAATCAGTCATCCAATTTGCTCTCTTATTAAAAAAGATGTGGATTACAACTCTCAGTACTCCTTTCTTTTTTGTCCCTCCAAGTTACAAATTCTCAAGCATAAAAAAATTTAAATCTCTTAAATCTGAGATCGAAGATTCAAGTTGTGGTTGAGATAAACTTCGAGATAATAATGTTAAGAGATAGGTTTCTATATTGTAGACAAATGTAATTTTCATGGAGATAAGGTTCTTTATTTTTAGAGAATTTGGTTTCCTTACTCAAAATAGGATTCTTATTGTTTGTTAATTTCCTGTAATTAGATAGTATATTGTTTCAAATAATAACTGGCCCAAGCCCGCAAGCAGGAAGCGCATCAGGCGAAGGCTCAGCAAGCTTGAAATATTTGTCGTGACCAACTAAAAAGTAGCAAGTGATAATGAGCCTTGGCTAGTGTTTTAAATATCGGTCGATATATCGATATATCGGCTGATATTCCAGTTTTTGCCTCCAATCGATACGATATGTATGTTTCTATATCGTTTCGCATTTTGGACCAAAATATATCGATATATTAGCTCAAAAATAAGATATCAGGCAATATTTCAATCTCAAGATGTCGCCAGATGAATAATATTATCAAATTTTCTTTCAATTATAACAAGAACTTAATCCTACCGATTAGCTCATAAACCCGACTACCTATATATATATGAGGAAAAGATAGAATTAGGCTCGATTAGTAGTCTTGTGCCCCTTTCACCGACCGTTTTTCCATCGTGAGCGGCGATTGCGAGATGTGACTAATAGCTATACTATATATCGATTTTATTTTTTAGTTTTGAAGATTGGATATTTAGCTGTTATATTTATGATGCATTCAAAAAGATGTCTACAATTGTCAAATTATTTACAAGTTCAATTAAATTTACTAAGATAGATATCTTTAAGGTCCGAATTTGTTTTAAATAAGTTAAAGACAGGCATGAGCTACATGATAAGTATATTTATCATTCAAGAAAACATCCAATATGACAACTGATATTTAATAAATACCGTGATATAGCACCCAATATACGATATCCGATATAAGTTCTTGCCCTACTAATATATCACCGATAGCTGATATTTAAAATATTGATGTAAATTGGCCAAACTAAGTATTCCCTATGATCCTAAACTTGTTCTAAGTAGTTTAATATATTTTATGTGTGTAATAACATGTATATTATTTAACCGGTATGCCACTGATATTACGTCCGGTATTTAGTACCATATCGTGAGATATCGTCTGATATTCGATATCTGGTATATAATTTTGTTAGATGATATATCGTCGGTATCCGATATTTAAAACACTGGTCTTGGCTCAACTGGCACAACCTCTCTCCAATTTGCGAAAGGTTCTAAGTTTGACTCCCCGTAAAGACTAGCATACGAGATCTTGATAGAAATGTCAAATCGGAGCTCTTATTTGAAAGTTGAGAGATGAGTCTGACATTAGAAAAAAAAAATGGTGCTTTTCATTCTCCTACTTGGTTGAAGCTAGACAGCATCCGGCCTATTTGCATTACTAGACTTAAGTGACAAGCTATATATGAGAATTTAATCCAAGAATAATTTTGATAGTGGTGTGAATGAATAACATGTGGTTGATTTTGCCATTAGATAATTCTTTTATGACCATTAAAGGGGTCTTTTAAAATATTTCACCAGTATCGATATCTACTTGTTGTTAACTATATTTCAAAGTATATTATTATCGCTAAATCAAAGTTTTACATGGAGAGTATCACATACGTCTAGACTCGCACAATAGTAAAAATAATTTAGTTCATCAATTTTATCATGAATCAACTAGTCAAACACACTATATAATGTCGATATAAGTTTGAGATGAAATAAAAATTGATAAACGATGGGAATAAATAAAAGAAGATAAATGCCTACATGCTAAGAGCTATATTTCTTATTGGAAAAATTATAATTATGGGAAAAAACTAAATGCTATAAATCTTATTGCAAAATTTACTTATTGGAAAAAAAAAATTCCTTATAGGGGGAAAAATGTTTATATACAGGTTCAGAAAGAAAATACTTATATAAGGAAAAAAAAAAGTTATAACTTTCTTGAGAAGAAAATAAATGCTATATTGATATCTTAACAGATAAGATCAAAGACATTTATTCCCACGTAATAAATTACCATTATACCCTCAACAGACTAAATAAAACTCAGCGCTGCCTGCCATTTTCCTGCACCGTATTGTAATTTCTCGTCTTTCAAACTCCAGTCCGGATCGTTTTTTTTCCTGCCGTTCGCCAAATACCGCATCTCGCTCCACGTGTCCTCCAAGAGTATAACGGTGACGTTACCCTCCGTTAAGTCCTCCGTCGGCGGTGAAACAAAATTGCCGTTGGATCCAGATAATAGAAATCTCAACCGTCGGATTCTGAAGGGTAACAGTATAAGAGAGCCCCGCCTTTTTCTCCCTTACGTTTCCAAGTTTCGGTTTCAAATGCGCAAGGGCGAGAGAAGCGATCGGAGAGAGCTTTGAAGAAACCCTAACCCCAATTTCATCCCTAATTTTCACTTGGTAAGATCGATTTTTTTTCCCCCTTTATCAGATCGATCGGCATTTTCGCCTAATTTTTCCCAAGACATCTCGTGATTTATTGTGTCTATAATCATGCATTGGAGAATTTCAAACGAAATTTTTGGATATTGTAAATGGATCTTATTTTCCCTAATTGTAACTCTTGTGGCTTTTCTCTTTGAAATTTCCTTAAATATTTTGATAAAATTATTTTTTTTTCAGTCGACAGATTGGAATAGATTGTGAAATTGGAGTTGTAATCATTTGATTTTGTAAGATCGGTCAAAATTTACTGCCTTTTTTTTGGTTCTTTTTCAACTATTTTTCCGATTGATCTTATTTGTTTTCATAGATATTGTGTATTTAGTTATATGATGAAGAATTCAATTGTTGCATTTTGTTCAAAAGATCTGATTTTTTTTTTAATAATCATTACCTTATTTGTTAATTTTCTTTTGTATGCTATATCCTTCTGTAGAAATTTATTTATCTTTTTGGTAATGGAATTGGAGTTCACATGATCTGCTATTGTGAGATTGAGTTTGTTGTATTTTCACTTAGCACGTTTATTTAAATTTTAATTTATAATGAACTCTGTGGATATTATGAACTAAATTCTATTTCCTTCCTTATACATGAATATTTTAATTCCTAAGTTTTTTTTCCTTTTTTTTTTTGGGGGTTGGTGGATTAATCATTTAATATCAAGAGATTGGTTGGCATCCTTACATTTTCTTGATGTTTCCTAGCACTTTTCCTGATTGTTCTGTTTTCAGTTATGTATTGGAAAAGTTCTTTTTAAATTTAATTAAAACTTAATTAATTGATATTTTGAGTTAGATGCCATCTGAAAGTTCTCCTCAACTTAATGCCTTACGTGGTTTCTCTGCATGGGATTTTCTTTTTTATTTCTTCATATATTTAAGAATTTTCCAATAAGCTACTAATTTCAATTGAGATATTCAATTTTTTGTTATTTTCTGATCAGATGTTAAAAATTTTGATGCCATCGAACACAATTTCCCTTGTTATTTTTAAATTTTGGTTGTCTGTTCTGATCAATATTATTAATTTCTGATGGGTAGAGGAGGGAAAAATGTCAGAAGCTGAGCATAGCTCTACTACGGAAAGGTTTCAAGAGAAGATCCACGAGTACAAAGGTTCGTCATCTTCTTCTTCGGAGGATGAAATGCCCACGCTTCATGGTACTGCAAGGAAGAAACACCTATTTGGGAGGAAGCATCCCTTGCATGCAGTTCTTGGAGGAGGAAAAAGTATATATTTTTTCTATCACAATAACTCTTTTTGATGTTTAATTGATTTGATAGCATTTTCCTCTTTTCTTTCTTTTTTTTAATAATAAATTTTTGTTCCCTGCAATTTCACATGCTTAATTTTTATGTTTCTATTTTGCTTTCCAATATTTTTGATGTTTGTTGGATATCTGTATTGAGATAGGATAAGTTATAGTTAGTATTGTGTTGAAATATAATTAGTTATACCTAGTATTATGCTTATCTTTGTGTTCAGTGCCATATTGCTTATGAATTTTATTTTGTTATGTTATGATGCCTATATATAGACTCCTTGGATCAGTATTCAATTAAGCAATATATTAGAGGTTTCTTTATTCTTAACATGGTATTACAGTCACAAAGGTTCTAGTTTTAGATCCGACCTCAAAGCTGGCACTTGACTGTCTGTGCGTGCATAATGAAGACTTGCTCCTCTTGCAACCCTTGTGCCTACCCATTGCAGGCCATTGCTCCTCCTGCAACCCCTGTGCCTACCTATTGCAGGCCATTGCTCCTCCTGTGTCTCTACGCCAGGCCATTGCTCTCCTCATTTTCTTATGTGGCTTCCTCTGCAATTCACATACCATCTTCTCTTCTTCATACATCTCCTGTTCGTAGCCATGGAAGCACTTCCGTCTATGATCTTGATGCTATCAACACAGCCACTCGAGGCCAGATTTGCTTGTGGTTCAATGCTGCCTCCGAGCTCTCACAGTTGTATGCCATTCTTTATAGATGTTGTAGTCCTTTATCGACTGCACATGGCATGCCTCCCTTCTAGCCTTGTGCCTCCTCCACCCTCTAGATATTTGATGCATCTAACTCGATTTGATCTATCGTTGTATGACCCCTCTCTCCTATTTGCACTACCATTTACCTAGAATAGTTTGTTCACAGCCACTGCTCCCAACTATCCCCACCATTGTTGCAATCGATAGTTTTATTATCTCTCAACAATATGATCCCATCATAGCCAAGCAGTTGGATCCCATCTTAGCAATCGAATCTTTCGACAATCGAATCCTAATGCACCTCTCCCATCGCAACAATCAGATCTCCTCCAGCTGACATCAGATTATAGCAAACTCCTCTTCTTCAGTTCCCCTCTCTCCATGGATCTACTTCCCTCTTTAAACCTGTAAAATCTCTTGGAATGTTGCTTCTTTCTCATTCTAACACCTATTTCCCTCAACCTCGATTCTAGTACATATCGTTGACACTAAGCCCTAGTAGTTTGAGATTTGCATGAGCCGACAATCCTATAGGCAATTGTGCCTTCTTCCTCCTTTGCTGCAAATACACAGCTGCCTCCTGCATTGCCTACTTCGTCATCTGCTAATCCATTGATCAAGGTGTAAATTTTGGGTCTGCCTCAAATAAACCAGATCCTACCACTAGCTTAGCTGACTCATTAAATATTTTCTAGGATTTTAGACGTTTTAAGACCGCTTGGAGCATTTCTCAAGCCAAAATAAGGCGGATCTATTCACCTTTCTCAAATTACATCAAGTGCTATTAGCTGCAAGTCTCCTCATACTACGAGTTTGTCTTGTGCTTTCTCATGTCCATGTTAGGCACGAGTCTCCTCCTACTTGTCTTGTATATCTGTTGTTGATCACGAGTCTCCTCATTCTTTTTTCATGTCTAAACTATTAGCTATGAGTCTGTTCGTGCTTTCTCATGTTTCTACTATTAGCCATGGGACTACTTGTGCTTGCCCTCTGCCTTAGTTGCTACTCAAGTTCTTTTGTTCGTGACCCACTGTTGTTGCCTCTCTTTTTTCTACTCCTTTACAAACTCTAAAATAGTTAACGCTCTTTCTAATGAGTTTGAAATATTGAATAGTTTGTATCCATAAAATATCTAATGTAACATAGACAATAAATAGGAGTTAATATCATTCCATTTGTCATTACAAAGGTAATTAGTATTTTGGGCATTAAAGGATATTTTGGATTGGTAATCATTACAAAAATACTATTAATTATGTAAACAAAACCACTTATCTTTGGCACTATAGAATGGGATGAAAAAGTATATTGGCAAGAGTAGACAAGGTATTGTGATAGCCACATTGGTTTCCATTCTAGTTCCTAAATTTAGAGCTTGAAAATTTTCTAAGCAATAGAAGAATACCGTGCATAGTTATTACAGTGCCTTTTCTCCTTCTTCTCGGTTCTCTTGCAAATCTATCTCCAACATTTCTTTCTCCTAAATGGAACAAGGCAGTCCGACATATGCTCTACTTGGATGAAAAATATACTTCTTAGCAATGTAGTTGCATGTATAGTTTTTCACACTTAGTCAATTCTACAGAATATCAATTGGACCTTCACTCATCTATATATGCTAATAATATATATATATATATATATATATATATATATATATATATATATATATATATACATCTTTAAATTTTCGTTATTGGCAAACATGAGTCTTTTTGCTCTGTTGCATCAATTTTTTATCATGTTGGTGCTAGCTAATTCCTTTATGCTCTGTTCTGTATGATTCTCCATTGCATCAATCATTGTTAGTTGGTCCTAACTAAATCCCTTTTGCTTGTTCTGCTATGATTCTCTAGTGCATTAATTATTATAAAATGGTCTTAACTAAATTCTTTCTGCTTTGTACTGCTATAATTATTGTGCTATTGTTTTTGATTTGAGGGTTGTCGTGTGAGAATCGACAACATGTATCAACCATGGTTTTAAATATTGGCAATATACCGAAATATATCCATATATTGTATCAAATTTTGACGTACCCGATACATGATGTATAGTATATTTTCAGTCTACTATAGATGATATTTTTGATATTATTGACATAGCACGTATGGCATTGCTGATTCTAATACCATACATGATTGGTTGATAGGTCTGACATTGATATTAATTATGATATTTTAAATTTTGGTATCGAAAATAACAAAAATTTTCTTAACAATTTTATGGCGACTATATCTTGTTGGGCACCACACCTGATATTAGTGACATATATTAATAATGCCCAAAACTTTTTGAACAAAGGTTGTAGACCAATCTTATTCTTATAATGCCCTACTCTATGGTGGGTTAGGATACGAAGTGCACTACCTATGGGCACTCATTCAAAGTAATGAGGCCCTTGATATATTGACAACATAGCCAATATATCATAGATTAGTATAAATTGAGACAATATCCACATAATCACAATATAGTACCTATTCTGCTACACAAATCGTGTGAAAATAATGACAATATTCACTAATAGAGAGAATTACATAAAAACCCTAATTTAAATACGAGCTATGTAGCTTTGATATAGATGTGCTACAACAAAAATACAATACTTAGAGACAAAGCTTGTACATTAACAAAAAGAATAGATATAGTAGATCATGAGTATTTACTAGAATATATATATATACAACAAAATAAATACATTAAGTGAGAGTACTCCAAATCTACTACTGAATAACCGTCGGAGTCTGGAAGTCATCATCGATAGATGGCAGTGTGCTCTCCTCAAGTTTTACATCACCCGAGTGTGTGGGTAACTTAGGATTCAAAACTAGCATGAAATATAATTGAAACTCGTGCAAAAAGCAATAAAAATGAAATATTATAATAGCATGAGTAAACAATTCTCTATGATGTTTGCAAATATATAATAAGGGTAAACGTGTATACCGATAGTCAATAACAATAATAGCTGCAAAAGAAAGCATATACAATAAGGACTACAAGGAATCAGCCACATATATCATGTATACCCAAGAGAACTAGAGGAATCCTCATTACACATTCCATACAACGTAATGTGGCACATATATCTCGCTTGGTATACAATCTCATCGTGAAATTAAGTTTTATATAGTTATTATGTAAGTTACTTACATTAAATCTGGATGGTAGAAGTTATTACATGTTATAGGAGTGCACCAGTTTCGGTCTAGGGCCACAACAACAATAACACACCTGTTTTGTTCAGAATCATAGCAACAATAATACAAGAAAATTCGTTTCTGCTTAGGATATTAGGAACAATAAATCCTACAAGCAGTAATCCGATTCAGCCGTATAGTTTCACCTAATATTCACTCCCGATAATCACATGTCATGCATTAAGCATGATTATGGTCCAATATCTCATTAATGCCGATATGATGAATATGTAAGTTCAGTATCAATGTAATCTATCGACATCCAATCTTTGTACTCTTGATTCAGAACCACGTGACACGAGCCTATAAATAGCAGTAGTCATCTATGGGTCTAATCATGTTAACAATACCAATAACAAGCCTTAGCATGCCAAGTCTCTGAGTAATATAGTATACTATGCATGTGCACAAAATCTTGCTCGTGCATGTCGTGTACACAACGTGAGACGTGCATGCATGACAGTGACATGAACAATGATCTCTAGACATGCACACGTAATTGAAAATTGCATACAGGAGTCATGATTCAATTATGAGATCAAATAGAGTACGGGAAGACAAAAAATGTGCATGTAAATAAGTTTGCAAAACGAGGTGTAGGAGAAATACGTTCAAGGCCTTGTTCGACCTTAATAAGCTATAATTAGAAAATATCATCAGAGAGACTGAGAGAGTTGATGAACTCGAAGCTCAGAGAGACTGATAGACAGAGCTTGACTTGGATCATCGCTGAGCCTGAGAGAGACCCAGAGATCATCGATGAAGATCGCCACCGACGGAAAAAGTCACCGACAAAGAGGAACTTGGATCGTCGAGCAGAGATTAGAGGAAAATTAAAGATTAGAGCAGCGAAGCAATGAGAAATACAAAACCCTAGGCTGAATAGGCCTTTAAGGGTTAGAGGTCGGGTGTAGATTTTGGTTTAAAACCCAAAAAAAATGATAGCCTTATTTTTTAACTTGGCAAGTACTCGGTACTTGGCCAAGCTCGGTAGTCGGCTGAGTACTAGTTGGAGTACTCTGAGTTTTCGTTTTGTCCGAATTTTGGAGCAATTTCTTCAACTCATATCCGTTTTCACTCCAATCCTAAGTACTTGGACGAGTGCTCGTCCAAGTTATCAAAATTTTAGAACACTTCTTTTTGTTTTGTGCTATGAATGCGTAATTCCTTATTATGAAAGGCTTCGTGTACCCGTTCTGGTTTCCTACCATAATGCCTTACCCAAGATATTTTTGGGTATAATTTGGGGCATTACAGTCTTGTGAGGTTTAAGTCCACTTGGGGGGTCAAGACCGTTTCCACCACTAGATGTCCATGACTTGGAAGCTATTATCAAGTTACTACAAGGATAATAGTTCAGCCCGAGCACTGCCATGGTCATGCAATCCCTAAAGTTTGATCTAGTAAGGGAAACAAATTGGTTCCTCCAATTAGTACAGTTTGTTTAATTTTAATGAAACTATGTTTGGTTATATAACAGTTTTATGGACAAAATGCAGTAGAAAATTATAATCTATTGCAAATATGTCAGATCATCTCTCAAAATGATGCTAATTATGTTAAAGTATAACTCTAGTTTCTCTATCTACTTTTTATTTTTTATTGTTAGATCAAGTCCCAAGAGTAATTTAAGTGCCATAAATGGGTTTTGAAATGTTTTAGAAATTATGTCAGAAGCTCCATTCTTTCGTTTTAAGATATAAATTTTTGTCTCATAGCAATAAGTTGTGAAGAATGATTCACAAGGCTGAGATATCTAGTAGGATAAAATCTGATTATGTAGGTTTTTCATGTTCTCCTTTATGTTTTCTATTATATTTTAGCTATCCAAAGTTTCTGCTCAATTTCTTTCTTCATTGTAATATTTGTTTAGACACTTTCTCATTATAAACCAGTGTGATGACAAGGCATTATACTCCCAAACAAGAGGTAATTCCTAATAATTGATCGATGCGCGGTGGAGGGTGACTGCGATCTAAATCATATACTCACTAGTGCAAGAGATCGACAAATAGTATAAAGATAATAACCCAAAATTGCTCTCTCGAGGATTGTTTGATTATTGTGTGACATTATGAATAAATTACGGAACTAAAAAGAGATAAAGATTGGATTTTTATTATCTAAAATTAAAACTAAACTAAAAAGGATATAAATTTACTTTAATTAAAATTGCTAATCCATCTAGTCAGATGAATGTAACTCTCCCATAAAATTATTTACTGGATATTTTTATGCTTTCTATATTTCAATTACATAGCTTCTTACAACCGAAAAATAAATCATTGAAGCACAAAATCAAATAAAGTTGCTAACTTGATACTTTAAATAACTTTCTCTAATTAATCATATATGAATTTTGAGTTTATCTAAGTATGCAATATAAATAACAAAAATAAACATTCAAAATCTAAGCATACACCATAATTAAAGAGTGTATGGTATATCAAAAACTAAGAAATGAATATATCGTCAAACAATAAAATATCAAACACTCAAAATCATGTCTTAATCCTTTAAAAGATAATGGAGAATAAAAAATATCAATTTTACATAAATCAATTAAAATCAATAAGCATAGAAATCACATACCAGTAAATTATTTAGAGTTTGTTATTCTATCTGATCCAACTCAAGAATTTAGCCACTCAGACTCTTTATAGCCATGAATAAAGAAAAAGAATTCTTTTATTGATTTCTATGAAAGAGTACAAAAACTAAATCTTGAATCTCTAATAATTATTTTCTACTCAAAAATATTCATATATCTATCTCTTTAACAAAATCTAAGTTACATCGGCTATTAATAGCCATACAAAACTCTAATAAAAATTCTATTTACAAGGAAACTCTATATTCTCTCAAAGATCCTAAAGAAATGCAAACTGCGGCCTCCCCCTTTGATAGCGCTATCAACAGCTGCTCTCGGATTCATCTTACAGCAGATGGCTGTCGACAGCTACCTGTTGGCTATCGACAGCCAAACCTGTAAATTCACAGTTCTGAGCTAATATTTGAGGTACGCTTTGATACTTCAATTTCTTTGCATATAAAACTCTGCAAAAACATTAGAAAACACTAGAAAAATATCTTAGTGAGGAATTTGATTAATAAAAATATTTTTCCATTAATTTCTTGCATTAATCAATAAAATTAAATTATACTTACATAAAATAAACTAAAATAACTACACTTTTTAAGCATAATAGAGGGAGGATTAGGAGGGTGATCAAAGAGGCCTCTATGCCCTCATTTGGAAAAAAAAGCCCAATGCTTCATCAGGTGGTAGTATATTGTTGGCGGTACATTCATGAGTTTGAAATATCTGCTTTTACATTCTTGGGTCATAAATGCAAGTTATAGTTTCGAGTCACTTTAGACGAACTGCAACTAAATCACTCATATGAACATTGATTGAGTGCTTGTTTAGGTGGAAATGCTTCTTGGATATGCTTGTGCCATTATCTAGATTCTAGTATCTGGTTTGAGTTCATCAATTATTTTGATAGGTTTGTATATAGTCCACATATTGAGTTTTAGTTTGTTGGGGGCATAGTATGCAAGTTATAGTCTTTAGATGATTGCAACTAAGGTAATTGTATGGACATTGGTTAAGTGTTCGTTTAAAGTGGAAATACTTCTTGGATTTGTGTGTAAGCCATTACCTGGATTCTTGTATCTGGTTTAAGTTCATCAATTCTTTTGATAGGTTATTATCGTCCACCTAATACATTATGTACTCATTGAGTTTATTACACTTGCAGCTGCTGATATAATATTATGGCGAAACAAACAGATGTCAGGTGGCATACTCGTTGCTGTGACCATTCTCTGGATTCTCTTTGTGTGGATGGGCTATCACCTACTCACTTTTATATGTCATGCTCTTATGCTTGCACTAGGAGTATTATTTCTTTGGTCCAATGTAGCATCATTTGTCAACAAGTAAGAACTAATCAGTTCTCACCTGCTATTGTTTAATTTTGTTCTTTTTCTACAAATAAAACTTTCGTTATATTTTCGTTTGATTTAGCAATCTCAAGTGTTAACTAATGAATTTTTGCTTTCTACCTTATTTTCTGTTCTGGTTCTTATTATGGCTATAGCTTCCTAAGTGATTTGCTTTTGAAGGTGCAATTTCTATTATGATTCTGATGTTTGTATTTCTAGGTTGGCATTTGCTTCCTCATATTGCTGCTAACTTCCACAATTATTCATTTAGTGAATGGGTCAGAATTATTAAGCCATGATCGAAACCTAGATAAACCTCAGTCCATACGTACGTTTTAAAAATTTAAGTGCGAGAAGTCCTCTACTTAGGGCTGTTAATTTTATGCAAGTCGCGATTCAACTCAGGGTTGACCTGGAATTTTCCTAGACTTACAGATTTTACCCAGAGTGGTCCAAGCTGAAGGAAAATGGGTTTATGTTTGGTCTAAAGTTTTGAATCAATTAAGTAAAAATTGGTGGAGCTAGTTGTTTAACATTTCAGTTTTTTAAGCATAATTATATTGAACCATGCTTGAAATCTATTGTTTGCAGTTTGAATTTACCTTTTTGTTGGTATTGATAAATTTTTTGGCAGTTTCAGGTTAGAATTATCAAATTCTTTATATCATATCTTTTTTTATTTACATATAATTTATGAAGATTAGATTAACTAATTTTAACCTATATAAACACAATGTAATGTTTATAACGTTAATGAAGATTTAGATTAAGTCTCGATGTTAGATTATATAATCCAATAGTTGATGTAGAAAAAATGTTTAAATTGTATGGTATTTTTTTTAATTCTATTTAAGTTAGTAACAAGCTAAAAATTTTAGAGAATTAATCCTTGAATTGCTTCTTATCAACTATTAGGTTTTCTTAAATGAGTTACTAATTATACCAAAGGATTCAAAAGTTTGTAAAGGGTTTGACCCAATGTCAAAATTTAGTGGAACCATATAAAGCATGGACACAAACATGGGACATATATATGTATATCATTGGCACAAGGACACGAAAAATCCTAAAAAAGCAGGATATAAAGAAATGGCAACATAAATGTGCACATATTTATATATGCCATAAATGTAACGAGCATTAGAATTTTTTATCACTAAAACATGTTTTTTTGAAGTAGAGAGGAAAAAAATTAACGATTTAAAATATAGATTTCGAAAGGACCAATTAAGGAATCCGAATTCAATCCAATAGAGTAGTACCTTTAATAAAATATTTGAAGTATCTATGTTTGCAAGACATTTGTAGTCTGTTAGGTTAATATTCTTTTTTATTCGAAAGAATTTGTTGTCTTTCTACAATGTATGACTTCATCTTCTCAACATGTAATTTCTATGCCTTGTAAAACTAGACCTTGCGCAAACGTGATCTCTATGACTTTTTAAAAATGGACAGAATCCGAAAGATAATCTTAATGACTTTTTGAAAGCGGACATGGTTTCTATGTGTCCAATACTTGTTGGGCAAGTATTAGGCAAATGTTAGTATATGACACGTATCCGATACGGGCACGACACTCACTTTAAAGTGTTCGTGCTTCATAGGTGGACATCGTATTTTGAGATGTAACCTAAATTATTTTAAAACCAATATAAATAAAAGGTGTATTATATTTGATTAGAAGGAATGCTAAGAGGAGATTAATCTAATCAATGGCTCACTACATTGTTAATTCATTTCTAACATTTAGATTTCTATTTTAAATTGATTACCATTTCTATTGTCTATCTTGAAAAAGAATGGTTTTCAGCTCTAACAAACGGGTTGGCAACTATATTCTTTTTCCCAATATACACAAATGAACCTTTGTTATTTACCTTCGATGCACTCTTGTGTTAGTCATACTTAGAAAAGCCATTATTGATACACGACGGAAGCGGATTAGAGTTAGGGATTTGGAAATTAGGATTTTTTTGGAGAAATTGAGAAACAACATATAAAATTTGAGAATCCACCCAGGCAAATCTACGCCCCTCTCAACGGATCCACGAGGAGAGATTTTTTTTGGAATACAACGAATCCACGTAATTTCTCAAAATTCAAATTTTACTCAATCATTCAATTATATACAAAATACTTCTTATAGAGCTTATTTATAGGAAAACTTAAATAAACAAAATTCTAATAAATCCAAAATCCTATCAAATCCAACAAATAAAATCCTAATAGAATCCAAAACTTATCAAATAAAATCATATCAAATTTGATTCAGAATCAATTCCTACAAAATCACTTCATATAATTTATGATCTCGATCAATTTTGACACTGGACAGAAGCGGATTAGGGTTAGAGATTTAAAAATTTAGGATTTTTGGACAGATTTGGAGAAGAATAATGGGTTCAGGAATCCACCCAAGCGGCCCACTCTCAACGAATCGACGATGATAGATTTTTTTTTGGGACACAGCGAATACGTGCAGTTTCTCAAAATTCAATTTTTATTCAATATTCAATTGTCTACAAAATACTTCATACAAAACTTATTTATAAGAAAAATCCAAAAAAATTAATCCTAATAGAGTCCAAATCCTATCAAATAAAATTCTATCAAATTTGATTCATAATCAAACTAAATCAAATCGTATCAGATCTCAAAATAAACAAAATTATTTTATATCAGTCTGATCTCTATCAATTCTTTCCGATTTTGAATCATTTATCCCCGATGAATGCAAAGATAAGAAATATTAAATACGTCCTTATTGAACTCATCTGCGTTTTTCTACGAAATATACAAATTGGGCCATGGTGGCGATCGAGAAATTATAACTTGCACATCATATCTGACCTAACGCGGTAGAGTTGGAACTGACTTCTTTCGTGAATTAGTTTCAGATAACTGTAGATATGAAGAGCTACTTGTAATGGCAGTAATACCTTATTGAAAGTCGAGTTGTTACAAGGATCTCACAAATTATCTTGGCCATGAATAGTGGAAGCAATTCTCTTCAAAATTTTATATGAATCTGTATGTTGGACCGCTAACTTCCTCACAATTCCTGTAAGAAATCTTTCAAGAGGAACTGCGACTTTTACCTCCTTATCAACAACAATTCCTTTTCTGTCTGAATTCATGTTTTGGACTGGAAGGCCCTGCACTCCTTATATATCTGCAACTGATATGCAAATATTATCAATCAGCATGAATTGTCGATGAATTTTCTTACAAAATTTTAGTAGGAGATTTTCCAAAGAAACTGTAGATTTTATAGACATATTATATAAAAGAGTAGGAGGTACTTCTGTTGCCTTCTCTTCATAAATATGATCATCAAGTGTATCTTTATGTAACTGAAATTTCACAGTTAGTTCCATTGAGAGATCGTCATAAATATGAACTTTTGAGTTTTCAACTTTTATGGATAAAAGGGAAGTTCCATCTGATATTAATAGTGGCTCATCATAAACTTATATTTCCGGTGTAGACTGCAAAATATATTCACCATTAAAAATATGAATACCTGCTTCGACCTTGTTAGCGACAGTGTTCTAAATATCGGATACCGATCTCATACCGGTCAGCCAAATTATATACCGGATAGCGGATACCGGACGGGATATCACGATATGACCCTAAATACCGGAGTGTCATATCGGTATCATACTTGTTAAAGAATAATCATATAAATGGCTATATAGAACATATTAAAACACATAAATGAAGTTTATGGTACTTACCTTGGTTTATTTGCATTAAACTTACAAATTTGCAGATACCGTTTAGAACGTTCGCATATGCACAAAGCGACATAAAATCATAAAATTAAGAAAAATAAGTTTTCAAGAAAAAAAAAAGTGTTTCTATAATACAAAAGTGATAATTTATAAAATTACAATATTGCCCTTTAAATGAATTTATCTGAAACATGCTAGAAACTTTAAATATCAGTCTTTACAATATATTTTGTATCCAGATTCAGAGTCCACTAGTTCATTCGATGGCATGCCTTACTCATCATCTGATGACGAATCTGATGATGATGTGTTAATTTCTTCCTCATCATTTTCATCTGATGCGGGCCGTTACCTATACTTTGAAGATGAGGATGCCTTCTCCTTTGAAGTTCTACTACTCTTAGACTTGGATGCCTTAACTCTTTCACTTTTTCTTTTCTTCGCATTAGCATCCACAACAATCGACACCTGTCGAAAAGTTAATTGCTCTCCAGAGAAGACCTCATCATCACTAGTCTCATAAGGATCACCATTATTTTTCTCAGGCATGAACCACTCGGTGACCTTTTCCTCTTCATTGTATGCTACTAGGGGATCTCTATTTGGGATTGAATATTTTCTCTTGAGCCTTGCATTGAACTTGACAAAGATTAATTCATATAATTTCTTAGAACTTAGTCTATTTTTTTTCTTCGTATGCACCTAAATAAAAGATAATCACATGAATTTCGTTGAGAACATATCTATTTGGAAGAAAAAAATATTTTATTATCAAATGAAAAATTGTAATACCATCTCAAATGTGCTCCAGTTTCGTTCATAACCCGAAGAACTGGTTGTCAGATTCAAGATCCTCATTGCCATCATCCTCAATTCGGGAGCATTTATCCCGTAGAATTGCCACCATTGAGCTAGCAACGAATATTTAGAAATAGTTATTAGCTATTTAATAGTTTCTTTAATTAAAAATAGATTGAATTTTGCATTTCTTAAATTGAAATGTATATCTGGATTAATGATTCTTTTTACTGCTGCCCTTGTAAAAGACATTCCAAATGATTCATTTTGATTTTGATACATTGGGAGCTGTTATGCAATCTTATCAACTATATCATGATCATTTGGATAGAATCTGTGCATCACATCAATGAAATCCGACATGAACGACCCATCAGTATCAATCTCAGGCTGCTTCGCATAGTAATACAGAGGGTTCAAGAGATATCCAGCTCTATGCAGAGAACTCTTAAGTTTTACCTTCCATCGCCTATCAATAATCTTCTATATTGGAAGATATTTCTTCTCTTCACCCCTCAGAGCATCTCTTATTTTCTCTTTAGTAGTCTCTATATAGAAAACCCATTGAAGGGACCTTATCTCTATCAACTCTACACAAAATTTTCACTAGTGGAGTAAATACTTTTAGGGTAATATTTGTGTTGTCCAAAAATTTGTAGCTAATAATTATTTCTGCAAGCTAAACATTCATAAAAAGATGTAGTAAAAAATATAAATAACGTATAATTTAAAATCATAAAATATTATTTTTTATTAATTTAAATAAATACCTTCTTGCCTGTATCTGTTTTGAACAGAGTGCAATCCATCCAGTCATCAGAAATAAACATATACTGCAACTCCTTCTTCTCTCTGATTGATGACAGAGAGAAATATCGTGGCAAATCTAGTTGTACCCGACCTTATTAGTTCTCCATCAATCGCCTTCTTCATAATATCTAAAGACATAGTGTGACTGTATATGTATACGGAGACTGATCTCTGCATCATAATTGCACTTTGGATATGTTAATTTTTCTAATATCTGCAAGCATCAGATTAACTGTATGTACTGCACAAGATATCCAAAATATGTTTGGATGTGTCAGAACTAATATGTTTGCTGCAGCCATATTGTTCGAGGCATTATCTATTACAATTTGTACAATATTTTCCACGTCAATCTCGTTCATTCCCCTCTCCACAAATCTATGGATATAACTGCCATCGTGTCTCTCAGAAGAAGCATCTTGCAACAATAAGAAAGTTGTCCCGATCGGACAATACATAACGATATTCATTAAATTTCTCTTTCGATCCGACCACGCATCAGTCATTAGAGTGCAGCCATTTGTTCGGCAACTCCATTTGAATGATTCAAGAGTTGCATTTGTCTCCTCGACCTCTCTCTGCAGGAAAGTCTTGCTTAGCTTGTACGGGTTGGGAGTCTGTAAGTTTGGTTCATACATACCAATGGTTTGGACCATCTGCATAAAAGAAGGCAGTGTCGCAAGATTGAATGCAAACCCTCCTTCATAGAAAAATTTTGCAATATATCGAACAATATCGTCTCTGCCCTTTTTTGTTAGACTGATGGTATGGTAGGCTGTCTTTGGGCTGCTTCCACTGTCTCCTCGACCGATCGAGCAGCAAATTGATCCATCGGTCTTTGCGAGAAGATTGACCTGTTGTTTTGTAAGAAGATGACTCTTCTTCTTGAGTTGTCTCCTCTTTTTCTTCCTTAACATGAACTTTTTTTAATAAATTTTGAAGCTCTGTTACTTTTCCTTCCTTTATTACTCTAGCTTTATTTAGCATCGTCAGAGCTTTTTGCATTACATCATCAGGGACCAGGGGGCAACATCTGACATTCCCGCTGACATGACCTAGATGTTCTTTCAAACGGGTTATTCCTCCCCCATATTCGTTCTTATAAAAATTGCACTCCACTTTATTGGGTATTTTTTTTCCCTAATCCCAAACTGAATTTTTACCTTCTCGCTTCTCTTGGATATTGGAAGCACCAAAAGAGAACATCTTTCGAGCTATTTCTGAACTCAAAATTTATTTTTAAAAAAGACAAAAAAATAATTGATTAAATAGCTAAATAATTGTTACACTCAATTTAGATTAACATAATCTATTTAAGAATTCAAGCCTTTACTAATATAAATAAACATAATCTATTTCTATCAAATATGTGCGTATCAAAATGTATCAAAGTGTATTAAACATAATCTATTTCATTAAAACTACATAATCCAAACTACATTATTCTATAATTCAAAATTTCAAATCCTAACATATCAAACAAATACTACAAATTACAATGTATAAATAAATATAAATTGACAATTGTTCAATATCGTGCAATTAAAACATACTATATGCATACAATTTGAAAAATCCTATATGCACACAACTGTGAGTCAATGATGCACAGTGCACTTCACTACACAATCAGGCCCGAGTCAATGATCATCACTGATTAGATCAAACGCACTAAGTAAAATTAGATCAAACACACAAACTGACATCAATATTCATCACTAATTCATAGTGAATCAGTAATTCGAGTCACTAATTCAGTGTGAAATAGTAGATCGAATCACTAATTCACTGATGAACTTCACTCAACAGTCCATACTCCACAGTCAGGGCATGTAACAACCCAATCCAAACTGAAATTTCTAAATTCTTTCATAATTTAAAATCTCAAACACACTAAGTAAAATAAAAAACTGAAATTTAAAGGAAAATTAGATGAATTAGAAACTAATAAATTTTTGCCCAAATATAGAAATTAAGAGATTTATAAAGTGGAAGATTCACTTACCAAAATCGGAGGTCGGTGATACTGGAAGGCACGCAAGAGGAGGAGGGACAGGTTGGATCATCGGCGATGGAAGAAGGGAGCGACAGCGAGGAGGAGAGCGGCCTTTGGGACTCGGAAGAGACAGTGAGGGAGATCGGTCGAGCGAAACGGATTTGCAAACTAGCCAGAAGGTTGAGGGAGAGCTGACGGAGAGACGACGATGGCAATGGGGGAGATCGATCGAGCGACAAGATCGAGCAGACGAGGAGGAGAACGAATCGGAGAAAATTAGGATTTTTTTTATCGCGATTTGGGGGTGGAGTCGGATTTTATTTGTTTCCTATTGGGTTAGGTCGACGGATTAACGGGTTTCAACCATAACCACAACCCGTTAACAATAACTACCCATATCGACCGGTATTTCTAATACCGTTTACCAGCCGATATATCGCCACGTGGCCGATATATCGGCCAATATCGGTCCAAAACGGGATGCGATAAAAAAATCGACATCCCGTATTATTTCTTCGTAAAAATCGATATGTCGGCTGATATACCGGTATATCGGCCGATATTTAGAACAATGGTTAGCGATACTATTATCATTAACCATTTGACTTCTTTCATTCTTATGTTCAAATCTTTTATTGAACCTGTCAATTATTCGTTTGCATATTTCAAACTTATCAATCATACATTGAAGTTTTTTAGCATCAGTCATTATTTTAGACTTAGACGATAGAAACTAATGAGATTATAATAAATTTGGAAGGCGGTCTTGAGTAATACCGATTATGAATGTCGTAAGATATCCCAATTCAAACATAATTTATACTCTCTACTCCAAGTATAAGTTTCTCCACCCAATTTTTATATGGCGTAACGACATTGTTGTGCTGATGTTGGATCAAAATATCTAAAGAAATTTTGAAGATGATTCTCTCAATCTTCATAATTTTACCGATCATTACAACCGTAAAAAAAGGGTATAATAGCATACATATTATGCTCAACTCGTGATATTTTAGGATTAATGTTAATGTAGTGACCCTGGAATATGAGCTCCATATATAATCAACTTAAAATTTTATCTCAAAAAGTTCAGGAAATACTCAAAGATAGCGGCTTGAAATTGGTATGGATTTGGACTCTAAATGGGCTCGAATCACTAAATTTTCCTTAAACGGTATGCTTCTGCTTAATGGGTCTGCTCTATAACTGAATCCAACTTTAAATTGAATTGGATCTGGAGTGGATTGGATCTGAACTCAAATAACCGAACTTCTTTTTTAACTTTTTTTCCCTCTTTTTTTCTTTTTCTAAACAGATCTTTTTTTTCTTTTTCTTTCTCTGATCTGAACACATCTTTTTTTGCATATCAGAAACTTTTTTATCTGAATTTTTTCAGTTTTCTTTCAAAATTTAATTCTTATTCAATATTCAATTATCTACAAAATACTTCTATAGGAAAACTCTAACAATAAAATTCTAATAGAATCCAAAATCCTAGCAAATCCAACAAATAAAATCCGAATAGAATCTAAAATCCTATCAAATTGGATTTAGAATCAAATTCTACAAAATCATTTCATATCAAATCTGATCTCTATCAATTATTAGCCAAGCCAGTTGGTGTCAATCTAGTGGATACGGCTTCTTCGTACCATAGACACCACTATTGGCATCTTCATTTGAAACTTTGTATCCAGTTCACATTCATGTATACCACAATTCTTATTTTAAGTGCTTGAAAAGTTAGCCAATATAGGCCAACTCTTAAAGCATTTCAAATAAGAATTTTGGTATTACATGAACATGAACCGAATTTAGTATTTAAATGGAGATGCCTAAATTGTCGTGATTCTCCCATCTCTAGATTAACATTTAATTGCCTTGATATCCGAAGAAGTAGAAGATAAGTGGTTCATTCGCGTTATCACCTTCCTCTCATAGAATTCTTGTCATGGCCCTTGTTGCCCGTCACGATCATTGGCCATTACATATAGAGAGAGGAATGAGGGGTTAGGGCATGATCCCTAATGCCTTCATTAAGGCTTGGGCTTGACCGGCTTCATATCAGAGGGTTTAGGTTGATTCATGTTAAGAAGCAGGTTCCAACCTGAGCTCTTTCTGCGCAGGGTAAGATATGAGGGTTAACCGCTCATCTCTTTCCCCTTCTCTTGCGGCCAAAGTTGGAGCGAGCAACATGGACAATAGCTGAAGTCTCTGAGAGGGCTGTGATGATGTGGACGGAAAGTGGAGATGACATGTTCGTCTTGTTTCTTCGCTAATTATGGCATTCCTTTTCCTTTTTCAACTTATTTTCTGGGCTTCCCTAGTGTCAGGTGGTGAATCTGACACTCTGACTTAGTTAACACCTTTAAAATTGGTTGGACCAAGTCATGAATGGTAGGTGCCTATGGAGAAAGCCTCACCTAGTTCAAACCTACGAGGGGTTGGAGAAAGCCTTGCCTACGTATTGCAAATGAGGTTTAATTAGGATCTAATCTTTCGTTTTGCTAGCATCCAAATTTTTGGCATTGTGGAAAATCAATTACTAGCATCAGTGGAATATACAAATCATCTGGAAATTTACATAAATGCTAGTCAGCTAACACTATCTCATAACGTGTCTACTTTTATTTTGAATGCATGTAGTTTATAGTTTATAATTATTACTTGCAGGCTCTCCATGCTATATCTATTATTATTAGTAAGTTTTGTTCTTCAGACATTCAGATGTTAGTCTTGTTAATGCTTTTATTAAACAAAAGTCATACCCCATCTTGAACTTGGACATCTTTATGGAAATCCTCATTTACTAGCGAACGTGTATTTATTGGTGGATCAGTCTTTCTATATAGTTTCATCTTACACTCAATTCTTTTAATGGCTAGTCCTTAGGAATTTCACTATCCATCATTTTAGTTTCAGTCTCTCAACATAAGAATATAGCAACCCGTTTATTATTTAATTAAAGTCCTCGTTTTTTGAAAATTTTATCAATCTTTTTAAAATTAAAAGAAAAAAGAAGAGGTAGTGGTGGAGCTCATAATGGTGATGGTGATATGGATTGTGATGTCACTAAAACTGTGGTAGGAGGTGTTAGTAATATGGCAGCTGGTGGCTGCTGAGAGGATGACGATTGCGGCTTTGCTGCTGAAAATGTACTAGTGATATTATCGTAACTGAGTATGTGATGACCAATGTTGAAAATAACCTGTTATGAATCTCGTTATATTATATTATGATACGTAACATAACCTCAATGCTATATAACATTAGAAAATAACTTAGTGCACCTAACGGTGTATTTTTTATATTATTTTATGCTCTTTTATGTTATATTATATTATGCTACGTTATTTACTATTATATTCTTAAGTAACTTCCAAACTGATGCAAATTTTTTGTTATTAATCATTAGCCGATTGTTGTAATGTTTTTTACTTTTCTGCTTGTTGTTTGCTTGTTTGATTATTTATGGAATTGATAGTTTATTCACTTGCAATTGCCTGTCGTAATTCCTCTCCGGTTGTTGAATTTGTTAATTATTATTGATTTTATTGAACTCTCAATTGAACTGAAGTGTATATTAAAAATATGAATTGAGCATTACAAAATATAATTTACTGATGAATGAAGTTGAACTAAATAAATATGAAAATTTTTTCTCTTGTTTGCTAATGACTAAAATTACGGTTGCGAACTTAATTTATTACTTATAAATATAAAATGTTAAAATTATGAAACTTGTTAGGAATTTAGAACAGGTTGTAAGTATTATAACATAGTTTTACATTCTTTTTTATTTAATGTTTAAATTTAGTTTTCAATTTATAAAAATTATTATATATAGTTTTATATTTACTTTTATTAAATAAGTTAGAAATTGCGCAATCTACATTATGCATTAAACTATATGTGATGTAACATAATAGAGGCAAAACGTTACAATGCTATTGTCCTTATTTTAAACATTGGTGATGACAATGACGGCTATAATGATAATAGTTACTGTGCTATTGAGGGTGAAAGTTTCAGCAACAACGATATGTGTATCTACAACAATGGATGTCGTGGGCAATGGTGATGGTCGTTCTGGCAATTGTGATGGAGTTGAAAACAACAACAACAACAAAAGTGGTCACGTCAGTAGCTGCTTTGTCTGCAATGATAGTGATACTATTGGTGGTGATGGTGGTGGTGTCACTGACACCACCAGCCGTGTTGGTCACACCAGCGATTGTAGAGATACTCACATTGACAATGACTATGTTAGCAATGGTGGTGATGGTGGTGGTGTTGTCAGCAGAAGGAGTGATGGTAAAGGTGGTGGTGCTTGAGAGGGTGGCATTGGTATTAATGTGGGTGGCTCTAGTAGTAGAGTTAGCGATGTCAGTGATGGTTATCTTTATGCAATAATGGTAACATGGCTTCAGGCGATGACACTATCAATTGATGATGGTGCAACAACTATGATTGATATGTCGATGTTGGAGTGCAAAGGGATGGATAGAAAGAGAGATGGAAATTTACCAATTCTTTTGCTTATTCTTCCTAAGAGCTGATGGAAATTTTAGATGGGCTCAATTTACAATAAATTGAGAATAAAAGAATTCAAATTTCTTATTTGAGAATTATAGTTTTCACCAAGTAATATTCTAATAAACTATTTTATATGCTTTATGACTAAAATAGAATTGTGAAAGAAATATTTTTAAATGTGTTGGGGCTAACACAAGATCTGAAGTTACAAAATATGAATTCGGAAATTCAAATGGACTGAATTAGCTTCTCAACTCCTCGAACGCTTGACATTATTAGAATATAAAAATATAACCTTCAACCCTTGTCACAACTTTTGATTTCTGGTGTAATGAAAGAGGACATAATATGGTTTCAGAGCAATCTTGTTTTAAATCTCATTGGATGTGCATTTAATTGCTATTTATTAAAAAAATTGAACATCACTATGTAAACTCTAGGTTCAGCCTAATAGGGCGTTTGACCTTCAAGGGCATTTTAGAATATAAGAACATAATTCTCAGCCCTATGCTTGACCTTCGAGGGCATTTTAGACTATAAAAGCGTAATTCTCAGCTCTTCCCACAAGTTTTTGATGTAGTGGAGAAGACTTCATCGGAGACTAACAATAACATCCCCTAAGAAATTTTCTTCTTAATATTATTTTATATGTTATCGTAAGAAAACATTGAGTTTGATATTTTTCTAAATATTAGAAATAGGGATGGTAATGGATGCATCCACGGGCCAATTTTTTACTCTTCTTATACAAAATTTTGAATTAGAAAAATGAAATTTTTTTTTTTAATTCAAAATTATGTATAGGGCAGGCCAAGATTTGGCCGGTGGACGTCTATTACCATCCCTACTTAGAAGTTATGATTTAAATAGAAATTAGTTTTGTTCCAAGTGACTTGATTGTTCAGATGTGATACCATAGATATTGATATTCTACTGGCTTATCCAAATTTTTTGAGTGTGAGTGCGAACAAAAATATCATTGCAATTAATTGCAAAAAAAAATACTATTTAACTACGTATTACTCTTCTTGCCATGTTATTGTTGGTTTTATGTTTTTTTTTTTTAATAATTTAAGTGTATTGCACTTCTTGCCATGTCCTGCTAGTTAGCATGTAGTTTTTTATAATTTTCTTTGTATCATTGTCATATTGGGTCATCTGTATTGATGTTTCAAATCATAACTACCTTGTGGAAGGGAGGACAATTAGAAAGCATCAGGGTTTCTGGGATACTAGTGACATGAAACTTGTATATCACTTAATTTATATTTCGATCTAGTAAACATTTTTTTTTCTACATAAATTTCGATGGACAGCAATGTTATATGTTCTTCCTTGTTCATTCATAAGACACTTAAAATGGCATCTTGATTTTTACCTTGTCTCTATCTCTCGAAAAATATTTTTTTTTTCCTCATTTTGATTATGGACCACTTAGCTTTATATACATAGTTTCAAATGACTAAAATTTTTAAACAGGTCTCCGCCAAAGTTTCCAGAGGTTATCTTGCGCGAGGATCAGTTTCTTAGTATTGCTCACTCCGTTCGTCACGAAGTAAATGAAGCTTTTATAACTTTCCGTTATATTGCTTCCGGAAACGATATGAAGAAATTTCTGATGGTATAATCACTCTCTGCTTGCAGTTTATCTCTCTATAGAGTTCATCATAATTTGCAGCTAAATTTGTTATCCAATTGTAGGTTATAGGCGGCCTGTGGGCTGTCTCTGTCATCGGTGGCTGGTTTAGTTTCTTGACTCTTTGCTACCTTGGTTAGTTCCCTTTTTAGTGATCTTGGATGTATGCAAGCAGTCTGTCAACAGATTTTCTGTGTTCATTATCATCGTACATAATGTTTTATTGTGTTCAAATTGGGTTTGTTCAGTATTTCATTTTCTTGATTATGCTCAACTCATTTACCATTCCTTCACAACTGAGAGTTGTTTCTGCTTGATTTCTCGTTTGTGTTACAGTTTTTCTTGCTATCTACACTACACTTGCACTCTACGAGAAGTATGAGGATCAGGTTGATGCGGCTGCTGAGATGGCGATGGTTCAAGTAAACAAGCAATATGCAGTGTTGGACGCGAAGGTCCTGCAGAAAATCCCTCGAGGGCCCTTCGCTAATAAGAAGCAGCATTGAGTTTGCAGCTTTTCGTAGAAGCTTCAGCCTTGTCCAGTGTTAGTTTCTTATAACTTTTCTTGTTATAAGATTATAGAGAGAGTGGGAATTATATTGTTACTTAGTTAGTTGTCTATACATATTAACATTGAAGTCGTGCTGCTGGATGCTTGCTATTTCAAGTGTTTGAAAGTATTTTCGATAATATTATGAATCTTTCCATGATGTTCTCTTGTTTTCTCTGTAAGTTTTTTGCCCGTTGCCAGTTTTTTTCCTCTCTATAGCAACAGGTTCAAGTTTGCTTTTGATTTGTTTGTGCCACAGAAAGCAATCTAGCTAGAGATGATGTTCAGGTTTGTTTGCTTTTGAAGTTTGCTCATTGAAGCCTGCTGTCTTTAATCTGATAGTAGAGATGCGAATTGGTGGGTCTAAAAACTAATTCTTGGTCCGTTCTATTAAAATATTTATTCATTTTTATCCCTACCTACCTGGTAGCTTGTTGAGAGTACCTTTCAAGTGTTTTGGCAGTTCTAGCAATCGTTCGCATTCAGTACTGTTTTGAGAGCATCCGTGCCTGTGTCGCTAGTTATTATTCTTCCATGAAAGCAGAAGAATGACGATTAATATATTTTTCCCCTCGGTGTGTCTTGCCCCCCAAACCATTGGCTTTTGAGTCGACTTCGGTAGAATTTTGTCGATTCCTCGAAAGTTTTGTGTTCGGTAGAATTTGATTGATTCCTCAAAAATTTTGCCTTCAGACACAGTCGAAGCATCATCAGGTCTCAGTCAACGTAAATGCACACGCTTCTTATGTTACATGAAGGCACCTATGGCCTTTGTGGCTAGCGAATTTATTCCTCTGGTTGGAAACGATATAAGGCGCATGTAGCCTTTGTCGCACACTCGATCTCTGAAAGATCGTAATTAGAGTTCCCCCTCGTTGTGACCAACACACTTTCTAAACGAAGTTGATAATATTAAATGGATTTTGCTTTTAAAATGGGTTTTCTAAGAACAGTTAGTAGTAATTAATGCTTTTTAGTATTATTAATTTTTAAGTTGGAAAAGTATGCGATTCTCATACTTGAGCGTGGCTCCGACTATTACCACCGGAGCTTTGGAGATGCATTTTTAGTTCCAACTATAAGCAACCAAACAAACCTTGGGCGCCTCTGGCTCAGCTCTTATTAGCTGAATAAAGAAGTATCCAAATTTTCTTATAACTATCATTTTTACAATTAATTGTAATAAAAAATATATATGAAGATAGAGTAAACCTATTTGGGATAATTATGAAATTATTTTTAATCGGCATATTTTATTTTAAGATTCTTGGATCAAACTTTGAGAAATAGTCAGTCCTTCTTCTAGCTTCTTGTAATGTGCAATTAGAAACCGGTCTCACTCTATTAAGCACAATAATTATAGTTCAAGTAGCATTTACTCATCCTACCAATTTTCTAAACAATTACGACAAAAAGATAAGGATAAAACAGGTACTAAGTCTGTAAAGGTTTTTTTTTTTTTTTTTAATAATTAATGCAAAGTCCTGTATCCAAAGCTGTAGTTTTTGACATATTTTTGTCCCATATCCACAAACCCAATTTGCATCCCTAGCCACTTGGGCCTCACTTGATACAAGCTGTGCATTTTAACCTCCAAGCAACGGGGGCATATGATCCGACAAATTTATACTGCAAAATACAAAGACCAGAATGCTTAGTGCCATATGCCTCTATAATAAAACATTTTTGCAAGTTCATGAGAGGCTAGAGATTTAAACCCAAAAAATTGAGAATAGAGTTGGCTACCACATTTGTTCCAAAAAAAAAAAAACACTCAAATCTCAGTGCTAATAAACATAGCAAAGGTGCACCATAGAATTGCTAACTCTAGTTCTAAAAACAAGTCATATAACTCGGGAAGCTAATCCATGCTATATCAATATTGCAACAAACAAAAACTCGTGAACCTCGATAAATACATGCATTGCATACATGATGACTCTACTGTTACAAGTTTTTCTTGGCCGAGAACATGGTCTTAATGGAACCTAAGATTGGCGATGGATACACATCATAGTAGGTCACAAAAGATAGATAAGTGCCACTCAGCGCTACGTATATTTTAAACCACACTGATGAGAAAAGGGTAAGGTGTATAAACAAGCAGGTCAAAGACATTACTGCTGAAAGTTTTAGCACGCATTCAGACATAGACAGGCCGCCTTCTTTCAGTTGATTGGGGAAATGACCCTGAGTACTAAAATCAGAGAGTAGCTCGTTCTTCATCCTGAACCTCTCAATCAACCAAGAAGCAGCCTCCGCTTCGGTTGCTGGAATCTCCTGGAGTGTAATTCGGTGGACGTGAATGTGAACTTCAGAAGGATCCACGCCAAAGGCATTGTCTAAAAAAGTTGGACAGTGATGCTTGTACGCAATAGTTATATCATAAACTGCAAAACATTCATAAGCCAGTGTTGAGAGGCAGAAAGAAACCTGCAGCATTGATAAACTTCCACATGAAAGAAAAAGTAATGCAGATATGAGGGTCAGAGTGCACTTTGCGCCTTCACTTGGAAATTGTAATATCGCCAAGCAAAGATTGGTTACTTTTAAAGCTAGCTAATCTTAGTCAGCATTATATGTTCTAGTTTAAAAAAAAAAGGCAAAATTAGTGCAGTCATTTTGCTTAGGATTAATTACAGAAACTATCCCCATACTTTTGGAGATGTATCGCTGATACCCCCTTATAAAATATTTTTGCAGAGAAACCCCTGATAGTTAGTATAATTGTAACATTTTGTTGGTTTTTGTTGCACTTGTACCCCCTATCTGAGGGTTTCTCTGCGAAAAAAATTCTTAATGGGGCATCAACAATACACCCGGTTACTGCAATTAACCCTTTTACTTGACAATAAAATATGAGATGATCCTTAACAGAACAGAACTAAAGAAAAGTATCCATAATTTTGGATAATTATTGTTGTGTCTATAATTGAAGAATAATTTATCCTAAAAATAATAAATGTCAATTAATCAATATTCAGAGTTTCAAGGCAGCAATTGAAAAGCTTGAAAGGCAAGTATATACAGGCATGAGAGTGAGGCTATTGGGGAGTGGCAAAGACTGAGAAGCTAAAAAGGTTAAAGACTGACATAGATCAAATATGATCTCCGTGTTTTTTAATAAAAGACACTTGGGGAAGAAATTATGTTTCAGACATCAACTGTATCACAGCTATTTTAAGGCCCAACATGGATGAAGGTGAAAGATCCAATCCTCCAAGGACCCAAATTATTCATCTTAATATATGAATATGAACAATTTTAAGCATTCACAGCTGCCATAGAGAGATAATTTCATCCTTTTATCAAGTAAAGGCCCATATAAAGAAAATAGCAGCTCACGATTCTTGGTAAATTGTAAACAATACTTCTCACAGGAATTAAGACGCCAGTAAAGATGGTAAGATATAAACAAGTGCACACACAGCTAACGAACGTTAAACCAAGTTAAAGAGAACTCAACCGCTTGAATAAGCAGCAAACTTGAGAGCACAAAGTAAGGAGTATTGTATAAATGTGGCTCAGTATGTATCCTCCGCTCAAGAAACTAGACACATAAAAGTCCAAGATCTTTAAAAATGCAAGATGATGAGGGCCAAATTACCTTCATGCCAACAATTCTACAATAAGAAAATTATCAGGAGTAAGGTAGTATGACCGTTGCATTAATCGTACTCCGTAAAATTTAGAAGATAGAACTTAGAAAGAAAGCACATGGTGCAAAGTGCAGCACCACACGATGGACAGCCCACCTATGCACATTAGCAAGGTATATGCAAGTGACCTGACTCACGATACCAGCAACTAGGCCAGCTCTAAATGATCATGATGAAGAGATGAATGAATAATCATACAAAGAAAAGATAGCCCTTATCATGCCAGTGTCAAGCTTTTTGGACTAAATCAAAACAGCAGCCAATACTTTTGGCTTCTAAACTCACTCAAAATCTGGGAAAAGGAATTACGAGGAGCTCTCATATTATGCAGGAACTTTGAGATGCCAAAACTTTTTAACCAATTTGCAGCATCATTATTTTCCCTAGTGATAAGACCTATAGTGGACTTGACATAAGCTGCAGAATGTTAATGGGGAAGAAACTAATGGCGAGTTTAGGAACACATTCAATTCAAAAGTAGACACAATTCACATTGTTCAGAATAAATAGTAGCAGTTTCATTGGGGAAAAAAAGAAGGTAAAGCAGATATAACCTGCATCGAGTGAATCCCTCAAAGCTTCTATACATGCATAAAATCCCCTTATTTTGGGAAGAAGCACATTTTTCAGGATTGGCAAACCATTCTCTGCAGCAAACTTCTGGCTTTTTACACACTTCTCTTCACTGAGATAAAAGAACAATGGATGTCAGATGTTGAGGAACATTATCAGATGCCGACCAAGCATAAGAAGACTCAATACCTTTAACTGGTATAACTAAGGAAAAAATAGGAAAGTTTTCTCAGTATATAATTAACAATATAAAAAACTGGGAAAAAGCAGAGTTTACAGATTAAGCAATAACAATGATATGTTTGATATTTTACTAAACTCATGAAAATAATTCCTGTCATGTATTCCTTAGATGCATGGGATACTAAAGTAAGAATAAGAATATATTACGTATAATCGGTGCCCTCAGGGAAAACTGCAAGCCAGAGAGGATCTCGACTATCCTTAAAAGTTGAAAGCTTCTTCCGCATGATTGCTTCATCAACTTCCCACTTTCTCTCAACTGAAATAAACTCAAAGATGTGAAAACCCCAGCTAAATATTGGGAGTTTCATCAAACTTCTCTTCAGAATATATTTAATATATCCCAATCGACCCCTCCTAATTGCAAGATTCCACAAATACATCCAGTCAACCTCCGTTCTGTGGTTAGCAAAGAGCAACACCCGATTTTCTCTAGGTACACTTTCGCCAGAGAAAATCACCTTGGTTTTATTGATTTTCTCAAATAAGAAAGGCCACATAGATAGCCAAGTCCCGAATAGGAGTGAGGTTGCCTTTCGGCTATAATGTACGCTGAATAGCCGCAAAATAAGAGTTGCCGGCGGGCCCCAGTAGACTAACATCATAAACGCAGACGAAAGATACACTACTAGACATAACACACCCCTAACTATCCTCATAGGAGTCAATGGCCGGTGTCTCGGTGCCTCCATCTGCTTTCCACTTCTATTAGCAGCTTCGCTTTCACTAGTCCCAAAATTGCCCATGTTGAGAAATTGGTAGACGAAGCAAATGGTACTAATTTCTTTCCAACTCAGATCTATAAATGCCAACAGTCAATTTTCCAAAAAATTTACTTAAATTGCAGTACACTAAATTGGAAAGATAAACCGTACAGAGTTTAGGGCCACTTACTCAGAAATACATGTCAAATAAGGACAAGCTGGTCACGCTGCATAAAGTAAACATTTAGGAGATTAGGAAGCTTGTTGCATCATATACACAAGCAAAATAGTTGGTGATGAGTCACAATCAAAAACTAAACAACCAATTATTCTTTAAGCCTCCATACCTTCTTAAAAATCATATAAAACCCTATGTGACGAGGGCAATACGCATCAAATTATATCAGATAATAAAAAACTAATCAAAAAGTAAACCAAATAAGATTTAGTCCCAATCAATCTTGGTCTTGACCAAAATTGAAAATCTTGGAATCGGTGTCCATATCTGCTGATGGTTTATGGTAATGAAAATTGGCAATATCATTACCGATATTATAAGATATATAGCGTATTAGGTCTTGACAATGTAAACTAATCCTTTACTCGACATAAGGTTGGAATGACCAAGGGCAGGAGCAACCCAGACTGCATGCAGAATGTTCATAACCATGGCTACGGTTAGGGATGAGAATGGGCGGGCTCAAAAACCAAGCCTTAGTCTGTCTATACAAAATTTTGAATTTAAAAAAAAAATTAAAATTTTCAATTTTAATTCAAAATTTTAAACAGGACAGGCAAAGGCTGGCCCTCTCACCCATTCTCATCCTTAGCTACAGATACCTGCCTCCTCCTTCTACCGACTCTAATGCCATCACTCATAAATTGCAAGACAATTTACTAAGACACAGTCATAGACCTCTCTTCGTTAACCAGCTCAGCACATGGCAGATCGTCAAATAGCAATTGTTTGAAGTGAGATTTCATATTGTTTGTACAATTATAGGTATCAGTGAATCTTAAGTTGGTAAGTGTAATTAAATAGGTGAGAAGAAAGTGTGTAAATTGTTGATAGGTTTTTGTTTATAATGAGGGATTTATGAAATTATGCATCCAAATGGGATGGGATGGGTGGTGATGTGAGTGCCCAAGTTGATCGAAAAGAGAATAAAGCTCAAACATGTAGGGTCTTAATTTGGTAACTATTAATTATGAATGGGCGAAAAGGAAGCGCGTAGAGGCATCAAGGTATTAAATTAGAAATTAGAGTTATAATATCCAAAAAAAAAAGTAATTGAGATGCAGGATTTGAACAAAATTGCATCAATGATGATAAGCTAGGAGGAGAAACGAATTTTTTTTTTTTTAAAAAAAAGAAAAAAGAAGAGGTTTTAGAATCAGATTCAAGGCCTGAAATGGATCGTTCAGTAGAAATTCAAAATAACAATCCAAAATAGCATGAGATTAAGAGAAAGTTGAACTAATTGAGCAAAAACAAAAACCCTAATCTTTTCGTAAAGAAAGGAGGGGAAGAGAGAGAAAGAGAGAGAGAGAGAGAGAGAGAGAGAGGTACCTCGACCGGAAGCGAAGAGGGGTGCGGTCGAGAGAAGGAGCGGACCGAGAGGCGAAGACTTCTTATGGGACGGCCGCAGAGAGCGCAGACTCCAGATCCCACCGGATGGGGCCAAAGGTTGGCCCCCACCGAGGGCCTAGGAGTGAGTTTTGCGTGGGTGGCTCTTGCGTAGAGGACTGTTTGGCACTTTGGCCCATTGAAAATGGATTTATGACAAGTAAAGAATATTCATTAAATTTTTATTTTTCAATTTTTTATCTGTTTTATGAAAAAGAGGTAAGGATTCAGTCATAAAGAAAAATTTCCACCCCCATATAGCAAAATTTATACAATAGATGGTGTATATAAGGTAACGAAGATAGTACTTGTGAACGATCCAAACGGTTGATTAAAATTTTCGTGTTCTAAGTAAATAACATATAAAAAAAATATGAGTTAGACACTTTTTTTATCATCGATCAAGAATGTTTATTTGTTTTATTATTGAAAAATCGTTCGTTTTCTACTTATCCAATATACGGTCAAAATGTACCCAAAACACATGATTTTTTTGTATATTATCATTTTTTAACGTAGAGATCACAATTGATAGTTTAAATCTTTCACAAATATTTATATTGAGATTTAGATTGCTTCCATAAATAACTCCCATATGGCATTGCCATAAGTATATGCTATCCCCCCCCACCACATGCACACAAATGTGTGTGTGTGTTTATATATATATATATATATATATATATATATATATATATATATATATATATATATATATATATATATATATATATATAGAGGAAACGGGAAATACACCGACAGTGAAGGGAGTTCCTTCACCGCCGCTTAGGTGGCCCAATAAAATTATAACTCGGGGCGTTATTCAAGATAACAAATAAATGAATTCTCTTAAATGACACAACGTGTAATAATTTTATTGGGCCACCTAAGTGGCGGTGAAGGAAACTCGATGAAGGAAACTTCTTTCACCGCCGGTGTATTTCCCGTTTTCTCATATATATATATATATATATATATATATATATATATATATATATATATATATATATATATATATATATGAGAAAACGGGAAATACACCGGCAGTGAAAGAAGTTTCCTTCACCGCCGCTTAGGTGGCCCAATAAAATTATTACACGTGGTGTCATTTAAGAGAATTCATTTATTTGTTATCTTGAATGACGCCCCGTGTTATAATTTTATTGGGCCACCTAAGCGGCGGTGAAGGGAGTTTTTCCCGTTTCCTCATATATATATATATATATATATATATATATATATATATATATATATATATATATATATATATATATATATATATATATATATATATATATATATGAGAATAACAGAAATGAGTCGCCGTCTCATGCAAGTTTTCTTGAGCTATGGTTGATTTTTATTATCTCTAATATTTTTTTTTTAAATTTCTCTTGGATTATAATCTCGACTTTACCTAATTTCTTAGATTTTAGTTTTGATTCGTCTTCCATCAAGTAAACATAAAATTAACGATATTCAGCAGATACAATATTTTGTATCCAATTAATGAAGGGATAAATAAACTTTAAAATTCATAGAAGTTGATTCTAAGGAAGTTAAGGATGTAGAAATTATAACCCGAAAAAAGTTTTAAAAAAATAATGGGATCATTATTTTTTTTATTGCTGACTCGTGTAACTTGCCTACACTGGCAGTTCATATAATATATATATATATATATATATATATATATATATATATATATATATATATATATATATATATATATATATATATATATATATATATATAGACACACACACACACATACATGTATGTATGTATATGGGATTATTGTATATGAGTTGGCAGCTCAAGCAAGTTACGTCAGTCAGTGGTGAAAATCCATTGTTTTCTATTTAAAAAAATTATGATCATTATCTCTACCTCCTTAGTTGATTTACGATCAAATTTCATAAGTTTTAAAGTTTATATGCACTTTCAATAAGTGGATACATAATATTGTGTTCAAAAGGAAAACTGTTAATTTTGTGTTTACTTGATAGAAGACCAAATCGAATTAAAACCTAAGAAATTGGGTATGAGTGAACTTTAGGGATTCGAGATATTAATCAAATAGAATTTTTTTGAAAAAAATATCAATATAGAAGGTGTATATGAAAACGACTAGAACTATTAGTTATATAATCTCTACACTCTAAATAGACAATATATAAAAAATTATGCATTTTCAAAAAAAAAATTTATCATATATTGGATATGTACAAAATGAAAGATTTTTCAACAATTGAATTAATAAGACCTCTTGATCGATGATAAGAAAACAATCTAAGTCATTCGATTTTTTATATACCATCTATCAGAATATGAAAATCATAACTAATAGTTCAGATTGTTCACATATATTACTTATATTGAAATTTAGGGGTATTCACATATATCCTTTATGTTGAGATTTAGAGATCTCTACGTAGTCGGCTCTCTAAAATATATGTGTATGTGCCTCCATAAGAAATTGCCTATGGAGGCACCCCTAAATATTATCATAGGGGGGTGTGTATCATTCGAACCATTAGTTTTGATCTATATACTTTAAAATGGTGATATATAAAAAATCATGCATTTTCAATATATTTTCACCGCACAATGAAATGTGTAAAATAAATGGTTTTTCAATAATAGAACAAATAAGACGTTATGATCGATAATGAAGAAGTGTCTAAATTACATGATTTTTTAAACGCAAACTATTTAGAGTATGAACATCACAATTAACAATTCAGATCGTCCATATGTACCATGTTGAGTTGTTGGGGTGCCTCCACAGACAATTTCCTATGGAAGCACCTTAGATACACTTTTTCCTCTCTCTCTATGTGTGTGTGTGTGTGTGTGTGTGTGTGTGTGTGTGTGTATATATATATATATATATACCGGCAAAAAATTAGTGTTCCTATTATTTCTTATCAAATTTGGAGTCATGATCTCAACATTCCTTCATTCTTTAGGATTAAATTCATAAATTTTGAAGTTTATTTGTCATTCCATTGCATAGATACAAGATGTTGCATTTGTCGACAAGATGTCTTACTTTAAGTTAAGGATTTTTGTAAAAGCATATCAGCCAACTAGTAACAACCTTTACACCCAATAGAAAGATTTCTAGTTTGATTCTCAATATTCACTGGAGAATTTAACTTGGATAATTACGCAGGCCACCACCATCTTCTTCTACAAAAAATAGTGATATTTCCATAATAACTTAATTATACACCTCTCATACAGTTCCTTTTTCTTTTTTTGTTTGGTTTTAAAGGTTCGCATAAAAAACTGCCCAAAAGAAGATAAATACCAATATATCACAATAGATTAATTCATTTGTTCTTGTCCCTTTACTAGTGCTCAATTTTATGACGTGAGAAGGAAACAGTTAAATTAAATGAACAAGCTAAGAACAAGAATCTTATCAACTCACGCTATAGGGACAGGATACTGGGAGATGATAATATACTATATTCTGCATAAAAACGCAACCCGCTAGTCTATCAAAAAACCATCTCAACACTTCACTTGATAAAATTAACAGTTTTCGATGAATACAATACAACTTGCCGATCATGGCAAAATAAGATGCAATGAGTCGGGAAGGAAACTTGGCATTCCCATTAATCATCATGACTGCCCATAACCATTACTGCTCATCTATTCATCTTCATGGGCATTGATATGCTCGGAGCTTGGGCTCTGGACACTAAATCCACCCACGCTGTCTGAGACGAAGCCTAACTCCCCCATCCCTAACTATTAGTACAATACAGGCAAATCATCAATTCACTTACTCATTTATGTTCCTCCTCTGTTCTTTGATTTAGCTAAAGTGCTGCTAATGTCTACTTCAATGGCAACTCCAACTTTTATCTTTGAATGTAGCTGGAATGTTTCTCTCGTCACAGTTTTATAAACAAAAAGTCTTGATGATGCTTGTCCAACCTACTACTACTACTACTAGTACAAGCTATGCAATATCAAATGTCTACAATGTTCTTGAAGTTGAAATACATACTGATGAATACAAACAACAAACTGAAGTATGCGCAAGTGCAAATGCGCAATTGTGGAAAATACAGCAGCACAATAACACCAATAAGTGATGCACTAGAACATATGATTACATGTTTGTTTTTTTTTTTTTTTGAAATAAAATGGCAAACTAATGTCCTCCACATTCCATTAGCAAAACGTTAATAGAACTACAGTATACAGATACTAAGTTAGAAAAGTAAAAAAGAAAGAGAGAAGAAAAAAAACTAAGATATACAGGACGCACCCCCACAACTCCAACCACAGAAGCCTGGCCTTAAACCTTTACAAACTACATAAGGAGGACATACAAACTTGAGTGAGAACAATATAGAAACTGGAGAACCACTCCTCTCTCTAGGTAGCTAACAACTGTTCATATTAAGCTGTCCATCTGAAAATATCTCGCTACTCTAATGACTTATGTGAACTGTAGAGATCCTCCTCTGCAGAGCCGCTTGTGAGCTATAGTGAGAACATATGATTACCTGTTGGAGGAGTGTTAGAGCCATCTTATTGATTTCCTAAGTAGGTTGCTTAAAAACAAATGAATGAGAATTGGGATAATAATGAACGCATCCATGAGCCAATTTGGGATCTGCCCTATACAAAACTTGGAATTAAAAATGAAAATTTTGTATAGAGTAAGCCAAAATTTGGCCTATAAACGTATCTATTGCCACCTTAAATTTATTATGAGATGTGCGGATGCTGTTGAATACCTTGTTTTGCCTGTTCAAAGGCCTGCACTAACTTCAAAATATGTCAAGAGGAGCAGCCAATATTTTCTACAAGGTTGGTATTCTTGATGAGGGTTTTTAAATGGATTAGGAGTAAATACATATATTAGCTAAATGTGAATGCCGTCACATGATGCAGAACGGTGTTGATCATTTTTTTTTTTTTCTATTAATAGAATGTAAAAGGACCAATGTTTTGACCATTTAACAACTTCATACCTTCACAAAGAGAATATGATCCACGACATCCATCATTTTTTTCCATTGGAGACAGAGCCATAAAGACTAATATGAATATACTATTAAAGAAAAAAAGGAATAAAATGAGAAAATTCCAATAAGATAGATAATAATGTAGAGAACAAGATACTTGCTTTATGTTTTAACAACGGATCCCCTCTCGGGACCCCCGAACAGTTTTTGGCTCCACTTCAGAGTGCAAAAGAACCAAACTAGTGAAATTTATCTTCACATTCGTAAGGGATACATAAACCAAGGAATATAATGACAGATTATGATGCATAACAAATTTCTCACAATTGGAGATGATATTAACTTAATAGTCAGCGACTCAAAAATAGTCTCTTAAACAAGACATTCACACGACAAACACCACTAAATATTATAAAGAAATTCGTATCAACAATACCCAGCAACATTTGACTGAGTTCACAAAAAAAAAAAAAAAAAAACAGTAGAATCAAATGAGACATCATCCTTATTTTGCAATCCCACATGCAACCTGATACATACCTCAAAAATGGGAATCAACCAAAACACAATATTCCTCTTTCGGATAAACTTCCTCAATTTCGACAAAGCACAATAAACATGTGATGACGCTCAGACCATAGCTTGCAGTTTCTCCTCCGCCATGATGCTAGAGCCCCCGAGCCAGTGTGATGCAGGACGGAGGCGAAATTAGGGTTAGGGTTTTGAAAATTAGGATTTTTTGGGATGAATTGGAAAAAATAAATAAATTAGGGAAGAACTTACAGGGTTTGGAAATCTACCCAGACGAATTCACGCCCATTCTCTACGAATCCACGAAGAAAGATTTGCTCAAACGAAATCCACGCTAGAAATTTCTCAAGAAATTTTCAAATATTATTCATGTTTTTCAATTCTCCATACAAACCCATATATATAGGAAAACCCTAATAAACCAAATCCTAATAGAATCCAAACTCCTAATCCAATCAAATATCCTAATAAAATTATAATTCTAATAAGATCCAAATCTAATCAAATCTAATCTATTCCCAAATCAAATTCTGATCTCCATCAATTCTTCGCGGTTTCAAAGCATTCATCCCCGATGAATGCGGAGATAAGGAATGATAAACACGTCGGGTTGAACTGATCGACATTCATGAAACATTCCAATTAGGCTATGGTGATGGTCGAGGAACTATAGTTTGTGCATCACATCTGAACAAAAGTGGTGGAGGAGGAACTTGCTTTTTTTAGTGAACTTGTGTCGAACTACGGTAAATCTGGAAAAACACCTATAATGGAAGTGGTCGAATATGGATCCCGTGAAATATCTAGGCCATAGATAGTAGAAGCAATTTTCATCGAAATTCCATAAAAATCTGAATGTGGAACGTATGATTTCTTCACAATTTCTAGAAGCAACCCCCTAGGAGGAAACAAAACTTTCACTTCATTATCAAGTATAAATTCCTGCAAAACATTATGTGGATATACAACAAATTTGTACTCATCATTGCAAATTGTTATCTGTCTAGAGATCTCATCATGCATAACATGCATATCAGGCAAATGCAATGCAACAGATTCAAGTGGTACAACTCCCAAAAATAGATATGTTAGTTCTCTAAGATAACATACAACAATCACCGCAAATAATATAACGTCACTATTCTGTATGAGAACTTGATGAATTTTAGAAGGAAACTCCAAACGATCGCTAGAAAATGAAATATTATGAGTAACCTGCCAAGATATGAGAAAAATGCTCAAAGACTTACTGATAGCAATATTAGTATCATCTATTTCATACCTGATCTCTTAATTTACAGTTGACTCCAAAATTGAAGATCTAGTATCATGTGGGGTACACTAGATTATACCAAAACATTATGAACATCAGTAGTATCAGTAGTACTCTTTACAGTAGCATAGATTTTAATAGAAATATGAATCTCAGTTGGTGGATGTGTATTAGACTCTTGTACCTTATTAATAATATCATCATTAATCATAAAAGGAATGGTAATATCGGCAATAAGAATAGACATATTCGATTCCAATTGTGATTCAACTGCAGTACTTTATTTAGAAACATGAACCTCAATAACTCTTGAATCGTCAACTTGATTAGTATGCATGATATCTATGAGTTCACTCTTGAGGGAATACTCATAGTCATAATGCCAAGATAGACGATACTTAGAACACTTGATTATGGTACATTGAAAGGCGGAGTGTCTATATTTATCGCAGTTAGGGCACTGTGTTCTAACTTTTAGAGTGAATCTATTTTTCAATTTATCTAAAAGATGAGTCCTATAATACGTAGGAAGATACTCCTCAATAAGATTATCTTTCATCTCTTCCCACGAGTTTATAGGATTCATATAACGTTCCTCACGATCTATCTCTACTGAAATTCAAAAATCTTTAGCTTGTCCCACTAATCGTCTGCTAACAAATTAAAATTTACGTTTACTAGACATTTCATAATAGTCAAAGTAACATTCCATATTCACTAACCAATCAATAAAATCGCGAGTAGAGGAATAACCATCAAATACGGGATCTTTATACCATAACTTTTCATCTATTATTTCTCTAACAGTACGCAAATCATATATATAATTAGGTCTTTTTGACTCTAAATAACAACTAGATTGTGTTGTAAAGTGTAACATATTTATAATCTAGAATGGATCATGCAATGTTAATCAACCAAATATACAAATAATTATGAGATCACTAGAGAGAAGTAATTAACCATTATGTAACAAATTATTACAATCCACTAATATTTGCAAAGATTTAGTAATTGAGATTTTAGTTCAAATTAGGTATCACCTGAGTAGTACACGCCCAAGTGTATGATTCTATAAAGTTTTTCAAAAGATTACTCGCAATTGAGCTCTGATAATTATGTATGGAAACCCTAGAGCAGATGTAATAGGTGCTAAATATAATTAGAAGAACACTGCTTCGAAAGCCGCTGAATTGGAATCCGAACAGTTTTGAATCACCACTTTTCCCTTCACTGCTGCACTAGTCTGCTTTTTTGCTGCACTGGCTGTTGTCACTGTTGTTCTTCTGCTGTCCTGCAGCAGTTTTATTGCTACTGCTGTAGTTCTGCTGCTACTGTCGTAGTTCTGTTGTTGTTGCTGGTTTGGATGAAGGGGAAGAAGAGGTGCAGAGCAAGTAGAGGGAGGGAGAGAATAATTTTTTTTTTTTGTTTTTTTTTCTCTCTCTCTCTCTCTCAGATTTGAATTTTTTTTTTCAGATCTGAAAGTTCAGTTTTTATTTATTTTAATGTAAATAGATCTCTCTGTCTTTTTTCTCTTTTTTTTTTCGCTCTTTTCTTCTTTTTTTTTTTCTCTTCTCTTTTTTTCCTTCAAATCTGAATTGTTTTTTTTTCAGATCTGAAAGTTCAGTTTTTTTTTTTTAATTTTAATGTAAACAGATCTCTCTCTGTTTTTTTCTCTTTTCTTTTTTCTCTCTTCTCTTTTTCTTTCTCTTCTCTGTTTTTTTTTCTTCAAATCCAAATTGTTTTTTTTTCAAATCTGAACTCTCTCTTTTTTTAGATCAGTTTTTTTTTTTACTGATCTGTACTTTTTTTTAAATAAAAAAACTGAAATAAAAATAAAATAGGATGGAGATGTAGAAGAAGAAGATGGTGATAGAGAAGAAAATCTAGGCTCCGATACCAAATTTGACACAGGACGGAGGCGAAATTAGGGTTAGGGTTTTGAAAATAAGAGTTTTTTGGATGAATTGGGAAAAATAAATAAATTATGGAAGAATTTACGGGGTTTGGGAATCCACTCAGACGAATCCATGCCCACTCTCCACGAATCCACGAGGAAAGATTTGCTCAAGCGAAATCCACGCTAGAAATTTCTCAAGAAATTTTCAAATATTATTCATCTTTTTCAATTCTCCATACAAACCCATATATATAGGAAAACCCTAATAAACAAAATCCTAATAGAATCCAAACTCCTAATCCAATCAAATATCCTAATAAAATCTAAATCCTAATAAGATCTAAATCTAATCAAATATAGTCTATTCCCAAATCAAATCCGGATCTCATCACAGTGCCAGGCTGATTCAACTCCTTACAATCCCTCAACCTCTTCAGAAATCCCATCATCATCTGCCTCATCTCCTCTTTACTTCGAATAAAAGCTTATTAGGCTATAGGTCTCCTTCCAATATGAAGGATGGGGATGCCATACCAGCCTGAACCAAGAAACTCTAGCTTGAGAATCTCGAAGTGGTAAAACGTAGGTTATTCTGGTGGCCGCTTAGAAGTCCTAAACTGGGGATGCTCAAGTGAAGCCGACATTAGGAATATCAATAAAGTTTTTGAGTCCTCCAAGACCCCACATCATGCTATATTGCATAACTGATATCATACAAGTAATGTATCACGATATTTACTAGACATCGAATGTCATTTCAAACATCTTCTCGACGATAAATTGTCTTGTCTACAAATAAATCCTATAAAGCTACTTAAAATAAGTAAGAACTTTAAGAGATACCTACCATAATAATTTGTATTGACCATCTAAATAACTTATCACTAGTAAAATCTTTCCAAATGCATCAAGACATTATACCTGCCGAACGTCCTACCTCCAAAACACAAAAATACAACCACTACATATAGGGTAATTGTTGGCTTCTGCCACAAGTATCGCTCATCGCATCGCAAATACCGCTTCTGATGAAGGAATGGTCATAGAAGAGCATGAGACTACTAATTGACTCCTAACCGTATCGCTTCCTTAGGTCGCGAGTTTATGAGCTAGCGGGTTGGTTGGTTTTTTTTTTTTTTTTTTTTGCATAATCGTAAAAAGAGTGTTTACCGACAATATATTTCAAAATAAAAATTTGCCTGATATCTCATCTCCGAGCAAATATATCGTCACATTTCGATGCAAAACGCGAAACAATATAAAAATGTACATATCGTATCGACCAGGGGTAGAACACCGAGATACCGATGAATATATAGGTATATAAGATAGATAGATAGATATATATACATATATGTATATACACACACACAAACATATATAACACTGCCCCACATAAGGAACAATTGTTGTTATATTACATAACTCCAATACAAAGTGGCATACAGTTAGCCTAAAATCAGTGAAAAGCATAAAGAGAAATCACTAAATATGATTGGGATGGATAACAAATTTCCCCTAAGAATCCGTAGGGTATTTTAAAACTGATAGAATATCTTGACATTTCTTTTTCTCCATTACTTATAGGAGTATTTACTGGTTTGTCCCTCAAATCTTTATATATTATGATTTAGTCCCCCAAATCTTCATATTTAGGATTTAGTCCCCCAAATCTCCTAAGTTACTACAATTTAGTCCCCTTTCCAAATCCCCAAATTTTTGACATGATTTACCATTTTATCCATCCTTATTCATTCTTTCTCTTCCTCCTCTCTTCTCCTCCTCTCTTCCTCCTCTCTTATCTTTTTCTTCATTATTCCTCCTCTCTTCTCCTTCTCTCTTCCTCCTCTCTTCTCCCAATGAAGAAAAGAGGAAGAAGAGAGAAGAAAGAGAGAAGGAAGAGAGAGGAGGAATAATGAATAAAAGGAGAAGAAAGGAGGAAGAGAGGAGGAGAAGAGAGGAGGAAGAGAAAGAATGAATAAGGAGGGATAAAATGGTAATATCAGGTTAAAAATTTGGGAGATTTGGAGAGTGAGACTAAATTGTAGTAACTTAGGAGATTTGGGGGACTAAATCCTAAATATGAAGATTTTGAGGACTAAATCATAATATATAAAGATTTGAGGGACAAACCAGTAAATACCCCTTACTTATATTTTTCAGGATTAAGAACGCTGCAAGTTTACTTTTGATTCTGCTAATTTGGTAATATTAGAATTAGAAGATGTTTCATGCCTGAAACTCTTTGTTTTTAAGAGTTTTCGTGCCTGAAAATCCTTTCCTTTTGAAAGGTAATAAATTAATAATACAGCATATAGGACATAAATCCGTTCATTTTAACGAGATAGGAATGAATCATGCCTCAAACTCTGTTTAGTTTTCAATATGAAGACAGTTGTGCACTTAGAAGATGTTTAGTTCTCAAATCAGTAAAGAACCACTACATGACTCCTAATGACTACAACATCAATCATCCACAATAACATTATTTAATTTTTTATTTAGGTTTGCAATTATTTAAGCTTTATGATCTGGTGCCATTTCTAATCAATTATGAGTGGGAATACCTCAAAGATGATATGTAATTTGCCAAAATACCTAAAGAGTGCTAAGAATCTCCCTGTCAATAAGAAAAGAAATGTCCTACCATACATTTGAATTCTCAGAAAGGACTCTGTGGAGACCAGTTGCAACTGTACTCTTCTTTTGTGCCTCTTCCAACTAACTGGATTGACACGGACAATAGATGAGGTGTTAAGTAAATTTTATTTTTTGGGGCCCTCACCAACTGCCATCACATGACAAGGATACGTAACAGAAGCCTACATCAGAAACTAGTCAATACAATTTTGCACATGAACCTAGATGAGATGGGTAGTTGTGTTAATTTATTACATTTAAAACCAAAATAAATTCACCGATACATTGTTCCCCAAGACATTGCATCTAATCGTTTTCCCATCAAAACCATTTTATATAGAGAACAACTACATGTAAGAAGGTCTGGAAGGTAAGTTTGCTTAACCATTCATGAAGCAAACAGAAGCTCATAGTGGGCGAATGTCAATCCTTAAATAAGCAAGGTGAGTATAATATATGGACTAGAGGGCCTCAACAAAACTAAGCCAGATAAGCTGTAGGAGACAAACGTACGGGTCAGCTCATATACAAGCATCCAGGATCAATCCTCCAAAATTCCCAATGAGTCTGAATAAATGGGAAGGATGATACTACATGTTCCAGGAGTTTGTGGTAATGAACCAAGAGTCATATATCAATATAAAAGCAAATTAATTAACACCTCAGGTAGCTCAGATGCCAATGCAGTCAGATGCATAAACAGCTATCAGGTATCATGTTCATGAACCAAATATGCATGTCATTTTGCAAAATGAAGCAATATATCTGGACAATATCATGTGTGCATTGACAGAGAACCTGAGCATCATGCATTTGTTCACAGAGAACCTACTAAAATATCATGCATGGCAAGTGAATCATCAGCAACTGTTTGAAACAACTCTGCATAGGCTGAGGACAGCTTATCAACATTTCAGCACGCAATACATGTAAACACAACCGATCAACAAAAATGCTGCGAATAATGTTACAACATAAAAAATTCTGGTGGGGGCTTCCTTCCATAATTTCTTACTTTATATTTGATAAATTGCTTCTTTTCCAGTTCCTCAACATTTACAGATATTAGAGCTTGTACATCTAGTACGTCTATTGTATAAATGGAAATGACACAAGGATTTGTATATACATTACTGCGATTCTCAATTTACAAATTTAAGAGGACCAAATGAGGCAGAAAATCTTTATGTGGTCAACTGCTGCAACTTTTACCTTCACAGAGCATCTTGAGGTGAAGTAAAATAAAAAAGAGGGCGTACGGGGAAAGGATGTTAGTCTAGGCCTTTCACATGGTGAAAATCATAACACATCAAACATGTTAGATCTTTTAACAAAATCTCTTCTGTTTGTGCTCTGTAAGTCAATGATTTGAATTTAATTCCTTAAAAATTGCAAAGTTATATTTATCAGGATTAACAACGTCCTACATATGCACTCATCAAAGCATGAATTTAGGAGAATAAACTGAATTCTAGGGTATCCCACTCGATGGCCAGTACCTGTTTCCTATGATGTGATTGCAGGAAATGGATGTTGTACAGAAACCATGAATGACCGACTATTTTAGAAAAAAAATATATATATTCCCCTATCTTTCCTTCCTTTCTTTCATTGTTAATGGGAGGTATGTGCATGTGATCATTGGCATCCTACATAGGAATCAACCTCATCCTTATACCACATTTTCAACGAACTCCACAACTGATCGGCTCTAATGGCAAGTGGACCAACAGGAATAAATTTAGGATATCTGACTAAAAGCAAATTGAACAAGTGTAAAGGTAATTACATTACACATTCATTATATTTATCTTACTCTCCCCTTTCTTGTTTGGGCTAATGCCTAATATGTTTAACATACAGGGCTTTTTCCACTATGGCTATTAACTTGTCTTGCTAGTCAATGTCATCAAACTAACAACCTGACGAACATCACGGGCTTACCTTCAACAGACACTTTCAAATGAAGATGGGTTCTCCCAAATATCCCTTAAAAAGGCTGTTTCAGTCTTATTTTTACAAGTAAAATGCAGTAAGACATGAAGTTTGCAATTTCATTTTTACCCTCGACTAGTAATGCATTCAACTGAACTTCATATTGAAGAATCTAATGCTGCTTTCAAAAGAATAAAGTGCAAAAGAAAGGAGATTTTGAGTGGCCTCTCAAAACAAGTATCCAATCTGAAATTATTCATATTGAAGCCATCCTTTTAGGAGTATCATAGATAGTTTGAGCAAAGCAAGTAAATACACTGTTAACAACATCTGTTAGTTTACCAGATCTAGATTTTATAGTAAAGTTCAGGAATGGAACAAAATGGTTGTCTACATTGAGAATTTAGTTCCAGCCAACTATAAACTCTGAAATAAAATCAAGTCCAAGAACAGAACACATCCAAAAGGAACCTTCCCGGTTCAATTTCACTAAATTTGTTGCCATCAGGAGAGCATTAACATGCTTAAACAAAAGAAACAAATTGAGTTGAGTAAATAATCTCAAGGGGCATCTATTTCAATTATTCACCAAAAAGTCATTCACATGCAAGTTTCTAGCCCAAATGGTGCTTTGATTCACCAAGAAGAACTCTCCTCTCTACAGTTAACCATAAACATCCAATCTAAACGATTATAATATAAGAAAATTTGTGTGGAAAATAAAAACAACTAATCTTAAATTTAAAAAAAGAAGAAAAAAAAAAATCAGATATAGAACTAATTGACAAATAGCATCAACTTCAAGTGCACATAATAACAAATATGTAAAAACAAAAAAGGGATTTTCTTAGATATGGAAGAGATTTATTAGCTATTCTTCAATATTGCATGGCTTCACAAATAATCACATAAGCCATCATTAAAGCCAAACTTTGATCGTAAATAGTATCCTACTAGCTATTTATCAATTTACATGAAAATACAAAATTTCCATTTTTTTTGTCCCCTTTAAATAACCAAATTAGACCTCATGTCACAGCTTAGTCTTGTACCTGCAATTCGAATTCGTCACCGACCGATTCCGTATGCTCACCGTGACATCGCATGTCGTATAAGACACCAAATGCTTCTTGATCACCCCCAAGATCGAAACTTTCCCGGCGATCCTCGTCTCCGTCGTCAAATCCACCGCCCCCGCGATCACGTCCGCGTAGACCGTAGAGTCCCCAATCAGCCGCCCGGCCATCAGCGTCAAGACTACGTCGATCGTCTCCGTTCCCTTTGCCCCGATCTCCCCCGGCGGGATGGCGGCGTCGCCGACGAGCTTGCCGCGGTAGTAGAGCTCGGCGGTGCCGCCGTCGGGGTAGCGGAAGCTGACATGGTTGGGGTTGTAAGCGGTGACGGTGAGCGCTAGGGTCACGTTGAGGTCGACGGAGAGGTTGGGTATGTCCAGGCCGGCGTTGAAGGAGGCGAGGCGGATGGAGTTGACGGTGGTGACGGCGTGACGGGGGCGGAAGACGGTGAGGGCGAGGATGAGGAGGAGGAGGAAAAGGAGGATGACGACCGTTAGGGTTACGAGCAGGCAGAGGCGGAGGCGGTGGTGACGGCGTTTGGGGTGACGGCGTTTGGAGTCGGTCTCCATCGTAGAGACCTAAAAAATGGTAAAAATTGAAGGATCGATTGCATATTTAGTCGTTTTTCCAGATCCGCCCGCGATTCCCTGCAGCGTACTTTTCGTTTTAGGCCCACTTGTGAAAAGCACCCATGGACGTGCTGTGGGCCCCGGATGGTTGTGGGGTCACGTATTTTGGACTGGGTATAAAATTGGGTGCCTGAAGTTGTATGTGGAGGCTAGAGGAGGAGTCTTCAGCTTAGATGCTTCTCCGAAGGTAAAGTTGAATGCGTTGATATTGATAAGTTTGGTGGAGGTTGGGTGGTCTGTTTATTTACCAATTTTTGAAAAAAAAATTTGGAAATTTGAGGGATTAAAAACTTCGGCTTCATAAGAATTAAAAAAAAAAAAAAAAAAAATAAAATAAAATAAAAAATTGCTTTGGAGACTTTAAGACTATAATATTGAGTTTTTATTTTTGTAGAGCCACGTTATAAAAAGAACATGTATTGTTGAGTAACATATTCAAAATAAATATAACAAGCAAAAAATGACACTAGAATTATATAAATATACGATTATATATATATATATGCAAAGATTTCTCAACATAAAGCAAACAAGATAATTTGTTTAATAGAGATACTGAAATCAAGATTGATAACTAGATTCAAATGAAAATAAAGAATTCACTAAAATCTAAGTTATAAATATGAAAAAAATTGAAACAAACATTGACCATATATTTTTAAACTCTCAAACATAAGAAAATGATAGACTATTGCTCCTAATTGAACTGGGGGATAAAATATCCATTATGCCATCGTCTGACCCTTAAAGTAAGCGTCCCACTATGGTAGATCTACCTTCTTATTAATTTGCAAATCAATAGAATTTGGAAATTTCATATCAAAATTGTCAGAAGCTACCTAACAAGTACATTAAAAAGTAGAGAAACTAGACAAACGTGTTATGTATGTGGATAAATAGGGAATATCATAATTTGGTGAATAAATCAAGTATCAAGAGTAAATGCATGTCACATATATATAAGTAAGCGAGTTTTATATATATCACGAATATAGAAAAATAATGAGTCTTACATGTGAAACTCAACATAGAAGAGAATTCATACATTGGTTTAATTATCGTTATTTCTTTATAGTTGTACGGGACTATATGGATATTTTAAAAGGGCTTTGGACATGTTCGGGACCAGGAGCCTAGAGCTGTGGTGCTGCCACAGGACCGTACCGATAGTTAACCAATCAAGTACAATGGGCAAACATATGCTCATAGGCCTAATGCCCTCAAAATGAATAGTAATACAGTAATCATGCAGAACATTTGTAGTTTGGTCCTTTTAATTTCGAATGTGCAAGATAAATTTATAATCTTCTCAAAATATGTATATAGGTCCTTTGTCTAGTTCTCACATTATTAGAATATCTCACTAATTTAGAATATCTTCCTAAATCAATATATTTGATAAATCCTCTAATTTATTAACATATTTCAGGATATCTTCCTGAATTAGTATATTTGTCAAATATCTCTAATTAGACTGATTATACTGATTTAGGATTATATGCAATTATGATCAAATTATATATTTTCTTGTTTTTACTTTTTATATCCGCCTCCTTCATCTATAAAAGGATGGTTATTGTAACGTTTTAAATATATATCAGAGTACAAAATTATTCTTCATTCTCTTTTAGTTCATAGTTTTATCACACATAATCCCATTATTTTATTTTATTTTTTGTCATAAGTTGAATTCAGAATGTATATCTTATAGAATATTCAAGTTGCTTCTTTATAGATTCTTGTTTATTTTGTAAAAGAAAGTAAGTATACATCTATAGGAGTAGAAATCATCTGAAATCTATGCCAAATGGATACTTTTAACTATTAAAATTAATCGTTATAACCGTAGTAAAGTTCATATTCAAATTCCAAATAATGAAGAATTAACTTGTTAGTTGACTAATCATAGTTATTAGTTGACTAATCTAGAGTTCAATTATTAAATTTCAGGTCTTGCTGAAATTTCTCATGTTATCATAATTAAAGTAAAGTTTCATAATTTACTACCTAGAATTCAATTGTTACTGCCAGAACAAGATATTCTAACACGGTGAGAAGGTTTAGCTAAATTTAATTTCGAAATATCAATCAATACCATGGTTCTATCTATCTCTTGTCTCCATACCTCAACTATATATAATATAATTTGCAAAATCTATTGGGCTCAATGTACTTTTATTAACCAAGTAAGTCACCAGCGGGAAATTCAGTAGGCCTAACTTAGTCAGACTATTGGCTAGCGTTATGGACCACTTCACTACCTAAGAATATGGTTAATCAGAACTCTTTGAAACTTCTTTTATAGCACAATAACAATATAGTTTTCATTTCTAAATACTTAGATCATTCAGAATACAACATACTAGAATTTATACAAAAAAACATTGAACAAACTCTAAATTCAATATCGTTAACCGAAATTTAGACCCAACTAGAATTATTTACTTGCAGCAATATTCTAGATATTCAACTGGATCAAAATAATCTTATTAACAATACAAATTCTTGGACCAAGTTTCAAATTGATTTAACTTAGTTGGCCCGCTGGTTGGTGACATTTGTTGCTATGTGGATCAACTAGGGCAAATCCCTCTGAAATTTCTACCAGAGGACAAGCATTACAAGTAGACTCTTCTTTTATAAATAAATTATTAATGAATACATGTATTAAAATAAGGAGGATCTACTTGCCTTATATTCCTCAGTTAGTTGTTACTGCTCCTTGGTCCTTTTTCTTTCCTATAATCATATGTCGGAGAGAAATTAATTTTATTCAAATCAATCTTAAAGTACTTGCATTGTTTTGCACTTTTGCATTAGAATTAAGATATTTGTTTTTCTTTAGAACATAATTTTTCTTACTCGTCAACTTCTTATTGTCTTCCTTCACAAATTCAATCGTAGACATAGAATTTAGCTTATACACCTCAAGCTGCTTATTCTCTTTGCATTCCAATGCCAATTGGATTCTGCTTCTTCTTGATTCTTCATTATTTTCTAATTTTCTTAGTGAGCTTCATATTTTGCTTCTTCAAAATAAAAAATACTTCAAATAGCTTGTTATATACTTTGTGAATGTATTGACTCGTATCCTTGATTCTCTATACCTAGAGTTTCTGAAATATTTTTAAAAAAAAAAAAAAGAATCAGTATAGACAATAGAAGCAGTAAAAACAATAATTTTTTTTGAGTAATCATCAGATTACTAATCATCATAATTGTCCGATATAGCCTGCATAGTTTTACCATAAAAATCATCAATGGACTTATCATCTTCCACAGTTAAGTTTTCGAGTTCTTTTGTCAATTTTTAGATTTTTAGACACTTTGACAATATTTTCCCCTCATATATAGTTTTAACATATCCCATGGTTCTTTCACCTCTTATAGATATTTATTCTTGTAAACTCAAATGCATTTACACCCTTTGAAAATTACATATGAGACTTTGAAATTCTAATAAGCAAGTTTTTGTTTAACGTGCGTTCAATTTCTTTCTAGATTTATTTTCTTATCTTAACCCATTGAGGTTCCGAACCATTATTAATTGATGCCCATACGTTCATACCTATGAACACTATAAAGGCTCACATCTTGGCTTTTCAATAGGAATAGTTATGTCCTTCTCTGAGTATGAAATTCTTAAAGAATTGATATGCTCTGATAGTAATTAAAAAAGCTACTATGTATGCATAGAAAATTAAATACAAAAGCAATCAAAGTTATATATCAATCAAGAACAAAAATTATTTCATGTAATCAAACATATTAACATAAAAGCAATTTAACGTGAAAAATCCAAACTTGGAAGAACCACGAAAAATATTGCACTATGATATAAAATTAATTATATAATATTTGACACACTATCACTAGACAACACAATTGATTAAATAGCCTAAGATCCAATTCTTCTGGTAGACATTTATAGAAAAAGCTCTATTCTCAAACTACTGAAATATCTATAAGGATTTACCGTTCAAAATGCAGATCTATAAATTAAGAAAAATTATGAAGTTACAAACGAGTAAAATTTTATCACATAAGTAGCATATGACCTCTCCTGAAAAATGGACATTTTAATTGGTGTTGATCTCCAAAATTATTAACAACTATGTATCTCATTCTACTTCAATATTGATATCTCATTCATATTCTATTGGGAAGCTCTCCCTCAATCTTCAATTGGTGAAATATATATAGTGTAGTTTGCTTTCCAAACAAATTCTATCTATTTCTTTTAATCTTAGCCATCAAAGTTAATCCAATAGTTCAAAGAGCAATTTGAAACCAATCAAAACACTCAAAATCTATCAAAAATTTTATTTGGAAAGTCAACTGCCTACATGAGCCACCAGTGGAGTCACTATTGGCTTTACTTGTGGATAAGCTTGGACTGGCATGCTAATAGCAATTACTGCAGTAATAACTATGCTCTAATTGACTCAGTTTATGAGTCATTTGTTGGGTCACTGATGGGCTAATCAGTAGGATCATTGGTGGATTTGGCTTATCCCAGATCCAATCCTTATTTTCTTTATTGATACAACAATATCTTTTTCATCTAAACTCCATTTTCGGTTGATCTTGGTATCGCTATGAAGGCCGTTATAAGTTATATACTTTATAGTTGACACCATCATAAAATTTATATTTTTGCTCTGTCAAATCAGTCATAACTTCTATATCCATCATATTAGTATTTATCAAACTTGATTTTCGATTACGTTTAATTACTTGGACTGTTTGTTCATGAACTTTGGTATGATTTGTTATACATGTAGGATCAACAATCTTAACAAATTTAATTATAGACTAAAAAGGCATCCATAAAACTGAGCAATTACTGATCTGAGGCAGCATCCATAAGCTGATCGATCCTAGCAAAACAAAGCAATCTTTTGGTATTGTTTTATTTATATCTGTATAATATATGCATTTATCCATTTGCCATTGGCTTTCTTTACTAAGACTACGTTGCAAGCCACTATGGATATCGTATCAAATTGACAGCTACGAGGTTGTCGACTTCTACTTTTTCAACTTTTCTTTTCTCTGACATGAGATTGCATTTCCTTTGTTTCACAAGGTAAAATTAAAATCAACTTTTTGTTTGTGGGAGATAACTCTGTGGTCAATTACTTCCACATCTTTGTGTGCCCAAATAAAGATATCAACATTGTTGCTCAGGAAGTGCATCAATCTGGAGTTAGTAAGATCTTAGAGTAAGGATCTAATTTGAACTGCTTTTTCTGGTTCTCGAACTCAAATGAGGGTGGTTTCCTATGCAAGAGTAGGCCGGAGATCTTGATTTAATTTATGAGCACAAGACTCTGAATTCGCTAAGTTGATGTCTCTTGGTGAGATCTTTTGATGTTTTATTTGGAGTAATTTGGACTTGGCTCTTCCATTGGTAGCAATAAGGTAACTGGTTCTTACCGCTCTTTGATTATTGGAGATCTTCATAATTCCATACTCTATTACTTTATAATCTAATGGAGAATGGAGACTATATATGGTTTATGGGGCACTTAACGATCACCCAAATATGACATTATATGGCGAAATAACATCTATAATTATGTGCTCGAATATGATAGTATCACATCAAAGAGCATCTCCAAAGTGATATAGAGTGAAATAATCCCTATGATTAGAGTATATGTTCCATTGGATCCAGGAGTTATGTTTTCTCGCTGATGTCCATATGTTTAATGGCATTGAGAAAAATATGCCATGGAAACTTCTTGTATTTACAAGAATTCTTCTAACCTCGAAACCAGCTATGCTCATTGTAATAATGATAGCATTGCCATGGAAAATCTGGTTTACCTCAAAACCTTTGACAGAGAAAGTTATTTCTTGACCTTTAATACTTTTTGGAGTGTGTTGTGTGGTATCGTATGGCATATCTTTTGCGGGCAAAGTACGATATTGGTCCTGTTGCAGGGCCTCTTAGGATAGTGAACACCACAACTTTTATTTTATCTTTTTACTTACAATCTTCAGAGCTCGAACTCGTAACCTAGTTTATTGCAGGAGCATCACTGTTCGTTTCATTTTTTTTTTTTTCAATTTTGGTAAATTCAAACTGAACCAATTAGGAGTGGGAATCAAAACTAAACATAACTATTTTGAATCAGTTTGGCTTGGTTAGGAACCAAATTTTGAACAAAACTTGTTTATAAATTATAATTGGATCATTTTAGAAAGTATATCTCTTCAAAATATCCAATTAGTGTTGTATTTATTATCCGTAATATATATATATATATATATATATATATATATATATATATATATATATATATATATATATATATATATATATATATGTGTGTGTGTGTGTGTGTGTGTGTGTGTGTGTGTGTGTGTATGTAAATTTGTGTATATAATCCTTAAATAATATGGTCGGTTTGGTTCATTTTCAAGTTTCAAAACTTAAAACCAAAAACCAACCAAATTAGTTTGGTTTTGCTTATTCAGGTTAGTTTCGATTGATTGTTTAGATTTTAACCAAACTCTGTCATCGTAATTACTAGGCATCTTCTTTGTGGCATTTTTAGGTAGCCTCTTTTGATGAGATTTTTTATATCTCATTTAAGTTGGGAGCAATTCTATATGGTGTGACTTATATCTCTTTTAAATTGATCTCTATGATATTCATAAAATGACATAGATTGCATTGGAGGCGGCTTAAAGACTGGTACCTCATTTTGAACTGTTTAAGAATTTGGGTAAGAATTATGTTTAAAAAAGTGAATTCTTCCTTTATACAAGCTGGCGATCACCTTGTCACCTGTCAGATTGGTGTTTTGGAGGACTACGCTTTCTTTTGGGGGCTTTTATCTTATTAGTCTTCTTTCAAAGGTTTATGTTAACGACAGTTCTCGAATAATGATTTGAAGTCTTATAAGGCAACATATTTGTCAAATATGTCAAGTAGCTCGTCAAAGGAAAGTCTTCTTTTGATGATGGACTTCTTGAGTTCTTTGTGTTAGATGTCACAAGTACTATACCAGAGCTGCAATCTTTTTTTCTGGAGTATGATCTTGTGAATCACTTGAGAAAGTTTCTCAAGGATTCATTAGGTTTTCGCTCGATCTTGAGAACAGATGCGAGGTTCTTCTGAGTACACATACTTGTCTTGAATTATTAGTTTAACATATGTTAGAGTTGGCAAAAAGAAGTTGTAGATCTTGAAGATAACTAGTTATACATGTTTTTGGCCCCATTCTCAAGGGTTATTGTACGCCCGAAAATTGAACCTTTGATTCCATTGCAAAATTGATGAATTACAATAGGAATTTAGATTACAAAAATTCCGAAGAATTACAAGAACGGGAATATTGGTGGATTCCCTTTTTAAGTGTGGGTACGGGTGGCGGTGGAGTCTCGTTGCTGCCTCCGTTGACTATCCAACTTGAAAGGGGATCTGTGAAGAAAACCTGCTCCTTCTGATCTCTCAACCCTCTGTCAAGAATTGCTCTGCCGGCTCCAAAGAAAAATCCTCCCCTTCTCTCAACTCCAATCCTGTATTTTATAGACTGAGAGAACCTCAAATCCGGATTGATTCGCTCCTGAAAAACCGGATCACGGAATATCAGCCAAGGAAACAAAATAAAGATACGGAAAATAACCCGCGGGTTGCCACCCGCGGGAGCTCCCGCGGGTGGCAATCCGCGGGAGACTCCCGCGGGTTGCAACCCGCGGGATCTCTCCCGCGGGTTGCAACCCGCGGGAGCTCCCGCGGGTTGCAACCCGCGGGAGGCTCCCGCGGTTGCATCCCGCGGGAATTCCCGCGGGATGCAACCCGCGGGAGTCTCCCGCGGGTTGCCACCCGCGGGATGGGTTGCATCCCGCGGGATGTCCCGCGGGTGGCAACCCGCGGGATGTCCCGCGGGTTGCATCCCGCGGGATCCTCCCGCGGGTTGCAACCCGCGGGATCCTCCCGCGGGTAGCAACCCGCGGGAGCTTTCCCGGGTTGCACTTTTGGGTTCTCCCTGGTTTTCATATAATTTTTTATTTTATTTTATTTAATTATTTTTAGTGTCTACAGTTATGAAGAAAGAAAGGCACCTAACCTCTACATTATCTTACTGGAGGCCATAGCTGCATGATATTTGGCAGTATGCTATTGAGAGTCAGTGGTTCTACCATATTTTCCAAAATTTGGGATCTTGAACTTCGATCCTTTCTTGAGAATTACACTAGAGAGAAGATCATGCTTTTTAGATTCGACGTCTGAGTAAATTGAAGGACCAACTTTTCTTCTCCTAAGAGTGAAGATATATTCACAGTTATCCTCTTCACGCCTTCTCTTGAAGCTATTTCTGACTGGGTAAAACATTTGGTGGAGAGTATCTGGTCAAATCCAAGGGTCCTTTGTAAAAGAATGTTGGAGAGATTCATCGCCAACAATTTCAAGTGGCCGGTTTTCTATTGCTCGAGAGTGAGCGGCTATTTACATCATAAGCTGATGAGTAACCTGAAACTTAGTTCGATTTACAAGAGTATTATTGTTTACCTAATAATTTGTTTAGGGTATGAGTCGGCTTACTTGAGGTGGAGGTTGATGTGTATTTGCCAAAGTTTTTTAATGTGTTCCAACCATAATTCAGTTATATTTTCTGTAGATGACACCAATTATTGATGCCAGAAATTATTGACTAGATTCGTCTGGTTATTTACAGATCAAATAAGGATTTAGACTCGAATCCGAGTTTTGGAGAAGAGGATTTGCAACCTGCAATGATATTGTTAGCAAAAATCAGAAAATAGAGAGAGGAAAGTGCACACAGATGCAAACCTACATCCTCAGAAGAATGTCGATAGATATACGGGATCTTTAAATTAATGAAGAATATAAGATCTCTTAAGAATAACTTTCTTTCTAGTTACAAGCTCTCAAAGGAACAATTTTCTGTCCCTTTCCTCAAGAAGAAATAGCGAATTTATAGTTTCGTCAGTTTGATCAAAGTATTACTGTCATGGTAGAATTAAATGTCCACATCTTCTTTATACATTTTGAAAAGAAAGTCTTGATACTGCATAATTAAATATATAAAGTTCTAGTAGAAGTCAAATAGATATCTTGATTAATCACGTGATGAGCTTGCAACGCTGCATTTACTTCGCACCTGAATTGGATTACTTTAAATAAGTTTTTTGTGTCCTTCTAATCTTGTAAATTATTTTCTTAATGAGCTTTCTTGTTTACAGGCATGAGCCAGTCATTTTTTAAACAGTAGATGGCCATTAAAATATAAGGCCATCAATCCTCCAATAATTATGTAAAACCAATTTATGATGACCACTACTTGATTATGCTCTATCTTCATAGAGTTTCTCCACATGCTGTACTTATCTTGCATATACCCAGAGTAGCACAATAAATTAAATATTTTAATGTTCCCCAAAATTATTCATTTACTTAAATAGAAAAATAATGCATAACTGTCCAAACAATTCACAAAATATGTCTCAGTATTCTTAATTATTTAGTCTTTCTTTTAACATTATTTGACTATTTTGTTCAAATTTTGATCCTCACCGTATCGTATTTTTTTGAAAGGACGGTGGATACAGCTCCTGTATTTCATTAATTAGCATTTAATGAAACAAGATAAAGTATAATAACACATATAAGCGTTCCATAAAGAGTGGACAAATATTACATAATAAAAAAGTCAATGAAGCATATGATCAACACATTTATTAAGACCTAATAGATTCTAGTCTGTTGTACACATATGTGAAGATACGTACTCCTCTGCCAACTGATTATTCTGCTTGTAGATGTCCGTGAATATTCTCTCCTTCGTTCTTCGTATGTGCTGAAGGTCCAGCCGCCTACATGGGTCTTGACAGATTTGGAGAAAGTAGACGGATCTGACAGGTAGTTCCCTATCCAAAGCAAAATCATGTGAGTAATACGATGAAATACAGAGAAAATATTTTTTTTTCTTTTAAATTTTCTCTTAAACCAAACATAGTCAGGCCTCGGGGTTTTAAAGCCGAGCATGTGTCTGAAGAATGCTCCACGGAGTAAAGTTCATCCCATCCCAGCCCAGCCCATTTAGCCCACTCATCCTCTACAAGTGCGCTGCTTTCCTTGAACCCTAATTTCCACTCACTAGTTCAAGTACGAGGCCTTTTGGGATCTGGTGAGAGGGTAATGGCGGCCAAAATTAGGTCACCAATTATTCTTCTTCTTCTCTCTCAGTCTCCGAAGCTCCATGGTCGATGATTCTCCCACATCTCCGCCTCCTCTTCTTCTGTCTTTTTTTTTTTCCCCTCTATTATTCTTTAATAATGAGGCGATGACGATTTAAAGGGGGATATTTTTTTTTTTTTAAAGAAAAAAATCCTAAAGATTCTTTTTATCTGAGAAGTAATTATGATCTTTTTCTGTAGCAATGGCAAGGCAGTTTGGACGGCCTGCTGCGGTGCAGTTCTGCAGGCAACCGCAGCAGCCATGACTTCTCAACTCTGCCGCCGCCGCTGCTGTTGTTATTGTTATTGCTACTATTATTTTGGGTAAATTTAGAGAAATTCTAAGGGAAATTCTAAATGGGCATACAATTTTTCCTAGTGCGCACCACATTCTAACTTGTAAATTTGGAGTTAAGCATTTGGATCATGTCCAAAGTGGATGATCTGAGCCTCACCTCTTTCTCTTTTCCTTAACCCTAATTTTTATTTTTTTATTTAATTTCATAAGTAGATCTGTTTTCTCCTTTTGCTTCTGATTTATGTTTTGTTTTTTCTCTTTTTTCTCCATAACTTCTCAACTCAGCACATGATTTGCCCTTAAATCTTTATAAATTATAATTTAGTCTCCAAATTTTTATATTTAGGATTTAGTCTTTCAAATTCTTTAAATTACTATATTTTAGACTGATTTTTTCGTTTTATCCATGATTTCCTTCACTTAATTTTTCTTTCTCTTTTCCCTTCTCTTCTTAGTTATTATTAGGTTTCCCTTTCTTTTTCTCTTCTTTCTCTATTTATTTATTGGGTTCTCCCTTTTTATATTGAAACTAAATGTATTAACTTATAAATGAATTTATTTAATAGAGAGAAAATTCAATAAATGAATTTATATTGAGACTTAAATGTTTAATATATTTAGTAGAGAATAATATATTTGATTTCAATATAGAGAGGGAGAATCTAATAAATAAATAGAGAAAAGAAAAAAACAAGGAGGGAATTAATAAGAACTAAGAAGAGAGGGTGAAGAGTGATGGAGAATTAATAAGAACTAAGAAGAGAAAGAAAAGAGTGAAGGAGAATTAAGTGAAGGAAATAAAGGGTAAAACGGAAAAATTGGGCCAAAATATAAAGTGAGAAACTAAATTGTAGCAACTTAAAAGATATGAGGGACTAAATTGAAGATTTGTGGGACTAAATTATAATTTGTAAAGATATAAGGGATAAAACTGTAAATACCCCTTTTTCTTAATGTGCTCACTTTTCTTCGTGAGCCTACCTCTCTTCTCAAAAGAGAGGTTTTTCCGGTGAGCATATTTAAAAAGAGAGGTTTTTCCGGTAAGCATATTTAAAATTCGTTTCTAAGATTCCAAAAAACTATCCCTCCATCATCACTACTTCTTCTTCTCCAAGTATAATGCCGGCGTCCAACTGGACAAAAAGGACTGGTTCTCCATCACTCCAAAGTCAATTGTTGCCGGCCATGCGTCCCGCACTGTCTCCCACTCTCTTGTCGTTAACTGCTTCTTCTCCTGCATCGTCTTCCACTCCCTTGTCGTTGACTGCTTCTTCGGTGTCGGCAGTAATACCATCCAGTTCGCTGTAAGGTGTTCTCGAATTTGAAATTAATATGAAGGGAAATGGATGGTTTTGAAATCTGAATGCTGCTTTTCTTTTTTTGTTTCAGTAAAATTCAAGTGATTGCAGTTGAGATTGATACGAAAAGAGTAGAACTTGCAGCAAATAATGCGAAGGTATATGGAGTGGAGAATTATATTGATTTCATGATTGGGGATTAGCTCCAAATATTGATTCGGTTTAGACAGTCCGGATCCACAAAGATGATCTTGCTATTACCATTTCCCAATCAGCTCCATCGCAATTGCTCCTCCTTATCTCCATTGATGCAACCAAAACTTCTTGGGTTGAAAAAGAAAAACTCCTATGGTTGATACAAAAAAAAAAAAAAAAAAAAATTCAGGATTATAATTTTGCTAGGGTTTAATATCTTGGGCAGAAATCGTCGCGACGGTCAATCCTGAAGTGGCGGAGGAGAGCGGGGGTGACGGCGGTGGAAAAGTAATGGCGATGGAGGAGATGAGAGAGAGAGAATGGAGAGGTTGAAGATAAATGTATTTTTGTCCTAAGATTTAAATAACAAAGTTATAAATAAAATCAAACTTTTAAGTGTGCCCATTAGGAAAAAAAAGTATGCTCCTTTGGAAATTCCCCTATTATTTTGGGTAAATTTAGAGAAATTATAAGGGAAATTCTAAATAATCTCACAATTTTTCGTTGTGAGCACCACATTCTAATTTGTAAATTTGGAGTTACGCATTTGGATCATGTCCAAAGTGGATGATCTGAGCTATCACCTCTCTCTCTTTTCTTAACCATAATTTTTATTTTTATTTTTATTTAATCTCATAAGTAGATCTGTTTTCTCCTTTTGCTTCTGATTTATGTTTTGTTTTTCCTCTCTTTTTTTTCTTTGATTTATTTTCTTCAAAATATATATTTGATTTGGTGGGTGGAAGAACTACATCTCATCGATCAGAGTGGACTAAACTAAGAGTTTTACACTTAAACGGTAATAAATTATACTATCTCCATAGTACAGAGTGCTTCCCTGCAATTAATTCTTGATTTGATAATCTAAGTAAAGAATAAGCTCCTTAGTCATTAAATAGTGATGCTAATATTGTAAACTCTGCCCTACTGCTTAAAACTGTCATATCATTACATTATTTTTCCTTATTTAGCTTCACGCTAAAAAAGTTGAAAGGATGAGTCTCTTGCTTTAAAACATTACCTATATCTACGCTTGACACGTCACCCGTTGTCTCAAAGAACTTTGAGGAATGAGGAAGGCGAAGATCTGGGGCCAGTAGTCAACTTCTTTAAGAACACAGGAAGGTTTGTGCTTTCAAAACTTCAATTATTTCTATCTCTTGTGCAATCTAGAAAAGGTTTGAGGCTGCTTTCACCTTTTGTTTATTCTCCCCACTTGAAAGCTCATTGCCAATTGACTCGGCAATGGGAGGGCGATTATAGCTCTTGTTCTATCTTTTCAAAACTAGCATAATTTTCTATTTTATTCACCAATCTTAAATGCACCATCTTTTTCTTTCTTTGTTTTCTTTAAAAATTTTTTTTTCCATAGTTTTTCAATTTTCTTTTTCATCTTCTCTTGCATTTTTCTTCTTCTATGTTCTTTCTAATTTATATTCCTTTTTAAAAAAAGTAAGAAAATAAAAGAAAAACTTAGAAAAAGGAAATGAAAGGGAAGAAAAAATGAATGTAGGCTATCAAAATTGTATTCGATGAAATTTGTTAAAATTCATAAATTAGGAGCTAACAAAATGACTGATTAGCCCCACCTAAAGGATAGCCTCTCCAGAAACTGATCGGCCCCACCAAAACAGGATTAGCATCACCGAAAGCTAAAAGATGACCAAATCCACTTGGCCAAGTTAACTAGCTTTGTCAGAATCTAAAATTGAGTTAACTCTGACAAACCAAGTAAGTTAGCTTCGCTAGCTAAAAGTAAATTAAATTTATCAGACTAGGCTAGCTCCGTCGAAAAGGAAAGTTAACCTCGTTAAAAATAACCAATTAGTCTATCGATTCACCTCGCCAAAGGGGATTCAAGCACATCTGATCGTGGGCAAGTGGTGGTGCAAGTAACCACCACGATCTTTGCAAAGTGAGGGAACGGTTATAACACCCTCCAACTATAAAAATGATGCCAAACATCCAAAGAAAGGTATAAAAAAAAAACTCATGGAGAAAAGTAAGAAGAATTTGAGTGATTTAAGTTTCTTACTGGATGTTCAACGTAAGTAAAGAATGATCGCTCGGATCATACTTCCATCGTCAAACTCCCCATAATCGAAACCAAAAATTATAACTTTGTTTTGACGGTAAAGAAAGTAAATATCAAGTGTTGCAATTCAAAAATTCCAAACTTTGTTGTGTTTTCGGTTCTCAATGACAAATTTCAATTTTGACGTTGTAAACAATGGAAACAAACTGACTACTCTGCTGGGAATTCACTCTTTTCTCATCAAGGAGATGCCGCAATCCAGCAATGTAGCAGTGGATGCTATAGTCGATACCCTGGTAATCGAATTTGATCATATAAAGTATGAAGAATTTCTCCACAATAACAACTCCATTTTCTCCATCCAAGACTAGTTATTTCTGCAGAGCTAGAAGAGTAGAGGCCTAATCCACATCTACTTATGAATTTGTCTCTTTCATTAGAGGCAATCAGCACAACAATGCTAGTGTAACTGTTACCGCTATCAGTGCCAGGGTGAACATAGTCCAAGCTAGTTCACCCTCTTCTACTCTAGCCACAACACCTAGAACTACTCCTCTCAGTAACAAAGAGAGGAAGAATATTTTCTACCAAGCAATTCTTGCCAACCGTAAAGCCAATAAGTAGGCTAATCTAACTGGAAAGCTGAGTAGAAACACCGATAAGACCCCTAAAGTAAATGACGATCATATTGGCAACAATGAAAAGTATGAATTCATCCATGGTGCTACGGGCGAGACTAGCAAGAAGCCTTGTGGACCTAACAAGCCCGATGAAGTTATGAGGTATTCTGGCGAAATTAACAACTTTGTCACTCTCAAGAGGTCCGGCGGATGTAACAAGTCCGACGAGGCTAAAAGGCATTCTGACAAGTCAGTAATCGCTTAAGCGAAACAAATAAGCCTAGCTAAGCTAACAAGCTCAAGAGCAACAACGCAATAAATGTTAGGGTTGACAATAGACGTGAGTCTGTTCTACCCATAGAAGATTTACGAAACCATCTCGACCGACTATATCAAGTTCGGGGTAGTACGAACAAAAGCGATTTATTAGTTTGATCTCCTGTCTTCAGCCAATTATCGTCCAACCAGCCTATCCTGAGGTTAGTAGTGGCCATCCTGAAAGGATCTCATTACTACCTCACGAAGCTTCGAAGAAAGAAAGGACTGACTCATGCAACTGTCAACATGGTAGGACAGGGAAACCCAACATAAGGGGTGGCCAGTGCAGACTTGTCTCTTGATGGTTACTCTAGTGACGATGATGATGGAGTATACCGTCATACCTGGTCCTGGACCAGGTCAGCAAATTTAGGTAATGACGCTCTCACTCGTGAACTACAAGAAGGGGAGGATGATACCGATTAGCACTCCGCATGCATATCGTCTGAAACGTCTGACTCGTCTTACCAGAGAAGTGTTTTAGTTGATGCCACTGACGATGATGTAGAGAGCTTACTGCAATGATTAAAGGCGCATGAAGATTTATCCAAGCAGTAGCAAGCACTGTTAGGACAACAAAAGGTGACCATAGATGCTATCCTGATCCAACTACAGTAGCTGGCAATGACATCTTCAGGCAAAAAAACTTATGTTGAGGCGAAAGGATCAGGATTCGAGAATAAAAATAAAGAAGATAATAGTCACAACGACAAAGAAGATGAGCCTTGTTTCCATATAAATGAAGAATTCAACAAGATTAAAGACAAGGTACTGGAGGACGTTCAAACAAAGTTGGATGCACTAATAGACAAAGAAGTTCTGCAGAAGGCGGGAATCATGCGTCCGTACCCTCCCGGATGAGACTTAACCCTTTTTCCGACAATTATCGTGCCCCGATCATTGATAAAAACTAAGGAAAGGGATTCCTAAATCAACATATTTATCATTTTCGTTCTTTAATAGGAAATGTTATAAAAAATGATGTACTCATGACAGACTATTCATAGGGTCCTAAAGGACATTTCCTTCAACCGGTTTCAAATCTTACCGGTAAGGTCCATCAATTCATGTGTAGATCTTGAGGCTCATTTCCTCACTCGTTTCTACAAGGATGATACCGAAGTATCTATACCCACATTAATTGCAGAAAAACAAAAGAAAGGAGAGGCGGTGAAAAACTTCATTGAAAGATTTAGAAATTTGTCTCGTAGGTGCTCTGAAGGAATGTTGTTGTCCATGCTACTGCAGACATGCAGATAGAATCTACATGCCGAGATTGAATCCAATATGGGCGTTGTTCGGGTGCATACATGGAAAGAACTTCAAGAACAAGGTAAAATTATTGAAAAATCAATTTCAAGACTTTGGGTAGAAGATAAGGATAAATAGAGGGTGACATATGCTTAATAACATCACCTTCTAAGTTTAAAAGCATGAATGTGTTGGTAGTGGATATCCCAATGAAGCTTAAGAAGAATCCACCGCCTTGACAAAATACTTCCCTGGCCCAACGAACACAAAATAAGTATTCATTCAAGGACAACCGATGTCGAGATCTTCAACATGCTAGTCAAGAATAATAAAATCGAAATATCTGAATCTAAGAGACTAGAAGAGGTTGGACATACAAATGATCCAAAATATTGTCATTATCATAGGATAATAAACCACCCACCAAGAAGTGCTTTATTTTGGAAGACAAGTTCCAAGCCTTAGTAGAAGCAGATGTGCTTAGCTTAAATAAAGAAAAGAAGAAAATTACTACGAATATGATATCGATGCAATTTGGAAGAGATCTGCCAAGGGTTAAGATGCCCAATGGAGTTCTAGTTCCCAAAGTAATGACAAGGATAGTCAATAAGATCCAAATCACTGGCAATCTCAAGGATTGACTTTTGTCTCAATCGGACGAGGAGAAACAATGTGGGTCCATCCGGACTTAATTGAAGATGATCAGTGGTTGACTTTCATTTCAAAAAAAAGTGGAAAATGAAGAACAACAAAAGTTGCCATGCCATATCTCTGGGGCCTGAGGAATACGATACTTTCGCTAGCTTATTGACTGACTCTGATGAAGAGTAAATCGTTTTTATGGCAGAGGCTGCGTCTCGCGCTGGCACCAGATCAGGAAAACAATATTAAAAATAGTACAAAATAATTAACCCTAACGATAATTAGTCAGGTCCCTCCTAAGAACCTATCACATCCGTGTCAACACCTGAACCTCCTTCGGATAAAAGTAAACCTAAGGGGATAACGTTGGACAAGTCCTTGAAAAAACGGGTTACAGAAGATCTTTCAACTCTATTCAAATTCGACATTGTGGCGCATTTAGTGAATATTACTTCACGAATCACCATGCATGAGTTATTGCACCTATCCAAAGAATCTAGAGATGCTCTTCGCGAAGCTTCGTTTACAATATCGAAATTTTGGGTCGTTCTTATAAAATTTTCAAATTTTGGGTCTTCGGCCTTCGGCCATGAAGAAATGTTGTTCGACATGCAATATATATATTACTAATTATTCTCTACTGGATATAAGATTATATTTAAACGTTCCTAAAATTTCTCTATATGTATTTAATTACATTTATTGTGACTCATTTGGTGGATGTGATTTTTTTAAATGTCTTTTAAGGTGACTCGTTTCACTTTCTTTATGGAAGAAATAGGGTTTTGGGCAATACTTGCATCTAGATTTCCTAACACCATCTTCTATAATTGTTTTTCAAAATGATTCCATATATCCGATTTTGAACTCCAACTATTACCTTATTTCCAATTGTAAAATTTTGCAAGTATATGTGCAAATTTCTTGCAGACTTATCTTTATCATTGTTAAATGCTATTTGCAATGAATCTAATAACGCAAATCAGGTAAATTCTGTGTAAAAGACTTAGTTGAGGTGCTAGGCCTATTGCTTATAGGAAGGGGAAGAAGATTTATAAATTTTCTAGGCTTTTAACCTGTGACATTCTCGAAACAATTCAATTTAGTAGACATATTGACCAAACTATTGTGCACAAATTCCGCTACATATAAAATAGTATACCACATAGTCAAGTGCTCACCCACTAGACCTCAAGATTATGAGTGACTTGCTTAGCCTGATCATCATGTTGGGAATGATAAGTGGTAGAAAACTTAAGTGGAGTATCCATTTGTTTCAGAGAGTTTAGCAGAATGAATGTTATAATCAGATAGATTCAAATGTTGATTATTGCTTTCATTAATTTCGTAAAAAATACGGACTTTTTCAGCTTAAAGTAACATCTCGTCAATCCTGAATAGGGTACAAAATAGATATAAGTAAACAAATTTCTAATAATCAGATAATATCATGATAATTTACATATTATTACTTTTTAACTCAAATTCAATGAGTTTTCTGTCTCAATGAGAACTTCCTTGTAAATAACATTTTGGGTGTAATACATTGGATTTCTGCCTTTATCAAGAATAAGCATTTCAAGACCGTTTCGTGAAGTGGCTCTACATAATGCAATATATATTTGACTATGAGTAAAAATAGGTTGTGGAAGGTATAAACCAATATTTTGTAATGTTTGTCCTTGACTTTTATTGATTATCATGCAAAAATCAAGGCACATAGGAAATTGTGTCCTTCTGAAATCAAAATAAAAATAAAATAAAAATAAAAATTAGAATCTATTGATGATATTATAATTCTTGGAATATATGTCATCTCTCCAACGTTACTTCCATTGATTATCCTTGTTATTATAAATTTTTGATGCAATTGCTGAATAACCAATATCATTCTATTACAAAGGCCAATTGACTGATTAATATTTCTAATCAGGATTATTGAAACTCTTGTATATGTTATCATCTCTCCAACGTTACTTCCATTGATTATCCTTGTCATTATAAATTTTTGACTCAATTGCTAAATAACGAATATCGTTCTATTCTAAAGAACAATTGACTGATTAATATTTCTAATCAGGATTATTGGAACTCCTGTACGCCTGAATTTGGGGAATTCCCTTTCATTGCCATCTATAGAAAATTACAACAAAATAAAAGAACTACAAATTTTCAATTCGGATTTTAGGCATAGAGAAAATAGATACTCTGTTTTTCCTTTTAATTTCATATGATTTTTGGCAGCGGTGGAAGGTCGTTCTGGTTTTTTGTTGACGATTTGAACGTGAATGTCGATTGATTTTTTGACACCAAACTCTAGCCGGAGAAGAACATGAACTCGTGAAGCACAATAATTTCTGCTTATCTGATTCTCTGTCTTTGGATCTCTGTTTCTGGATCTTTGGATCTCAGTCTCTTCTCTCTTTTCATCCCCTTTTTTTGTCTCTTTTTTGGTTGAGAGAGGTCTTTTAATGGACTCTAGAAACGTAACAGTTCACTCAAATCTCTCTGTAATTGAAGAATGAATCATGTGAATGCACGCAAAATGGTTATAATAGACTCCAACGTGGAGAGGAGTGTGAAGCGCACGAGGCATGTGCGCAACGACCCTTGGGCGTGCTCTCACAGTGCCCCTGGGGCGCATGTGCTGTGCACTGGCCGCATGCTGCGCCCGGGACACGCTGCACCCGGAATGCAAGCTTCCTTCTGGGCGTGCGGCGGGCCCTGCACGTGTGGTGCGCCCTGAGGTGTGCGGTTCTCGATGTGTGCTTCTCGGTTGCACGCATCTAGGTGTCCAAGCACGTGCTTCCTGGCGCACTCTCCTAAGTGCATTTCGTGGTTGTGTGCACCTTGGAGGTGCGTGTTTGCTGATGATGAAAGCACGCTCTTGGACATGGGATGTGCTCGTGTGAAGGACGTGTGTTCTTCGGTGCATGCTTCATGGTATTTAGGGGCGTACTCCTCGGCGCGTGCCCCTAATCGCTCTTCTGGGTTGCACGCGTCTGGGAGACATGTATGTCCCGAGATGTGCATACGCTTCTAGATATTAGATACGCTTGTCTGGGAGGCGTGCGCTCCTCAGTGCACAGGCATGCGCTCTCGGTGCATGCTCTTTGCCCTTAGGTGCACTCCTTGGTGCACTCTCCCGGGCACAGGCGTCTGCCGCTCTTGTTTTAATTAATTGTTCTATTTTTTTGAGTGCCTACAACTCCAACTTTTAATTTCAAACAATGTTGTGGTATGCTACTAAAGTGTGAAGTTTGTAATAACTCTAGTGATAATAAATAATTTTCATGTTGCCATCAGTAGTATAATATTGAGTAGTTTCCCTTAGAATAATAGATATAATTTTTGAGTTGACTTGGTAAGCATCATCATTTTTAGGTATTAAAATGCTTCTGGTTTGCCAAAATTCTCAACACATAATTATTGAAAATGTTTGAAAATATATGGTCAATTAAATGCTCAATTTTTGCTCCAGGTATTGCTATAAGTATATCAACTGCTAATTTATCCAATTTTGTTATGATATTTTAGTTAAAGAGAAACACTCAACTATTTCTTCCCCAATTTTAAGTATCTATTCTGCAAAGCTTCATGCAAGTCATATCCATGTGATCCTAACTCTCCATGCCATACTCATATTTTTTTAGTTAATTTTAGGATTTTATATTCTCACCAAATTTTAGATCTTTGTAAAGATGTAGATACAATATGTTTCCTGTCCCCCTTTTTTTACAACTAGTAATATTTGTCTGAAGTTATCTTCTAACATTATCGTCTTTCCACCAAATGGTCTGGTACTTGCTCTTCATGTTTTAAATTTCAATAGATCCTTGAACGTCCAATCCACTTCTTCAAATACATTTTTGTGCATCATCAGTGCTTCATCCCAAATTACTAAGTCTACAACTTGTATTAATTCGGATAAACTTGATAGTATGTTCATAGCACATACTAAAATATTTTGCAACTGTATTGGTATTTTAAAGCTTGAATTGATGTCCACCCTCTAGACAATAAGAATGCTATCCCTGATGATGCTATGGTTAGCACAATCTTACCCTCCTCATCTTTAGTAGAAAAGTTTTCAATATAAAAGTTTTTTCCATGCCGCCATTTCCATAAATAAAAGAGAATCCTCCTGATCAATTTGTTATTGAGCTTATAATAATATCAAAGATCTTATTTTGCTCATCATATAATATCGGATGGAATTTCATCAATTCACGTATTGACATTTCGACAGCATATTTTAATTCTTCAAAGATGAGTCTATTTCCAAAATAGTCATCCACATTATTTATGGGTGACAGTATTGGTGGAAATTATTTAAGGGATTTTCCGTTCTTATTTAGAATGTTATCGATTTCCTTAAGTACCAAACACTGTAGTTGTTTTGAATCTAGATTAGCCATTACATCTAAACATTTTTTTTTCTTGCTTTTAAGATAAAATTATCTGATTAACATTCCCAATGTTTTTACCACACATCCCTAGGGTTTGTTTACTTCAAAAAATATAAGCATAGTTACAAATATGTGTCATAATTGGTAGGTTGCAGTAAAGGAAGCTTCACATAATGCCTTATGCCACTTTTATCATCTGTTAGCAAACTACATGCAATACATGCACTCTTAAATGTTATATATATAGCACCCTCAAGTGTCCTCAAAAGATTTAGCACCTTGTACTACATAAAGTAGCGTCCTTAAATAGAATCTTTCAAAGATGATGGATATGCATAGTATAATCTTCCAATAGATCTTCCAGTTTTTCTTACTGTATATATCTTATGTTATTAATTCCACACCCATTTTGAAATGAATTCTTCATAAGTTAATGTCTTGCATCATCATATTTGCGATTTGTCTCAAATCATTCCAATAGTTTTGTCTTCTCTACATCTATTATGCTTATCACTTACTCAATTCTTTCGTTGGCATTAAAGATAATATTTTGTTTGTTAGGCAAATGAAATGACAAACGTTCAAGTGATGAAAATTGTTCACGCAATTCGAATCTAACATGCTTCGATTGATGAGACATATCGACAATCCAAATACTGTTTAATTTTATTATACTATTAAGGTTCACCATTCCCCTCAATAACACCAGTTGCTCGATCATTGCCTGTATTTCATAAATTCGTATTTAATGAAACAAGATAGAGTATAATAATACATATAAGCAACCTTAAAGAGTGGACAAATATTACATAATATAAAAGTTAATGACGCATAAGATCAACACATTTATTAAGACCTAATAGGTTCTAGTCTATTGTACACATATGTGAAAATCCCTACTCCTCTGCCAACTGATTACTCTATCTGCTGATGTCTATAGATATCCTCTCCCTCGTCCTCCTCAATGTGCTAAAGGTCTAGCTACCTAAGGGGTCTCGACAGGTCTGATTGGAGATAGTAGATGGATCTGGCAGTGCCCAGTAGCTCTCTATCCAAAGCAAAACCATGTCAGTAATACATGAAATACAGATAACACAAAGATGGATTAATTATTAAATATTATTTCTTTTTTAGCATGTGCCCCCCTCCCCCATCCTCTTCCAAACACACACAGAAAAAAAAAAAAAGACTTGCAGGGTGCAAAAATATGATAATCCAATCTCGTTTCTTTTTATTATTGATCTAAAACATAATCAACCATCATTAATTCGATAAATAGGATTAAATTTTGCTGGGTGTTTCATGCAGTAAGAATAGATACAACTTATAATATGTGCGTATTTGGTGACATTTGCTTGTTCTTTTCTGTACTTGACTCGTCATGTTCGGTTCTCTTGCCATATTTGAGCATGAAGTTAGGTGGCACTCATATCATATGGAGTAGAACCGTCAAAAGAAAATGGGGTAGGAAATAATTTTCCCCCTAAAGAAAATGGTTGAGATCGACCGTGCATTTGGATTAAGGATACTTCAAAGAGGAGAGTTCAGCCCAGCCCAGCCCAGCCCGTTGAGTCCACTCTTATCCTGTATAAGTTTGCTGCTGTCCTCGAGTCCTCATTCCAATTCATTGGTTTAAGTATGAGGCCTTTTGGGTTTCGGAGAGAAAGGGGTAATGGCGGCTGAAATTAGGTCACCCCTTCTTCTTCTCTCTCAATCTCCAAAGCTCCATGGCCGATGATTCTCCCACATCTACTCCTCTTCCTCTTCGTCTTCTGTTTCTTTTCTTTTCATTTCTTTTTCTCTCTATCATTGTTTAAAATGAGGCGATGACGATTTAAAGGGGGATTCTTTTTTTTTTTATTTTAAAGAAAAAATTCCTAACATTGTTTTAATCTGAGAAGTAATGATGATCTTTTTCTTTAGCAATGGCGAGGCAGTTTGGACGGCCTGCGATCAGTTCTGCTGGCAACCGCTGCAGCCATGCCCATGACTTCTCAAATCTGCTGCTGCTGCTGCTATTATTATTATTATTTGGGGGGTAAATTTAGGGAAATTTCTAAATGGGCACACAATTTTTTTAGTGAGCATCACATCTAACTTGTGAAGAATTTGGAGCTGCAGCATTTGGATCGGAAAATTCTAAATGCGCACCACACTTGACTTAGTGAGCACCATTATCCCCTACGTTGTAAAACACTTTATTATAGGATGTGCTATGTTGTAAATCACTTCAATTTAATATAGGATGTGCTGCTTGCTAAGTAAAATGTGGTGCGCATTTAAAATTTCCCATTTGGATCCTGTCCAAAGTAGATTATCTGAGCCTCACCTTGTTTTTTTTCCTTGTTCTTTTTTTTTTCTCAACCCTAATTTTTATTTTTTTAATTATATTTCATAAGTTGATCTGTTTTCTCCTTTTGCTGCTGATTCATTTTTTTCCCCTCTTCTTTGAATTTTTTTTTTCTTCATTTATTTGTTTTCTTCAAAATATGTATTTGGTTTGGTTTGGTTTGGTGGGTGGAAGAACTACATCTCATCGATGAGATTGCTCTTCTAGCTGTTGGCAAGGATGAGCATGTGCAGGTCCGGGGCCGATTCAAACTTTTAATTTTAAAAAATTTAAATTTTATTTTTAATTTAACAGTTTGCATAGGGCGGACTAAAAGCCGGCTTTTGGATCTGCCCTTCTCATTTATAATTGCTGGTTAAATTTTTCTCCCAATTTTGGGTCCAAAGTGGAAACAGTTTATGCTAAATTGGTACAAAATTAATCAACTTGCAAGCCAAATCATCATCTTATTGTCTTTCGGAGAGAGATATATCAGTCAGCCTATTTATTGAATCTGAAATTATGTTGATAGTTAATTTCTAAATGTGCGGCATTCAACAAAGCAGATTTTGTCATTCAAAGCAAAATCAAAGAACATCAGGTGGGTATTTGTGTTATAGAGCACAATTGTGTTTGAAATTTTTATACGATAAGTTTCTTATTCGAGGAAAAAGTTAGACATAAAATAAATATCTTTTAGATATGTGTAGGTTAGTATCTATATCTTTTAGATCAAACCTTTTTTTTTTTTTTAAATGTAAAATAGCTAGGCGTGTGCAGTGGATGGCAACTTTTGCTGATGCCTAAAAGTATATATTTTAATTTCATGTTGGAACTATATAGATATCGATTTCATACTGAATTTTCTTTAGATGTAAGATGAGATCTTTGAGGATGGCATGATGTTTAACCTCATAATATTTTTGCATTTATAGGTGGCAATTAGGAATCTATTCCCATAACTGATTTGGGATCCAGGTCCATAGTATCTAATTGTGAGGTCTTACTAAGGTCCCAAAATAAAAGAAAAATCTCGTAAAATATTTAAAGAGTTAATTACAATAAATATTCATGTATTATTTGAGGTGTAGCGCTTATTATTCTTTGTACTTTGGTCCTTGCGGTCCCTGCCTGGGAACTTAAACGAAGTGAGCGGACCGTCAAATATGCCAAATATGTTATATCGGTCTTTATCAAACTTAATTTTCAATTATACTTAATTGCTTGGATTGGTTTTTTATGAGTTTTAATATGGTTTGCTGCATGTAGAATCAAGAATACTAATAAATTTATGATTGTCAGAGAAGACATTATAAAACTGTGCAGAGGGAATCAATCTTTTGGACGTGTTGTTTGGATCTGTATAATCGACGCACTTCATCATCTGCCATTGACTTTTTTTTTTTAACTAAAACTACATTGCAAGCCACTCTAGATTAATTCTTTGATGAAATTGGCAACCAAGAGCTTGTCGACATCATCCTCTATAGCTTGTCTTTTCTCTGGCATGATGCTGCATTCCCTTTGTTTCACCCAGGAAAAAAATAGAATTGATATTTAATTTGTGGGAGATGACATTGTGATCGTTTCCTTTTATATATTTGGGTGCTCGGACAAAGATATGAGCATTAGTTCTCAAGAAGTGTATCAATATGGAGTGGAATGGATATGATTTTGAAGTGAGTTATTGATTTGAACTGTCTCTTCTGGTCCTTGAACTTGAATGAGAATGTTTCCTCTGCGAGTAGATCAGGGATCTTAGATTTCATCTCTGAGCATGAGACTTTCAATTTACTCCGAAGTCATTGAGTTGATGTCTCTTGGCGATATTTTTTGACCCTTTGTTTGGAGAAATTTGGCCTTGGTGCCCTCCTTCAGTATCAATAGGGTAACAAGTTCTAACCGTTCTTTAATTGTTGGAGATTTTTCCAATTCTATGCTCTATTGAAAACTTTATAATGCAGTGGAGGCTTTTAGTGAAGGTTGCCTGAATATGATATTGTATAGAGAGACAACATCCCTAATTGTCATTCAACCATGGCAATGACTAGTCGTGGAGCTTCGCCACGAGTGGTGGTCTCCTAATTTCTTGGCTACACCTCGAGGATGGATTTAAACAGTCCTTATGATCAGAGTTTTTGTTCCACTAGATCCAATTAAGGATCTGCGAGTCATGTATAGTTCCTTTTTGTTGATACCCATCTGTTTGAAGGTATTAAGAGAAATGACATCTTGTAAACTTCTTATGTCCACAAGAACTATTCTTCCTCGGGGCCAGCTATGTTCATTGTAGTGACGACAACATTCCCACGAAAAGTATGGTTTTCCTCCAGATGTTTGATGAAGAATGTGATTTCTTGACTTCTCTTTCTTTCTGGAGTATATTACATGGCATTGATGGTTCTGGCATATCTTTTACGGGTGGAGTGCCATGTCCCTCCTCTTGAGATGGTAAGTACCACAACTCTTACTTTTTTTTCTATTGCCAGTCATCTTCAGGGCTCAAACACGTAGCCTAGTTTGTTACACGAGCATTATTGGGCATTCTTCTTTAGTTGTTTTCAGGCAGCCTTTTCTAATGATATGTGTTTGTATCTCTGTTAACTTGGTAGCAATTCTCTGTGGTATGGTCTATATCTCTGCATATTCATTGAAATATTGTGAGTTTCGCTTTTGTGGAACAGATTTCATCTGTCGTGGCTTGAAGAGTAGTCACTTGTTATGGACTTGATTAAGAATTTGGGTCCGAGTTGTATTTAAGGGAGTGAACTCTTTCTTTGTTCCAGTCAGTGATTTCCTCGTTGTTTGGCAGGTTGAAGTTGTAGACTAAAAAAGGGGGTGCACCTCGTGGGTGCACTCGCACGGTGCACACGCGGGTGTCACTTGCGGGTGTCACCCACAGGAACACTTTGCGGGAGTATCCTGCAGATACACCGGTGGAATTGCGCTGGAATTGCGCTGCCCTAGTGTTTCGATTATGTGGATTTGATCTGAATTTTTAGGGAACAGTTGTCTCCGATCTTGGTGTTTCTGTTACTGGATTTGGCCTGTTCGGTGTTCGGTGTTTCTGTTACTGGATTTGACCTATTCGGATTTTTTACGAATAGTTACCTTGCGATATATATAAAAAAAGCGGAGAAATAGAGAATTTTCAGATATTGTTTTTTTCCAAAGTTTTTAGAGGAGTTCCAGAGCAATCGTTTTCTTTCCAATCCAGATCAAATTGTCAACTGAGTGCAGCGAGACTCCACCGCTATTAGATTCACAGAAATTAAAATGAGAAACGAAATTAATCGTTTTCTATTTTTGTAATCTCAGAAATTTCTTTTGTAATTTTCTTTTATTGCTATATTTAAAAATCAAATTGGCAATGTAAGGAAGATTCGATTTTTCGGACATTGGTAACTATAGTGGGACGCAATTCGATGGTCAAGTTCCTCTGGCTTGAGCCTAAGCGTTATTGTTGGGTGAAGGCGAAGAAAAAAAAAGTAAGACGTCACCGCCCAACAAAATTGACAAGGTGTCATCGCCTGTCAAAACAAGTAAGGCATCATTGCCCATAAAAAACTGATAAGGCGTTGTTGCCTGTTAAAATAAGTGAGGCGTCATCGCGTACTAAGACTGACAGTATCATTGCCGCTCAAAAAAAAAATAATATGAGGAATTATCGCCCATAAAAAAATACAAGACATCATCTGTAAAAAAAAAAAAAAAAAGGCGATTTTGCCTGTAAACAAGGATACGACATCACCGCCCTACTGTTGAGAAGGCACAAGGTCTAATTGGAATGCCTGAACATTAAAAAAGAGGCGTTAATTGACAAATTACAGTCGAAAACACTCCGTACAAAGAATCCATAGCCCACACTCCGTACAGAGAACTCATAGCTCTTGCGCTCGCTCGTAGAGAAGGTACAATGCACACTCATAGGTACGCGTAAAAAAAAAAAAAAAAAAGATAACCTTGCGGTGCAAGGGGTGCCATCCGTGGGGTGCACCTGCGGGGTGCACCCGCGGGAGGCAACTCGTGGGGTGCACCCCTAGGGTGCCGAACAAAAAAAAAAAAAAGGATCTCTTCACGCGCATGCACGCAAATTTGTCTGCATACTAATTTTTTTCCGCGCACAGATTTCTTTAGTTTTGAGCTAGGGTGCTGCTGTGATGGGTGTGCGCGAGATGAACGCTTTGAAACTCTATGCAGTCAAGTTTTTGAAAAATTTTATAAGGAAATTAATAGTCAATCCTCTTAAAAGCTCTATGCCGCTCGACTCCCGTGTAACTCGTCGAATGGGTATATTTAACTATTTTTGATTAGTTAAACGTATCCAACACTTAAGAGGATTCAAAAGAAAAAAAAAATATTATGGTCAAAATATCAAAATCAAATATTGTTTACAAATTTAAACATATCCGAAGAAGAGAAAGATGTTTTATCATGGAACAATTATCTTCGATATTAGAAAATGTGTCTAGAATACATATCAATTGAAGATAGCGTTAAAAAAAAAAAAAGATAACCTTGCGGTGCGCTGGGTACCATCTGTGGGGTGCACCCGCGGGGTGCCGAACAAAAAAAAAGGGATCTCTACACGTGCACGCACGCGGACTTGTCTGCATACTAATTTTTCTCTGTGCACAGATCTCTTTAGTTTTAACGGGGTGTTGCCGTGATGGGTGCGCGCGAGATGAACGTTTTGAAACTCTATGCAGTCAAGCTTTCGAAAAATTTTATAAGGAAATTAATAGTAAATCCTCTTAAAAGCTCTATGCTGCTCGACTCTCGTGTAACTCGTCGAATGGGCATATTTAGCTATTTTTGATTAGTTAAATGTATCCAACACTTAAGAGGATTCAAAAGAAAAAAAATATATTATGGTCAAAATATCAAACTCAAATATTATTTACAAATTTAAATATATCCGAAGAATAGAAAGATGTTTTATCACAGAACAATTATCTTCGATATCAGAAAATGTATCCAGAATACACATCAATTGAAGATAAATTCAGTCAAATCTTCTCTGGTGAGAATTCAAAGTTCATGATGCATGATGATATTGTCACTGTTCGTGCAACATAAAATGTATCAAGCTCAAAATAAAGTTGAACCCAATGGATTCGAGATCATCAAAGAACATTTATAAATTTTGAAACTCGCATTGGTTATGAGGTTCAAGCAGTTAGATGCGAGGCTCAGCCTGGTATGAATCAGATCATGTATAAGACTCAACTCAATCATGGTCAAATCAGATGAGAGACTAAATCTACTTGAACCGAAGCAGACAGAGAGCTCAACCTTACATAAATCACTCAGTATATGATTCTCATATCCTGCAATCCGAGAAATTTAGACCAGCCCATTCAAAGGTAGGGCTGATGTTTCAGGAAGGTTCTTTCGCATGATCCACCTAGGGGATAGGGTCTGGCACCGTATTTCAAGATAACTCATATTTGTTACAAAATCAACATATAATGCTCGGTCAGACTCAACTTCAAAATGCAATTCTAAAGAAGCTCCCATGTACAAGGAAAGTAAACAAAATTCTTCAAAGTAATACTGGATTCAGTTCCATCATATAAGACTATATCCATTATCCAAGTAACAGCCAATATGGTGAACTGCAACAATATTTGGATGATTCAAAAATAAAAAAAATAGACAGCTCTCCTCCTAGTCTCTGAAAACACTTAAACCTAATACGGGTATAGCAAATCACCAAAAAAGTTGAATATTTCCTCTGCATTAAGAATTGATTTAACTAGGGGTGGTGAATGGGATCTACAAAGTTCCCAAGGCTTCCCCAATTCCTCATAGCATTATGAGGCTTACAGCATAGAAATTAACCTAGTCAATGGAGCTTTATTCCGAGATAAATATCAATCTTGAAGATGAAGATGTGCAACTCAAGCAACTTGAAGTTTCACACAGAGTTCCTCGGCCTCAATACAGAGTTTAAAAAAAACACTTCATGACTCGGCTCCTGAACAAGGTTTGTCATGACACTCGCATGTCTCAGATGACATTCGAGGTTTGTCATGACTCTCGCATATCTCACTCCACAAAAGGCTCAAGTTAGTATTCATATGTTCAAATCATCGCGTGGGCTCATTTTCGGGGTTGCATCCATTTTGCAATCAAGGCTAAAAGCACAAGCTATATATTCAAGGTCATGTAGTCCATAAGACACATGAAAGAGGTTTACTCTCCGAAACTCTCTCAGAATCAAAGTTATGTGACGATGACATCAGGTTTAAGCCCACTAAGAAGCTAAAGTTTCATGTGAGGCTCACGACTGGTGCGTCTGCATCACAGGAATGATGCTCACATTTTTTTTTAAAACTATTGTGGAAATACGAACGGAATCCATGATGAAACTCTTGATGCTTTGATTGCCTGAATGGGAGCATAATTCTCTCATGTCGCCTCCAACTCATCAAATTGAGGGTCAAATAGTTTGAGACTTAAATTACTCAAAACTCAGCCTTAATCAGCTCAAAAAAGACAAAGGCTTACCAAACAGCTATCAAATTGACTCAAAACTCATAAAAACATCATGTGGACTTATTGATATTGGTTGCAGTTATCTACCACTGTTTGGTAATTTTAACTAACACATCAAAATCCATACTCACTGGGTTGATTAAAAAACCATTTTCTTTGGAAGGATTCGACCATATGCAACCCTATCCGATGATACTGAAGATAAAGATCAGGAAGACTCTAAGTTGAAAATGAGGTATGAGTTTATCGAAATACTAAGTTGAAACTTCTGCGTGCAACAACGCTCACGTCCATGGAGGCGCGACGTGCATGCCCACATCCGTAAGAGCGCTGTGTGCGCCCATGGAGCGTGCCTGCAAATCATTGTGCACCTGCTCGTGCCCGTGCACCCTGCGCTTGGGGAGTATTGCACGTAGCAAAAAGTATTGGGACCCACTTCAATCCTTCGTGTTTGAAAAGAAAGAATTAGATTACCATTACAAAACCTGCAGGGGATTGCTATATGTCACGATACCTGATACTCCGGTTATAAAGGATGGGATCTGCCAAAACGTAGAAAACTCCAATGGGGACTCAGATATCAGCCTAGGGGTACTATCCAACGGGTTGTCTACGAATATAATGTCTGTCAGCCTGACTCCAGACGAAAATGATGAGCTAATTCTTCCTCAAGAAAAAACGTTAGTCAAATATCTTGATGCTCAATTGGGCATATGCTTTGAACAGCGCAAACCGCCTACCAAAAACATGGTGATTTAAATGAACATGGGTGATGAAACCAATTCTAAGTCCATAAGATCCTCAGGTTACTTTGCATCAACTAAATATTAAGCCAGATGTAAAACCAGTAAAGCAGCATCAATGAAGACTCCATCCGGAGAAACACCACATTATCTATCGCTTTGGTATTCCTAAATTATTCATCGGCGACAACAACTTTTAGTTCACTAATAAGGCCTATACCAAATTCTGTGACAAGTTCAGAATACAGAACGTGTTTTCATTACTATACAACCCGGCTGCAAATGGCCAAGTAGAAGTGTTCAACAAAACCATTGTAAAACTTTTACAGAAATTTGTCACAACAAGTCAACGGACTGGAATGAGAAGTTGGAAGCTTGTCTATGGGCTTATCACACAATGGTAAGAACACCGACAAAAACCACACCATTTTCTTTGGTGTATGGTTGCGAGGCCGTGCTATCTCTAGAAATTCAAATTCCTTCTCTTCGGTGACATTAGCTACAAGAATGATCACCAAAGAAAAACATGATCAACAACTTCGGAAATTAGAAGAGTTAGATGATAAGCGCTTAAAAGCTCAACAATAAATAGAGCTCTATCAAGCGCAAGTATCTCGAGCCTTCAATAAAAAAGTAAAGGAACGAACTTTCAAAGTGAGTGATTTGGTCTTAAAAGTCAGACGACCAATGATTCTATGATCTTGACACATAAAACTAAAGGTAAATTCTAACCAAAATGGAAGGGCTCATTTGTAGTAGAGACAGTCTATTCAAATGAAGCATACCGGTTGATTAATCAACACAGTGATCGAATGATGATGCTAATTAATGGAAAATTCTTGAAGAAATATTATTTTTAAGAGAATGAAGTTATCTTACCTTTATTCATTACAGTAAATGAAGAAATACTAACTCGCTGCTAGTGCACAGTTCCATACCTCGACTGGGAGTACAGAATGAAAATGAATCCTACGTCTCTATGGCTAAGGAAAGAGGAGAGGTTTAATATGTAAGCTCAAATAAGGTCCTCGCTAATCCTATCATGCTGGGATAAAAGTATGAAGTACCCAACACCATCAAGGTAATAGGAAGAGAATAAGTTTCTCGCCAATCCTATCATGTTGGGAGCAAAAACATGAATTGCCCAATGCCGTCAAGGCACAAGAAGAGAACCAGTTTCTCGTCAACCCATCATACTGGGGTAAAAGTATGAACTACCTAATACTGTCAAGGTAACGAGAAAAAAATCAGTTTCTTGCCAATTTATCATGCTAGGGGTAAAAGTATAAATTGCCTAACACCATCAAGATAACAGAAAGAGAGCTAGTTTCTCGCAAACCCATCATGTTGAGGGTAAAAACATGAATTGCCCAACACCATCAAGGTAATGGAAAGATAATCAGTTTCTCGCCAACCCATCATGTTAGAGTAAAAATATAAATTACTCAATACGATCAAGGTAATGGGAAGAGAACCAGTTTCTTGCCAACCCATCATATTGGGGTAAAAATATGAATTGTCCAATGCCATCAAGGCAACGAAAGAGAACAAGTTTCTTGCAAATACAACATACTGGGGTAAAAATATGAACTGCCCAACATTGTCAAAGTAACGGGAAGAGAATAAATTTCTCGCCAATCCTATTATGCTGGAGTAAAGTATGAACTACTTAACGTCGTTAAGGCAATGAGAACAGAAAAAATTTCTTGCCAACCCATCATACTGGGGTAAAATCATGAATTGCTCAACGCCATCAAGGCAACGAGAAGAGAATCAATTTCTCGCCAACTCATCATACTGGGGGTAAAAGTATGAATTGCTCAATGCCATCAAGACAACGAGAAGAGAATAAATTTCTCGTCAATCCTATCATACTGAGGGTAAAAATATGAGTTGCCCAATACCATCAAGGTAACGGGAAGAGAATCAGTTTCTCACCAACTCATCATACTGGAGATTAAGAGCATGAACTGTTCAAAGCTGCTAAAGTAAAGAGAAAAGAAAAAGTTTGACATTTAGGCCTAAACGAAATTCTTGATAACTTACCATGGCAAGTGTAATAGCATGGCTAGCCCAACTCAAACGGTAGTTGATTAAGGCAAATCAAACATGTTGATAGCTGGGGATTTTCTAAAAATTCTATGACAAATCTGTTACAACCGTATCCTTATTCGATTATAAGGATAAATCATTGCCCAAAACTGCAAAAGAAAAGGGAAGAGAAAAAGTTTGGCATGTAAATCCAAACAGAATCCTTGTTAACCTCATCATGCTGAGAAAAATAGTATGGCTAGCCCAACAGAAACGGCGATTGGTAAAAACTAACAAAATCCGTTAATAGTTAGGGGTTTGCTAAAAATTCTAATGAAATCAAATCTCCTATTATGTTAAAATTTCACATCTGACAATAAGACCTTCTCGTCACTCTTCTCTAGCAGAACAAGTGACTTTTCAAAATATTTGTCACGTTATAATCATACCTCTGACATCAGAATACAGAATCATATCAATTTTCTCTATGAGATCAAGTTCAATGAAATCTCTTGGCACGTTAAAATTTTACCTCTAACAGCTAGACTTTTCTTGTCATTTTTCTAGAGCAGAGCAAATGACTTTCTAAAATATTTGTTACGTTAAAATCATATTTCTAACACCAGAATACAAAATCAAATCAATTTTCTCTATGAGATTAAACCCAATCAAATCTCCTGTCACATTAAGTTTTCACCTTTGATAAAAAAGAAAACTCACACTTCATCAAGTCCAACATTATAATCTCTGATGAGCTTATTTTTGATATCGTCAAGTTAAAAAGTTACCTCTAATGAAAATCAGCTCCCTATCAAGTTAACAGTTACCTCTGATAGTCGAATTCCAAGACTAAATACGTTAACCATTAGCTTTGTTTAGTCAGCTCATTTCTATCATGACTAGATCCTCTAAATTAGTTGAGTTTTGAGTCATGTTTAATGATGCCCATGTCCTCACTCAAATTCCGTTATACTAGATGTCACTACCGGGTAGATTAATCAAGTTAAATCCTATCTCTGTTTAATCGGCTCATTACTATCAAGTCCTGAACCTCTGAATAGAATTAACCATAAGACATATTTAATGATACATCTGTCTTTTCCTAATCCGTCATACTAGATGTTACTGAACAGTTAGGATTCTAATAAGCACGTTAATATCATACCTCTGCTTGTCATCTAATGAGTATATTAACATCATACATCTGTTTGTCATCTAATGAGCATGTTAACATCATACATCTGTTTGTCCTCTGAAGAGCACATTAATATCATATCTCTGCTAGTCCTCAAATAAGTACGTTAACATCATACATTTACTTATCATCTAATAAATATGTTAACATTATACCTTTGTTCATCATCTAATGAGCACGTTAACATTATACATTTGCTCATCTTCCATAAGACACGTTAACAACTATTTCTATCTATCAAATTTATCACACGTCTGTCATGTCCTCAGCCTCTGAACAAGACATTAAAAAATATTTTTGCATGCAGACAATAAATTTTCTGAAGCAAAACTACAATCGAAAGTCTGGCTGAGCAATACAAGTGCAATAGCCAGCATCAAGAAAATTTACTAGAAGCAATTTCTGATCCATCGGAGAAGTTCAACAGTACACATCCAATAACAAAACAGTTGGAAGATAGCGATTTCAGAAGGTGATTTACAGTATACCATAATAAAACGCGCAACACAATGACGACTGCAAAGCCAAAAAAAAAAGAGTCCAAAGTATTTCAAAATTCATTACAAATCAATACAAAATTTCAAAAATTTTGGAGAGGATTATGTAGACAAAAAAAGGGATGCACCCAAGAGGTGCACCCACGCGGTGCACTCGTGAGTGTCACCTGCGGGAACATCCCACAGGTGTCACCCATGGGAACATCCCGCGAATAACACCCGCGCCACCCGCGGGTTGCACCTGCGGGAGCATCCCGGGGGTGCAACCCGCGAGTGCCACCTGCAGGATGCACCCGCGAGGTGCCACCCGTGGGATTGCGCCGCCCTAGTGTTTCGGTTACGTGGATTTGGTCCGGATTTTTAGGAAATAGTTGTCCTCGATCTCGATATTTCTGTTACTGGATTTGGCCTGTCCGGATCTTATCCGAACAGTTACCCCTCGATATATAAAAAAAAAGCAGAGGAACAGATTTCCAAAGATCGTCTTCTTCAAGTGTTTTCAGAAAAGGAGTTCTAGAGCGACCGTATTCTTTCCAATTCAGATCGGACCGTCAACGGAGTGTATCAGCGAGGCTCTACCACTACCAGACCCACATAAATTGAAAGGAAAAACGAAATTAATCGTTTTCTTTTCTTGTAATCTCAGAATTTTCTTTTATTGTTGTATTTAAAAATCAAATTGACAATGCAAGGAAGATTTGATTTTTTGAACGTACAGAAGTCTTGGAGGACTCCATATTCTTCGTAAGGTTTTATCTCATGTGTTTTCTTCCAAAGATTTCGATTAAAAAGGCATTGTGAATAATTATTCGGAGTCTTATAAGGTGACATATTTGTCAAATATGTCAAGCTGTTGGCCAAGGGAAGTTACTTTCTTTTTTGTGACGGACTTCATGAGTTCTCTGTGTTGGATATATTTCATAAGTGCTGCATGGGCCATGTTGAAAGAACAATCTTTTATCTAGAGTATGATATCAATGAATAACTTGGGGTAGTTTCTCAAGAATTTATTAGATTTTTGCTTTATCTTGAGGAGAGATGCCAGGTTCTTATGAGTACTTCCCTAGAACTCCCTAGAGTTGTTGTACGAATAGATGTTGGCAAAAAGAAGTAGTACACATAGAAGGTAATCAATTATATTAGTTTTTAGCACCTTTGGAGAAAGCAAGGCAAGTGTCCTCTTTAGTAGTTTACTGAAGGTGCATAGCTGCATGATAGTTGGCAATATGCTTTTGGTAATTAGTGGTTCTGCCATATTTCTCAAGATTTGAAATATTGAATTCGATCCTTTAGATTCGGTGTTTGAATAAATTGAAGGACCAGCTTCGTGTGGTCATCATCTTTGTAGTCATCATCTTCGCGTCTTCTCTTTAAGCTTTTTCCAAATGGGTTAACGATTGGTGGAGAGGGTCTACCAAATTTGCGAGTAACCTGGAACTTAGTTGGGATTACAGGAGTATTAGGCTGTGTTTGGATTGAGGGAACATGAAGAAAAATAAAAGAAAAGGAAAAATAAAGAGAAAAGAAAAGAAAATGATATGGAAATTGATTTTCTTTTTTATATTTGGTTAGAAAGAAAATGAAAAAGAAAATCTTAAAGAAATTTTAGAAAAAAACAATTTCTTATGTTTGGTTACTCAATAGAAAATTAAGAGGAAAATATAATTTTAATTAAACTATAAAAAAATTTAATATTAATTTACATATTATTGATATAATTTTTAATTCTTAAATAATTAAGCATATAATAAGCAAAAGGTCCAAACTTCACAAAAGTTAAAAATATCTTGGAACTAAAATTATAAGGAAATTTCTGCAAAAATTTCTCTCCCTTTTTCATTTTTCTCTCAACTTTCATTTTCTTTCATTTTCTCCTGGGTTTGAGGAAGAAAAGGAAAAAGAAAAAAAATCAAACACATTTTCTCTCACTTTCTTTCCTTTTTATTTTCTTTCTAATTTTTCCTCTAACCAAACTGTAGAAAATAACTTTCCCTTTCTTTTTCTTTTCTTTTCCTTCATTTTCCCTCAATCCAAACACAACCTTAGTGTTTACCTAATCATTCGTTTCGTTGGTATTAGTTTTTACCTAATCATTCGTTTCGTTGGTGTTGAGCGTTGAGCTTGCTTCCTTGAGGTGGAGCTGACGTGTATTTGCATAAGTTTTTGAATGTGTTCCATAGTTCAGTTATGCTTTCCATAAATAACACTAATTGTTGATGGCAAAAATTATAGAATTGGCTTATTGGATCAATTTAAGAATCCAATAAGGATTTAAACTCAAATAGGATTCTAATTTAAATTATAAATTAGGAAATTTGAAATCTGCAATAGTATTGTTAGCAAAAATAATAAAACATAGTGAAAAGTATACACAGATATAATGAGATTAAGGCGAAAGATATCCAAGCCTACATCTTCAAAGTGTGTATCGTCATGATTTTTATATTAACCGTCATGACTTTTATATTAACAAAGAATAAAAATTAATAAATATCTCTCAAGAATAACTTTCTTTCTTGTTACAGATGAACATTCATCTGCCCCTTTTCACAATTTTCACAAGGAGTAAGAGGGCATTTATAGTCTATCACATTGGTCAAAAGTGTTACTTTTGTAATGGAATCAAAATTTCACAGCTTCTTATGCATTTGAAAATAAAATATTAATAATGCATGATTAAAGAGATATAGTAAAAGTCAAAAAGATATATTAATTAATTAATTAATCACTTGATGAACTCGTGATGCTGATTTTAAATCACATCCAAACTGGATTATTTTGAACATGATTACTATCTTTATAGAGTTTCTCCACATGCTGTACTTATCTCTGTATATACCCAAAGTAACACAATAAATTAAATATTTTAATGTTCACCAAAATTATTCATTTAGTTAAATAGAAAATTAATGCACAACTATCCAAACAATACCCCAAATATGTTTCAGTATTTGTTGGAGATAAAAATTTCCAACTAAAAAAAAAGAGGCAAATAACTCACAGAAACGCGGAGCTAAACGCATAGTTTCGTGTTGGCAGAAACTTAACTCCGCGTGAGAGGTAAAAATGCAAAGATAAATCGATAGCTCCGTGTCTATATTATTTAACTCCGCATGAGCAGATTTTCAGAATCCTAAATTGATTATGATTGAGATTTGATATTATTTAATATCCGAATTGAGTCCAATCAAAATTCAAAAATTAAGAAATTTAAGTCAAAATCAAATATTTGATTAGAACTCTTAATGGATATAAACACCTTCTATTCATATCCCTATGGAAACTCTCATAACCAACTAAAATCTATAAATACCTTTTATGAGGAGACTGTAGCATCCTTTTTGATCTTTTTGAAGTTTAAATTACGCGCGAGAGTCTTTAATTCATTGGATCAGCAAAGAGAGAAACTAGGGCCGACCATCATTTTCTTCAAAGAAAGGAAATCTTCACATCGTATCGTCAATAGGTTCTGCTAGATATATCCCATCGTCACATTAGAACCCATTTTTATTGTAAAAGAGAGCGATAATATATAAATCCTCTCATTTATTTTCTTAGTGTTTCTCTTTTGTTGTAATCATTGTGATCAATGGAAGAAAGTAAGAATTTTGCGGGGAACAAACTGACGACTATAGTGGGAGATGTCTCTTTTACTGAATTAGAGATCCTGACGCAATCCGATATGAATAAAATTGGATCGGTCGTGGACGTGCTTGTCATGGAGATCGACAAGTAAAGGTATGAAAAATATCTTTCCTCTGGATCGGGTGATCTGACTGAAACGTGGCGCTATCGTCGCATGATCTCTAAAACCCGCAAATCGGGTGATAAGAAATTCTCCGTTAATTGGAGATCCTTTGAGTTCGCGGTTATAGAGTCATCGTTCAAGTAGAAAACCCTAAGGAAGAATCATGTTCCTACCATCGAACAGGGTCAAGAGACTGGCTTTACCAGATCTCAACTCCGAAATCGAAATCGTCGAGCAAGACGAAGAGCCCTCAAAGCCCGTGTAAAACGCGAGGCTGAAACAAAGGCCGAACGCGATGCTATGATTTTACCTCGCGAACTGGCTTGCGTTAATCGCAAGACCAGTGAGAATCGCATAATATGCGAAGCTGACTTCAGACCAGCATGTGATGAACTTTCTCCACACGAGGCTACTGAACTTAATTATGAAACTGGCAAAAGTGCCAACACCCACGTAAAATGCGAAGTTAATTCTAAAGATAAGCCAGCGTGTGAAAAAGTCTCTCCAGCTAGGTTATAGATCATGGACTTGAAACTAAGAAAATTGACAATACTCGCGTAAAACATGGGGTTAATCTCAGAGTCTAGCCAGTGTGTGAAGAAGTTTCTCCACACGAGACTAGTGAACTCGACTATGAAACTGGTAGAAGTGTCAGAACTCATGTAAAATGCAAAGATAAGCCAGCGTGCGGTGAAAATTTCCAACGCGAGACTATCAAACTTAAACAAAGACTTGAGTTTAGCATTAATCGCGAAGCCAAGAAATCTTACGTAAATTGCGAGGTTATGCCAGCGTGCAAGGATACTCCTTCACGCGAGGCTAAACAAACAGAAATTACATTTCTTCAAAAATGTCAAGTCAGCATAAAATACGAGGCTAGCATAAGCGAGGCTATGTTTCAGCCTCGCGTGAAAACTTTGAAATGCGAAGCTGACACCCAGCTCCGCATAAAAAGGCCAGTATATAGAATTAAAATGGATAAGCAATTTGTCAAGCAGCAATACGACGCCACTGGCCTTGGAGAGTTTCAGTAGGCAACTGGGTTTCTCCGACAACCAAGTGGGCCCCATGCCCAAAACATAACTGAAAATTCTCTATCTTATAAAATCCTTGATCTCAGAGATTATTTGGCAAATAAAAAGAAAACGATTCAAACTCAATCACATTCGGCATGCCATTGCGAGCAAATAATATCAGCTGTACTGAATAATTGTTGTTGTGAAAAGAAAAGAGTTTCTGTATTTGATAGAATAACGGAGTCTCATACTCCAAAAAAGAGAAAGAATAATCTAAAATAAAGAGTCAATGAAAAGAAATTGAAGGTGATGACCTTAAATATGGTCGCTAAAGATAAGAAGGTTATGGAAAAAGAAAATGAGTCGATGCAGATGACGAACAATCTCACCATCTTACCTAGCTCAAATTAGGTATTGTCGCTTCTTGAAATTACAAGAAACTTGCAAAAGGTTCCTATAATGATGATAGCGACAACTCAGTTATAACTTATTCACAGTCATATATTTCTTTCCGACCAAAAAAATTGGTATCACATGCGGTGGATAGGTCCGTTGGTGTTGATCAGAAGTTTGAAGTCTAAGAACAAATAATTCGAGATCAGTAAAAGGCTATCGATGACATCAAACTAATGCTTCTAAAAGTGGTCGAAAATACCCAAGAAGATAATCGATGATAAAACTAAAACTTTCTCAGAACCACCACCCAAAGACAAATGAGGAACCACGCTCAAGACAAATGAAGAAGATAAAGAAGAAAAAGCTTATTCAATGTACGAAGAGGACTATAAGTTTTCTTCAATGATCCTCACGAGGAAAGGATGGAGAAACTATAGAGCCAACTTGATCTGCTAATGCAGAAAAAGGAGTTAAAGGAATCAGACATTTTAAGGTCATACCTGCTTGAATGAGATTTCACCCCTTCTCTTGAAAAAAACAAACCCTTTAAATTGGAATCATATGATGGAAAAGGGCTCCCAAACCAACACATGTATTACTTCTTGTTGCAAGCTGGTCATTTGATGGAAAATGACCACATAATGATCAAGGTATTTGCAAGCACCCTGCAAAGGCTTGCCTTTATATGTTTATGCAGTTGCCCTCAGAAACCATTAATACCTGGTACAATGTCGAGAAACAATTATTGGCACGTTTCTTTGAGGATGATACCGAAATATCGGTTCATTCCCTTCTTGCAACGAAACAAGGAGAAGAAGCAGTCAAAAGCTTCATTAAACGTTTCAGGAAAAAATCCGTGCATTGTCGACATAGTATGACCTAGGAAACCCTAGTGGAAACTTGCAAGTATAATTTCAGGACCGGCGTGCTCATAAAAATGGGAGCCGTGGAGTCTAAAACTTGGAAGGACTTGCTGAAATAAGGCGAGTAGGCAGAAAATATAATCTGCCGGATCGAGAAATCTCGTAGCGCGAGAAACTCTATGAATAATAGGTCATATCCACAGAATCCTAAGAACAAAAGGAAGGTCGTAATGACATCAGATGTTATTCCAAAACCAACAAGTCTGACAAAACTAAGACCTCAAAATCCGAGAGGTGCATGTCAGAACAGGCCCCGACAAGATAGAACTTATACATTTAAGACGGAGCAGACAAGTACTATATTCTATCTCCTCCTCAGAAAGGACATGCTGAAGCTTCCGGAGATTCAAAAATTGAAAGATGCTGGAAAAACAAACGACTCTAACTATTTCCTGTACAATCAGAATATTGGACATCCAACTAAAGATTGCTATCCTTTCAAGAATCGGATCGAGGCATTGATAGAAGCGGGGATTTTCACACGTAAAGAGGAACAGAAGAAAGTTTTCGCAAATATGACAATCTTTATGGTAGGAACCAATGACTTTCCCGTAGGAGTAATGCCACAGTGTGGGCAGGAAAACTGATAGTAGTAAATCATGATCCTCATAAAAAGGCACAAAAAGGACTAACTCCAGTAACTACATAAAGGGAAAAAGTTATGTGAGTTTACCCCGATCTTCTGCAAGATGAGCAGTGGATTTCGTCCAGCACGCAAAGAAAGAGGTGGACTAGTAATACTATCTCCACAAATCTTAGAGAAGAATACATAATTGCCAATGCACTAACGGATTCAGAAGAGGAGGTTCATAACTATGGCTACTCATCAGGACAAAGCAAGTCCATCTGGTACTAGATCCGGCAAGGCTTATCTGAAAGATTATTCAAGGGTAGGCCCTAGAAAGAAAGTATACGGGGAGCCTGCAAAACAGAAAAGACTTTGTTTTAAGAAATGTGCAAAGAAGGATGATGAAGTGAAAGATGCCCCATTCCATTTTGACATCATAGCTCAGTTGGCTAATATCCCGCTTGTGTCACACTTTACGAGCTGTTACGATTGTCCAAGTCAACTCGAAAAGCACTCACAGAGGATTTAACAAGCACTTAAAGAGGCTTTAGCAGACTCCGAATATTTTCTAGCACAAATCATTGAACCACCCAAGGGATTCTTACTCTCACTGTCATCTAATGAAGAGGCAAATTCCGCAAATAACGTTCTCGTTAGAAGACATACAGGTGAGGAACATAAAACATAAGAGACCTTTATATTATACTGGATATGTTGGGTCCACCAAAGTGGACCGCATACAAATTGACCCCGGGTCTGCACTGAGCGTCATCTCTAGAAGGCTGATGCAATTATTGAAATCTCACAGCATCGTCTCACACAGACGAACACTACAATATTCGGTTTCAACACCAATGATAGTTGTCCCTCAGCAAGATTAGACTCTAATGCCATATCGGAGTTTGAAAACAGAGGTTATGTGTTACATCATCGATGCAGACATGTCATAGAATATCCTATTAGGGCAACCATGGATTCACGCCTACATGATAGTCCCATCGACTCTCCACCAATGCATGAAATATTGCAATGAGTAAGAAGAAGTTTGGACTTTGATTTCGATTAAACAACCTTTCAAAGAATTGAAAAACTATTTTACCGACGCCATGCTATACAAGGCTGCCCATGAGATCCCTCAAGAATATGAAGAACTCTGTGATAATGGCAATGAAGCAAATACTGAGAGCAAGTCTTCAGAAGAAGATGATGGGGATTATGAAATAAATCCCAATATAGATATCAACAAAGTTAATGTAACCAATACTACTAGTGACAAAGATGAATGGGTTATTAATGAAAACATAAAGTTAGTTTATGAGCATGCTGTTGCTACTGATTCGGAACCCTCTGGCACTACCACAGAGGCATATGACTTGTCCGAACTTGAGGTCTTGGCGGCATACCACATACCGATCAGATCATCCTTCCTCTCTTGATCCAAAATAATTAGCGGCCAAAATAATGTTTTCGAAGTACCTTCTCGACAAACGCATCAGAAACCTATTGTGTTTGGTAAAGTGATAACGCCAGATACTCAAAAACAAATCAGTGAGAGTGATGAGCAAACATCACCTCAATTCCACCATTATGAACAATAATCCCAACAAATGATGAAAATGATGAGTTATAACTTAGCCCAAAAGCCGAGATTAAATTTTGGAAAGGGACGATGAAATCTTCTACCTTTCTTTAGGTTGAAGGTTAAAAGTCCCAACTACTATTATAAGATCCGAAGAGGGTTAGGATACATATCCACTCCTACATCGTCGAACGAACTCAAAGGGACGACTTCGATAATGGAAGGGACGACTTCGATAACTGGTGAAATAGCAGAAAAGGCGCTTCCGACGGGAGTTAATGGAAGCCATATAAGCTAAAGTTAACAAGTTGATAACTTCAGGATTTGTTAGAGAAGAACAACATCCTGATTTGGTGGCAAATTTACTTTCAATTCACAAAAAGAATGGCAAGATCCAGATATGCATTGGTTTCAGAGATTTAAATGCTGCATGTCCCAAAGATGAGTTCTCTTTGCCGGTCATTGATGTGATGATCGATAATACATGTGCCTATGAGAGGATGTTCTTTATGGATGGCTTCTCTGGTTACAACCAGATTAAGATGCACCCGGACGATGAGAAGTACACGGCTTTTAGAACACCACTGGGAGTATACTATTATACGGTAATGCCCTTTGGACTAAAAAATGCCGGAGCCACTTATCAGTGTGTAATGAGCGTCATATTTAAAGAGTGTTATGCAAAATCGTAGAGTGTTATGTGGACATCTTGCTATCAAAAGTAAGAATAAAGAGAATAAAGTTTAGGACTTAAGGACAGTCTTCAATCTCATGTGAAGGCATCACCTAAAAATGAATCCTGCCAAATCTTTTCTAGGGGTATCCAGTAGCAAGTTCTTTGGATTTGTGGTTACCTCAAAAGGGATTTTTCTTGATCCCGACAAAGTGAAGGCGATCAAAGAAATGTTGCCACCCCGAAATCTTAAAGAACTGAGATGATTACAAGGTAAATTTGCCTATATCAATCGCTTCATCTCTAACTTATCAGGGCGATGTCAGCCATTCTCTAGGCTCATGAAAAAGAGGGTTTTCTTTGTATAGGACGAGACATACCAGCAAGCGTTTGATGACCTAAAAAAGTATCTTACAAAACCTCCTGCTCTCATGGCCCGCATATCAGGAAGACGATTCCTCGTATATGTGAGGGCTATGGATCACGCGTTAGGTGCGTTGCTCGCTCAACATAATGAGCACAGTCATTAACATGATCTTTATTACTAGAGCCGGACAATGATGGGGGCGGAACATAGATATACCTCGATCGAAAAGGAGTGTTTAGACCTAGTGTTCGCTATCCAAAAGATGAGTCACTATCTTTTCGGACAGACCATTCACGTCATATCCCGGATCAATCCACTGAAGATCTTGATGACAAAACCATGATCCTTGAACGGAAGATTAGCAAAATGGGCATTGTTACTATTCTCATACGATATTCACTTCGTATCTCAAAAGGCCATGAAAGGATAGGCGATCGCCAACTTCCTCGTAGAGAATCCGGTGTCAAAAAGCTCTACGTTATTGGAAGATATTCTGGATTATTCAGCAAAAGTCAATGTAGTTAGTAAAGAACAACCATGGCAACTGTTCTTTGATGGAGCCGCAAGACGGTCTGCCGCGGGAGTGGGAGTGGTACTTATATCACCACACAAACATATAATTCCTAATAGTTATTCGCTCACGGAGCCATGTACAAATAACGTGGTGAAATACAATGCGCTCGTTATTGGCCTAGAAATGACCTTGCAACTAGGGGTGAACTATTTATAGGCATATGAAAACTCTAAGCTCGTCGTCAATCAAATGACAGGCGAGTACGAAGTCAAACATGAAACCCTCATCCCCTACCATCAGTTGACCATTAAGTTGGCAAATCACTTCGAACAGTTCTACATCAACCATATACCTCGACACGAGAACATCTATGCGGATGTCCTCGCAGCCTTAGCAGCGACGTTGTCACTTTCAGTAGGTTCCACTTAGAGTGTCACTATTGGAAGTAAAAAACTTCTCCATCCTGATATGGTCCTGCAAACCAAGGAAGTATGTCGAGTAGGCATAACTTTAGAATCACGAGATTGGCGATTTTCATTTATGGACTACGCCTTTTATGGAATACTTCTAGAAAACCCTAAAGAAGCCAGTTCGATCAAGAAGAAGGCTCAAAAGTTCTATTATGATGATACACTTCAAACTTTGTACAGAAAGTCACGCGACGGTCTCTTGTTACGATGCATTTCAAAAGATGAGGCCAGTGAGGTACTTAAAGAAACGCATAATGGGACATGCGGAGCGCACCAACCCAGTCCAAAACTCAGAAATTGCATAAGAAGACTAGGGTATTATTGGCCCAAAATGATTACCGAGACAGTGGCATATGTGAAGCGTTGTCATGAATGCCAGGTGCACGCTAACCTCATTCATCAACCTTCTGAATACTTGCACTCTACGATTGCCAGCTGGCCCTTCGAAGCATGGGGAATGGACATAGTGGGGATAATTACTCCACCATCGTCTAGAGGACATCGGTTTATACTTGCAATAACCGATTATTTTTTGAAATGGACTGAAGTTGTACCCATGAAGGAAGTGAAAATCGTTGACGTGATCAAGTTTATCAAACATCAATTGATCTATCGCTTCGGTGTCCCTCAAAGAATTATTCATGATAACGGGCCACAATTTATCAGCTAGGAGTTTTCACGATTCTGTGATAAATTCAGGATCAAAGATATTGCGTCAATGTCGTACAATCTAGCAACTAATGGTTTAGCTGAAGCCTTCAATAAAATAATTATTAAACTTCTTCAAAAGTTCGTCTCTTCTAATCAGCAAGACTGTAATGATAAGTTAGGAGAGTGTTTGTAGGCTTACCGGACCACAACCTGCACTCCTACTAAAGCTACGTCTTTCTTCCTGGTGTACGAAAGTGAGACCGTTTTGTCCTTGGAAATCCAAATACTCTCGTTGAGAGTAGCTTTAGCTACAAGAATGACAACAGAGGAAAGACATCGGCAGAGACGTCAAGAACTTGAAGCGCTGGATGAAAAGCATCTCCAAACTCAACAACAAATTGAGCTTTATCAAGCCCGAGCCTCACGGACGTTCAAGAAGAAGGTCAAGTAAAGGACCTTCAAATAAGAAGATTTGGTTCTGACCGTCAAGAGACCAATGATCATGACCCACAAAACCATGGGCAAGTTTGAGCCTAAATGGGAAGGGTCATTTGTGGTGAAAACGGTATATTCAAATAGAGCCTACTGCCTAATAAATCATAATGGCGATAGGATGATGATGCCTATTAATGGAAAATTCCTGAAGAAATACTTTGTATAAAAAAAGTATGTATATATATATATATATATATATATATATATATATATATATATATATATATATATATGAATATAATTTTGCTACCCAATGTTGTCAAAGTAAAGGAAAGAGAACAAGTTTCTCGACAAGCTATCATGCTAAGGGATAAAAGCTTGAATTATCTAATGTTGTCAAAGTGACGGGAAGAAAAGATCAAATTCCTCGCTAACCCTATCATACTGTGGATAAAAGTATGAAATCAACTATTCAATGCTATCAAAGCGGCGGGAGGAGAAGATCAAATTCCTTGTCAACCCTATCATACTGGGGGTAAAAGTATAAGATAAACAATCCAATACTTCGAAAGCAAAGGGAAGAAGGAAACGTTAAGCATTTAAGCCCAAACAAAACTCTTAACAACTCATCATGTTGAGAAAAATAGTATGGGTAGTCCAAACGCAAATGACAAATGGTAAAGCACACCAAATCCGTTTATAATTGGGGGTTTACTAAAAATTCCGTGAACATGTCATGTTAAATTTTTATCTCTGACACTAAGATTAGAATTATTACCATCTTATAAACCTGTCATGTTAAACTCTTATCTCTAATAGTAAGATTTGGATTATTACCATCTTATAAACCTATCATGTTAAACTCTTACCTCTGACAGTAAAATTTGAATTACTATTATCTTATAAATCTGTCATATTAAATTTTTACTTCTAACAGTTAGATTGGGATTATTATCATCTATGTTATGTGATAAATCTTATTCAAGATACGCGCGAGAGCACTTGAACTTTCACTAGGCATGCGCAATTGGGTGCCATTGCTGAAACCAATGATCTTGACCTGATCATTTTGACGTGCACAATTAAGCGCCTCTGCCAAAACTACAGACATGTGCAATTAGGCACTTCTGCCGAAACCGATGATACTAATCCGATCATCTTGGCGTGCATTGTTTAAGTTATGCGAGAGAGCCTTGAACTGCCTTCTCCAAAATTCCAGTCCGAGCGCATCATCACTTGTTGCTCGAAATAATATTGAAATTGAAGAATAAAATAATCAAAGAATTTTCTTTATTCACAATTTGAAGGAATGAAGACAAAGCAGCAAAAAGCTAAAAGAGTTCAAACAAATTAAACTTCTTCATTTATTACAACAAAAAGTAAGAAAGAAAAAAGATACAAGGAGGTCAAAATTCTCCCAAGAGTTTCAGGTTATTTTCTGTTTGGTCAATAACTTGGCGACGGGTCTCTTCTACAGAATGTAAAGCCCGACGACGCAAATCATCATCATTTATACCGAGTTGCTGAGTAAGCCATAAACGGGATTCTTCAATTGCCCGACTCCTCACTATGCCCTCTTGTTCCAGTTGTCCTTATTGTAGAATCAACTCCTCTCCTCTCTTCGATGACTTCTCCAGACTCGATTGATTGGCCTCTAAGATGCCATGAGCTTTGGTAATTGTCTCCCGAACTCTGAGGATCGCTGCCTGGCTCACTTCGATCTCAAAATCGGCCTTCTCCAACCCCCTGAGAGCTATCTCTTGATTGGCTCGAAGTTCAGCTAACTACCGAAACCAATTCTCCTCCTGGCGCCTTAGTTCTTCCTGGCGAGCCATCAGGTCCACTCGAAGATGCCCCACGTCAATTTCAGTGATCGCTTCCATATCCGCTTGGCGGAGAGTGTCTAGCGTATGCACTTGCTCTTCTAAGACTTCTAGGCAGGCTCGATAAGGGGTTGCTCGTTTATGACCTTCAATCCTCTCAATATTATCCAGATAGCTGACCAATATCGGGCGTCCAAGTTCGAGGAAGTCTCTCCCATCTAAGATCATGCCGATGCATCTCCTCAGCAACCGCATAAAATCATTGACACTGTGATTAAAAAATTCTTTAAGTGGATCGACAATGTCTAAGTCGAGGGCAAGCAGTACTGAGTGAGAAGTCGCAGTTAGGGGTATAGCTTCCACAGGAGTCGATGATGAAGGAGCTTGTCCTTATACCAAGCTCATTATATGCCGGGCCAGTAATGCCAGTAATGAACCGGCTGAACTTGGAACCTGAATAGAGGTCTCCCAGCACTGGTCTGCTCGCCATAAAAATTGAATTTCTCTTTACTGACAATCTTTCAATAAAGGATTACAATCTAACGGTTTTCCGTTTACAGAAGATGAGGAAGATAGTTTTTCCTCTTTATTTAAGGCTGGGTTTCTAGGTAGATATGGAGGACGATCCTGCTCTCCGTTGACACTTCGTATAATCTCTCTCACTTGGCTAAAGGAAAGGAAAAGGGCTCTTTACTCTTGATCACCAGGGGTAATTTCTAGGAGAAAACGTCTGTCTGTGTCTGTCCCTCTCTCTTTCGCTCCCTTGCCTTTTATAGGGGTTTTATACTAACGTCTCGCTATATTTGCTCGACCGTTAGCTCCCACTACTCGAGAAGTGCCGTCATATTTGTTAGACGATTGCTCCCACGATCGAAGTAACGCCGCTGTATTCGTTTGGCAGTTAGCCCCACAATCCGAGATGGCAATTCTTCTGTTTGGGTCAGGTGACTTTGTATTAAATCCCTACCCGAAAGTTATGGGTAGTGTCGCAAATCTCATTTTTAGATTCGCGAACATATTATGTCGTCACTGGGTCGTGAACCTCAGTCTTCAGGTTCGCGGCTCTGCCAAGTTGCGGACTTCTAGCTTTGAATCTGCAGATCTGCTTTGTTTTCCAGAATTTTTTGCCGACAAAATCCCCTCCAAAGTTTCCAAAACTCTCATGATTCCTTGAGGAGTTTTGAAATACTTTGGATATAATATTCTGTATTAGAATCTCCATCGTATTTGCAGAAATATGTGACTCTGTATTAGCGCCACTGTTGTTTCTGAAGGGTAATGTGACTCTGTGTTAGCGCCTCATTTTGCAATTTTTGGATCATACGACTCTGTGTTAGGATCGCAGATTTTGTTTTGGAAGGGGTACGTCTCTGTATTTGGGGCGCGAGTCTTCATTTTGGAGTAGAAAACGACTCTGTATTAGGGTCGTAAATTTTCACTTTGGAAGGGATGCGTCTCTGTATTAGGGGCGGAAACCTTCATTTTGGAGTAGAAAATGACTCTGTGTTAGGGTCACGAGCTTTCACTTTTTGGTGAAGAAGACGACTCTGTATTAGAGTCGCAAACTGTAATTTCTGAAGGATCGCGACTCTGTATTAGGGGCGCGAGCTTCCACCTTTTTGGTTGCGGAAAGGCTGGACGGCGGTTGCTTTTTTTTTTACTGCTAAGAATTGAGACGTTCTCTGAGCCGTATTAAATGAAAAGGTACCCACGAGATTCGGGCCAGATATCACGTTTGTCCAGAGATCTCGACCGTCAAATCATCTGCTATATAACTCCACTTTATGAGAGAGGCTATTGTTATCCCAAGAAATTTGAAATCTGAGTTCCTCGTTAGGGGGCCTCGGATCTCTCATCTTCAATCTCCTATAGCTTCCGATTCTCTGTGCGAAAAGATTTTCTTAATCTGCAAAAGATGCCGAAGAAAGTTTCTTCTTCCTCCGCTGCTGCTAGTTGTCGTCAAGATCTCAAGTAACATCTAGCTTGATAGTGGTTCGGCAGGAACCTTTGATCGGAGGTAATAAAAAAATTCGGAAGGCAGTCCCTTTTCTCATTTTTTTAATCTCTGAATCTGAATATCTTTTGCAGTCGATTACGCCTTGAATCCTTGGCCAAAGGATCATTATTTCGGATATTCGGATGGCTATGATGGGAAGAAAGAGTTCAGATTTAGTCATGTTTTTCCCTATTGTACAGCCTTAGATAACCAAGAGAGAGAAGATAAAATTTCCCATCCTTCTCGCTCAACATTGCGAGAGCTGATGACCAATGCACCTTTCGAAGGAGATGTTCGGTCTCCGTTGCTCAAACCCGTCTTTTTATTTGGGGACCATATTTCAATTCCCGATAGTGGTTTGGAAGATGGCAATTACAAGTGGCTTCATTAAGTTGAACGTCGCTACTTGTTTCTCCCCAATATGGAGAGATTTTATCCATTCTTATTCTTTCAATCCCTTTCTGTGCCCAGGCGAATGGACTGGCACATAAACAGGCCACAAGACAACATTTTGCTGGGGGATTCACTGCTCAAGGTGTTTTTCCTCGTGGAACTGGGAAGAGCTTTCGTGGATTGCTGTCGGGATTGCTTAAACATGATCTCTCCAGAGGTGAGGTTTCTATAATCGCACAGACTTTCCTGCACCGTTTTACCAATGTACAAGGAGAGTTTTCTGTTCAGAATTTTCGTCCCCCTGGATGGTTCACTGTTCTTCGAAAGGAGAGTGGGCGGTCTTGACTGACTTCTTTCTGCGATCATTTAGAGATCAGTTTCATCATGCGGGGCTATATCGCGCCATCAGGGTAGTTCAGCACGGCATTCCCTCCAGCAGATTCCTTTTTTTGCTTTATTGGAATTGTATAATCCTGATACTTGTACAATCTTTTGCCCTCGAGGCGAATTGGGTTTCGCCCTTCATGAGATGCATGAAGTCTTGTGCTTGCCTATGAGAGACGTCCCGTATGCAGAGTACGTCCCTATTGGAGAAGAACTCCATCTGCTGAAGACTCAGGACCCTTTGGCTTATGATACTTACTGAGAATTGATCTGCCATTATCATATTTGCACTCACACATCGGACACCCGTAGTTTGAAGCCAAAGAAGTGGCTGCAATATATTCTGCATAATTTTTCTAGGAATAATCCGAACTTTATTCGCCTTCCTCTAGTTTCTGAAATGGAGGTTGAGAGAAGAATTGCAAGTTTCGGGACAGATGTTTATGTTGCCGAATCTGATGAGGACGCTTTCAAAGCTGGGACGTCCTTTGAGAGTTTTCATTATCAGGCCCTTCAACCCTTATCTGACCCTGCCTTCTTGGCGGGTTATTTGCTGGTCTGGCTGAAAAAGTGTGTTATTCCTTCGCAGGAAAACATGCCCATTGAGACTGTATACCCAGCCATTCTACTGGCATTGGATAGGCAACTCAGTTTGTTGCCTGCCATGGTATGCAGTATACAAAGCGGATTGAGAAGAATATCTGATAAATTCTGCAGTGTGAAGAAGGAGTAGAGGAAGAAAGGAGATCCTGTTATTAAGACTCCTAATCCGCATGTAGAACTTCCTTATGCTTATTTGATGGCCTGGCTGATTCGGCATTGCCCCATTTTGATGAGTCCTGCAGACTCGCAGATTGATTTAAGTGCTCTCAAAATGCAGCACTACAAGAGGTCGCAATGGAAAGAGGGCTACATGGCCGCGATCTGCAAAACCCTTTGTCATTTTTCAACTTTTGAGTTGTTCAGATGTTTCCCATACTTCCCAAATGCTAGATACGGGGAAGAATTCGCGGATACTACTGATGTTGATAAATTTACTGTCCTATCTTCGGGGTGTTTCTGGTGGTTGATAAACATCCGCTCAGGACATCTGGTCCTTCGTTTGGGGAACCTTTGTTATATAGAACCTTACTATCTGAATCGCTTTGTCCAACAGTTTGGGTATGATCAGCTTTACGTTGGTAGTTGGTAATCCCAATAGAGAATTAAGTTTTGTTGGGAATGTTTTTGAGGGAGCTCGAGCTTGGTTTCACTTCGTCGCAAGTGGAACTCAAGCCAAATTTGATCTTCCGCTCAAGACCTCGAACTCGAGTATGAGCTTTTGTTTCTGTAAGTGGTTTGCGGATGCTAACTCTGCCCCTCAGAATTTCAACATATATCATACCAGTCTGGGGAGATCAGAACTTGGTATGCCCAGAAAAAGAAGGCCGGCAGCACGAAAGTGGCAGGAATGGAGGATTTCAGGGGGGACAGCGCATCTAATGAATCAGAGCAAAGGGAAGAGGACAATGATGCACTAGTTCAGGCTGTCTCCCTTGATACTTCTCCTGATCCGACATCGAGGAAGACTTCTCCTCCATCACAGTCTTCTTCCGAGAAATCTTCACATAAGCGGAAGAGACTAAGGCATCTTAGCGACTTGCCTACCATTCCGCGGGGGATTGATTCGCAGAGCACTCTGTCTGGGACAGAAACTGTAACACCTACTCCAGTTGCTGAATCCCTCGTTGAGGAATCCAAGGAGGATGAAGATGACTCCTTAACTCTCCGCTCCCTCAAGAGGCGTCGGAACCAAGGACATGTTCTTTGCATTGACCCTGCTCCCATTACTCAAAAGGGTTCTACTCCTCCTATTGGCCAGGCCGACGTTGAAATCAATATTTCCTCGGCCTTACAAGAGGATTCTATAGCTCTTGTTGCTCAGGGCACTGCAGATGATGAAGTGCAAATCATTGGAGAGACTCGTGCATCAGATCCCCCAAAAGCAACACCTCCTTTTGAAGAGCAAGATGAATGGGGCGATGATGACGATGCCAGTAGTGACAGTTTTCGCTCTTCTACTCCTCCCTCAGACCATGGTAAATACGTCTTTTTGAGCGAGGAGGTTCGAACCGAAGTATACGGGTCTGAAGTGTTTGGTCTTGAGGTGTACAGACTTGGAGAATCCAGCGTCCAACCTTTAGGTCTTCATCTTATTTCTTTAGCAATTATATTATTATCAACTGATACTGTAACACTTATTAATTTTCTTCTTTTTGCTAGCTCCAGTTTCGACTTCGAACTTAGAGTGCATGGGCGCGAAGATGACTTCCACAGACAATACCATCACAGGAGCTGATACTGGTGAAGCGACCAAAATTACTACCTCTGCGGTTGATACTTCAGAAGTGGTGATTCCCGAGGCTGCTATGCCTATGGTCTTGGCCACAGCTATTCCAACTGATGTTGTAGTTCAGGAGGCTGTGATTGGTAGCTCTATGGAGATCTCCAGAGACGCCATTCCTCCTGGTATTAGCTTGGTTGCAGATCAATCCGCTTCTGCCTCAACCAATATCACTTCTTCTCATGCAAAGATCGACATGCTTGAGAATGACTTGTTGAAAGACACAATGGAGACTTTCCTTCACTTCCTGGACCGCTGTATTGATAAAATACTGAAGGGGGTTCCTTTTTCTTCAATGTCAATGTTCTCAACATTTATCTAACTGGTATTGTTAGCATTGGTGGAGAGGATAGAGCTTCTCCTTTTAGGCTTATGATAACTCAGCTTCAAAAGCATGCTGAATTCCTGTCGAAAGTGAGAAGTGCTGATAAATCTGAGACAGTAGAAATCATTTTCCAGAAGCTAAGAGTGGAACAGCTTAAGTTCCAGAAGGAGACTCGGGAGAGGGCAAATGTTTGCAAGGCCTCTTTAGAAAAGGGTCAATCAGACCGCGAGTCTCTGGTTTTTCAAGTGGAAGCTGTTGCTTCAATTGTCAAGGGCCATGATCAAGCTATTACTAGGACTCAAGAGACCATTGCCAAAGCCCAAGCTTTCCTAGCCAAGATCACCAAGGAACGTGATGAGTCAATGAGGAATCTCGCCAATTTGTCGCATCAGAGGGACAATATACCCAGGGATTTCCAGGCGATGCAAGCTGAATTGGATTCGCTGGAGGCTGCTGCAGCGCAGAATGTTATTGCTAGTGACGAGGAACTGCATCGCCAAACTACTATTCAAGCTTATGAGATCCTTCAGCAAGACATTGATGACGCAGAGGAGAAAATAAAAGTTATCTTGAACCATTGAGTTGTAGAAACTGGTCCATGCATATATATATATATATATATATATATATATATATATATATATATATATATATATATATATATATTTATTTATTTTATTGTTTCCTTCTCTTGTAGCTATCCCCTGACATTTGTTGTACATGGCATGACTCCTTGCTTATGTAAAGAACTTAATCTTGGTTTTGTATTTCTAAGGCACAATCTTAGTATTTGTCTTCAAGGACTAGCAATAAACTCGCCTACTTTCGTTTGAAATTCGCGATTCTCTGTAACATTCTGGTATCCGTGTATCGGTCACGTGACTTCCGTGGATCTTTATTGGGTTTGTGACTTCACATTCAGAGGTTCGCGAATTAACTAAACTCATAGTAGATGTGCGATCCTGATTTCCAAGAATCGCGGATTTGAGTTTGCCACGTTCCGTCCGGAAGTTTGCGGATTCATGCTAAGTTCGCAATCTTAGCTTTTGCGAACTGCAATCGCGCTGAGAAACTTCCCGGGGTGACTCAAAATTCTTCGAAATTTGTAAAGACTTCTGCGAGCTTTGGGACAAGGTCGTCGGGCGTGGGATCCCAAGCATTGCATGTCTTTATTAATGAAGAGATATCTGGGTTGCGATATCCAAGCATCCGCAGCAGTAATAAATTCTGTTGAGATCTGAACTGAAAATCTTGACCGGAGATTTCGGTTTTATCTCCTCTAAACGGGAGATCACAGTTACCAGATTGTCTATATAAGACATATGATCTCAATGGAAGATCATCCAGCCGTGAGAGAATTTCTTCTTGACTCTCTTCTCTTTCTTTTGTAGCCGATCTGTCAGTGCAACCATATTTTCTTCTTCTTCAACCGAAGTGATGGATAAGAGTTGGCATATCACAAGACCTCCATACTGCATCAATCCAGCGGGGTGTCTCACCAAAAAGGTCTTTCTGACCATAGTCATTTTCCTTAATTAAGGTAAACCTCTTCTTCTGATTCATATCCCCTCTTCCTTCGTTTTCTTCTCTTTTAACAGGGTTTTGACTTGACTGCAGGAGATAACCGTACTCATTCTCCTTAACAATGGCCCAGACCCACTGAGCTCGTAATTGCTTCCAATGCCTCAAGAGGCTTGGAAGGTCTCATGAATTTTTCATGAGAGAAAAGATTTCGGGTCTGGGGCATTGTTTTTCTTTTTTCCTAGTATCCCACAAGGTTGGGGTACTAATGACCAGGACCTTGAATTTGTGCAAACCCTCATGTTATACGTTTGGGGTGTGCATTTGGTATGCCCAGTTTTGAACTAATCAATTCACTAGCATCATCACTAGGGAAACCAACCAGGAGGTCCCTGATTGTAGTCGGAAGAAAAAACAAGATTATGCCTTTAAGTCGTCCTTAAAAAAGAGACTACAAGAGCAAATTGGAAGTGGAGGCCATGGAGCAAACTTTTTGATCTGAACTATGCCGAAAGAGATGGTTACAGAAGCAAGTTTCCTCTTTTTTTTTTAGTGATTTGTTTTCACTCTTGTTGACTGTACAACACTAGAGAGTTCTCTGTAATTTTACTCCGATGATGAATAAAGAAGCTCTTTTCTTTTTACGTAACCAAGAGTATCTAGAGAATGATTCTGATATTGATTACCAGGGGTAACTGTTAACTTGATAATCTTAAAGATGAATCAAGATTTTCTAAGTACCCGAAATTACTGTGAATGAAAGAACTTCTTGTTGATAAGAAACGAAAATCTGGTTCACCAGAGGTATTATTTAACTTGGTAAATTTGATAAAAAGAAAGTTTGGTTCGCCAGAGGTATTATTTAACTTGGCAAATTTGATAAAAAAGAAAGTTTGGTTCACCAAAGGTATTATTTAACTTGACAAATTTGATAAAAAGAAAGTTTGGTTCGCCAGAGGTATTATTTAACTTGGCAAATTTGATAAAAAGAAAGTTTGGTTCACGAACTAAAGGCTTTTAGTCCGGAACCAAAAACCTCCATTAATGAACTTCTGATTACAGTGAAACTTTTTGCTCATAACTTGCATAGAACTATCCAAGCTGTATTATAACTGGTGTTCTACAATTTTACTAAGAATAATATTTCTTCAGGAACTTGCCGTTGATTGGCATCAGGATCTTGTCACCATTAGGTTTTATCAACCGATACGCGCCGTTGGAGTAAACCGTATCAATAATAAAGGGTCCCTCCCACTTTGGTTGGAACTTTTCCCTAAGTTTCTGGTTTATTATGATCGGTCTTCTAACTGATAGGACCATATCACCCTTCTTAAAAGTTTTTCGTTTAGCCTTTTTGTTAAAGATTCTGGAGATCCGCACCTGGTATAGCTCGATATTTTGTTAAGTTTCCAAGTGCTTGTCATCCAAGCCTTCTAACTCTTGGAGCCTTTGCTGATGTCTTTCTTTTTCTGTCATCCTAGTTGTTAACGCGACTCGTAATGACGGGATTTAGATTTCCAAAGGCAAGACTGCTTCTGACCCATATACCAAAGAGAAAGGCGTGGCATTAGTGGGAGTTTGGACTGTGGTGCGATACGTCCACAGACATTCTCCGAGCTTTTTATCCCAGTCCCTTTGATTGGATGATACAAACTTTTAAGAAGTTTTACAATGGTCTTATTGAAAACTTCTGCTAGACCATTAGCTGCAGGGTAGTATGGTGAAGCCACATCCTCAATCCTGTACTTGTTGCAGAATTTGGAATACACTTGGCTCACAAACTGAGGTCCATTATCATGAATTATTCTTCTAGGCACCCCGAAGCGATAAAGCACATGGTGCTTGATGAATTTGATAACATCTGACGATTTTACTTCGGTTAGGGAAATGGCCTCAGTCCATTTTGAAAAGTAATCAGTTATGGCTAAAATGAACCGGTGTCCTCTCGTTGATGGCGGAGAAATTTGCCCTACGATGTCCATACCCCATTGTTCGAATGGCCATGACGTAGCTATTGGGTGAGAATACTCCGGAGCTTTATATATAAAGTCTGCATGTATTTGGCAGGCTCTACACTTTTTGGCGTATTTTACCACTTCTGTCATCATCCTGGGCCAGTAATAATCCATTCTTCGGATTCTATCCCAGAGTTTTGGCCCTGGCTGGTGTGCTCCGCAGATGCCAGCATGAGCTTCTTCGAGTACCTCTTGTGCTTTGCGGTTGGAGAGATAGCGAAGTAAAACTCCATCGTCGGATTTTCTATACAATGTCTGGAGTTCTACGTTGTAGTAGAACCTGACAGCCCTTCTCTAAATTGCTCTGGCTTCTTTTGGACTTTCGGGTAATATACCGTAAAGGACATAGTCTATATAAGGAAAACGCCAATCCCTTGGCTCCAGGCTTGATTCGAAAGCGTCAGTTTCGTCTCCCTACGGTTTCTTCATTTCTTCTTTGAGCTCGCCCTTTGGACAAAACAATTCCTTGCTGCTTACCATAATCTGCCTTTTAGCATGCTTGGGCAAAGCTAATGTAGCAGCCAAGGAAGCTAGTGAATCTGCATAACTATTTAGGTGGCGCTTTATGTGCCTGATATAGAAACCCTCAAAACCATCGGCGATCTTGATCACCGCACGATAATACGGCAGGAGGTCTTCATGTTTGACTTCGTATTCCCCTTTTATTTGATTCACAACAAGTTGAGAGTCCCTATATGCCTCCAAGTAGTCAATCCCCAGTTGTTTGGCTATTCTTAAACCGATTAGGAGGGCGTTATATTCCGCGACATTGTTGGAGCACAAACTTGTCAATGAGTAAGCTTGAGGAATGATGTGGTTGCAGGGAGAGACGAGAACAACTCCTACCCCTACTGTCGTCTTTCCCTCGGATCCCATTCGGGAGGCACCATCAAAGAAAAGCTACCATACACCTTTCGAAATCGTATTTTCTTCGGAAGACTTTCTTGAGTCATCCTTTTCTGGAATCAAGTCCCATTCTTCTAACTCTCCCGGGATTTGTTCGTATAACCTGGAGGATGCTGGGATTGGATGTTCGGCCAAGAAGTCGGCCACGGCCTGTCCTTTGATAGACTTCTATGGGATAAAGTGCATATCATATTGTGATAGCAAAATAGCCCAATTGGATAGTCTTGAATTTAATGACCCGGATTTAGTCATTAATATTCTCAGAGGGTTAACTCTCGATACAACGTGGATGGTTTGTCCAGCTAAGTAGTGTCGCATTTTCTGTATTGCGAATACCAAAGCTAGACATTCTTTTTCCACAGGATTATACCGGTGTTCTGCCCCAACCATCATTCTGCTTAGATAATAAATAGCTTGTTCATGGCCTGACTCATTCTTCTGCGCTAGCAAAGTGCCCAATGAATGGTCCATAGCCGTTACATATAGCAAGAAGGGCATTCCCGAGACTGGGGAGACAAGCACCGGTGGTTTCGTGAGATATTGTTTGACTTCTTCAAAAGTCTTTTGGCATGCATCATCCCAGACAAATGACACTCCTTTCCTCATTAATATGGTGAAAGGCTGACATTTACCAGACAAATTTGATATAAACCTGCGGATGTACACCAGCCTGCCTTGCAACCCCCTTAACTCTTTGAGGTTACGGGGAGGTGGCATGTCTTGGATAACCTTGACTTTATTTGGATCGCGATGTATCCCTTTCGAAGTTACAATAAAACCGAGGAATTTTCCACTAGAAACCCCCAGGAAAGACTTAGCTGGATTTATCTTGAGCTGGTGCTTCCTCATGAGGTCGAACACTGTCTTCAAATCTTTTAAGTGATCGTTTTTGTTACTGCTCTTAATCGCTAGGTCATCTACGTAGCACTCCACTGTTTTCTGGAGGTGCTCTTGGAATATTGTGTTCATGGCACGTTGATACGTAGCGCCTGCATTCTTTAGGCCAAAGAGCATGACTATATAGCAGTATACCCCGAGTGGTGTTCTGAAGGACGTATGCTTCTCATCATCAGGGTATATCTTTATTTGATTATACCCTGAGAATCCATCCATGAACGTCATACGCTCATACCCACAAGTATTATCTATCATAATATCCGTGATAGGTAATGAGAATTCGTCTTTAGGGCAAGCCCCATTCAAATCCCTAAAGTCTATGCAAACTCGGATTTTTCTATTTTTCTTGGTCACGGGAACTATATTCGCAACCCAATCAGGGTGTTGTTCGCAAATAAAGCCTGATTCAATTAACTTCCTGATTTCAGCTTCTATAGCTTCCATGATTTCTGAGCGGAATCTTCGTTGTTGTTGTTTTACTGGTTTAGCCTCTGGCCGGATGTTTAATTTGTGAACCGCCACGCTCGGATCTAATCCAAGCATTTCCTCATAACTCCAAGCGAAAATATCAATGTATTCGCGAGTGAGGAATATCAACTCCTCCCTTTCTTCCGAGGATAGGTTCTCACTTATGAATATGGGTTTAGAATTCTTTTCATCCCCATATTAATTTGGATCACTTTGTCTTTAGTTGGAGGCTCGCTCTGTTCAAACTGAATCTCTCACTTCATATTAAGATGCTTGGCCTAGAGATCATCTCTTATCGGCAAGACTTCTTCGTCTTCTTGGATCGCGGAAGTCATGTTCACGGACACTTCACGGAAAATCATACCGATACTGACATCTGAGTCCCAGCATAGTAATTCTGATGAATGATCGTACTGTCGTTCTTCGGTTTTTTCATCTAATGAACTCTCGGGAGTGGTGACGTATCCCAACCCCCTGTCGGTTCTCTAGTAATAATCTGGCATTTTTCTTTCTGGGACACAGGGTTGAAGAATTATCTTTCTTCCTTTTTCGAAATTCAACCCCTGCCTTCGGCCAGATTATACCCCATTTTCTTCATTAATCTACGAGATTTTTCATCGTAATGGAAGAACTCGGGTTTTTTCTGTTCATCCTCAGAATCTAAGTATTTCTTTTTATTCTTATGACTTGCTCTTCCAAATACTATAGCTTTTTGGGTTCTGTTTTGGGGAGGGACCTCAAAAATGACCTGGTTAGCACTTTCAACGTCATCACTTAATTCGTTAAAGGATGATCGGATAGGTGCTTGAAAGGAAGTCAAGGAATATATCTCATTTACACAGTCGCTAAATGCATCTGTGCTAGTACTTGAGGGCTCAGAATCAACACCAGAAGAATAAGCAATTTTCAGATTTTCATTTATCACTCATTCACCATCAGAGTGAATGGCGTTATTTACATCAAGGCCTTCGAGGCTTATCATAATGGGCTCACCGTCCCAAACTACATCCTCGGATTCCGAATCTTCGGATCCTGATTCTGTATCAGCCTCTTTGCCGCTATCAGAGTCATCTGGAATGGGTTGATCTGTAACATCGAACGCATCTTGATACAGCAACGTGTTAGTAAAGTAATTTTCAACTCCTTTGAAGGGTTGTTTTTCCGCAACGAGCGTCCTCACGTTCGCATCTTTGTCGACATACTTCATGCATTGGTGTAACGTGGAGGGCACAATGAGATTGCTATGGTCCAAGGTCTCCCCAGTAGCAGATTGTATGATGTGTCCGCATCTATCACGTAACACGTGACTTCCGTCTTCAGATCGTCGATTTGACACTTGAGTTTAATTTTTCCCAACGGTCTACTGCCATTAACATTGAATCCGAAAATAGTGGTGTTGGTTGCCGCTAATCTATTCATCGGCACTCCAAGATATCGTAGCATTCTTCATGGCATGATGCTCAAGGCTGAGCCTGGATCAACTTCAATGTGATCAATCTCCGTAGACCCTATGTATCCCTTATAATACAAAGGATGGTGATACTTGTTGTTCCTGACTTGCATATTTTCTGGAGAAAAAGCGATGTAGGGAACGGTCTTACCCGAGACTTGGTGACAGGTTGCGCAAAGAGATTCTCTTTCCTCACTCACCTCTAGTATTTGTGCCAAAAATACTTCTGAATCTTGCAGAGTTTCTCTTAAAACTTCTCTAGTAGATTTAGAGAGTTTCAGGAGCTCATACAAGGTTATCCTTGCAGGAATATTGGCCAACTGTGCTAGAATATCGAACTGAAATGACTTCCGCAAATCCTACGCAGGCTCTTTTCCCTTCTTCAAAATTTTATCAAACTTAAGCTCCTTTTGTTTGACTTTTTCTGGAGGTGGTCGAGAATCCGTTGTCTGGCCGTAGTTTTTCAAGTAATTTTTTCCCGAACGGGTCCCCATTGGAGGAGGATCTGCATCGGCTACCAAAGAATTTCCGATTTCTTCTTCCGAATCAGTCAAAGCAGGAATAATCTCGTCATCTTCGGGAATTATGGAAACGACATTAGTAGTAAAGATTTTTCCTCTTTGTCTCTTTCCAGATGAACTGGAACTCCATTGTTCATCTCTTAGGAGATCTGGATATACCCACAGTATCTCCCCCTATTAGTTTCAAAGGGGAACAATCCTTTCTTTTGCTGTTGATGCGGGTCAAAATTTACGACCTGCATCGTGCCTTTAGGGATGGGCTGCACTCCGTCTTGAACTGTTGACTCTATCCAGTTGGGCGCTTTGCCGAACTTGACAGTCACCATGTTCGCGGTCACCTTCTTCTGATGCTCTTGGAGTTTGATGATATTAGCATCTACTAAGCCTTGAATTTTATCCTTGAGGATGTAGCAATTTTGGGTGGGGTGGTTAATGATCCTGTGGTAGACACAGTAGTTAAGATCGTTAATTTTTCCTGCTTCTTCTGGACGTTTGGACTCCGACAGCTTCAGCATCTTCTTACTCATAAGGAGGTTGAAGATAGTCTTCACATGCGCATCTTTAAAGGAGTATTGCTTTTGTGGCATTCGTGTCTGAGGAGGGAGCTTTGGGGAAGTCTTCGCAGGTCGTGGCGTATCAGTGACCATCGTCTCCTTTCCCTTATATCCTCGGGATCGGGACTTATAGTTGTTATCGCCACTTTGCTTCGGTTTCTCCTCGCCTCCTTCTTCAAGTTTTTGTGCAATTTCTTCAGTTTCTTCAGCTTGCAGGACGAAATCCTTCCAAGTTGAGGACTTCACTGCTCCCATTCTGGCTAGAATGTTAGTTGATAGATTATGTCGACAGGTTTCTACCAAGGTCTTTTCTGGCATCCCATGCGGACATCTAAGAGAATCATTTCAGAATCTTATGATGAAGTTCTGGGCTGACTCTCCTTTCTTTTGTTTAGTGGCTAGGAGCGTCGGCATTGATACCGCCATATCATCTTCATAAAATCTGGTGAGAAAGACTTTCTCCATGTCGCTCCATGAATTGATGGTCCCGGTTCTAGTCTCCAGAACCATTCAAAAGCTAGCCCCATTAAGATACTAACGAATACTCTCGTAATAATAGGGTCATTTCCGGCTAAATGCCCAATCTGTGACTTAAAATAGTAGAGATACTGGTTCGGCAATCCTTTCCCATCGAAAGATTTGAGCTTCAACGGTTTATAACTTTCTGGGAACGGCGCACTTTCCCATTCCATGGAGTACGGTCTTACCATGCTGAGCTCTTGTAAATCGCTCTTACGCATGAGGGCGTCTAGTTGGTTTTGAAAGCTCTCCATCCAAACAGCATCTGCATTTCCTTCTTGATGCGTGAAACGGTTGTCGTTATCCTCATGATGTTCTTCTTTCTCACTATTGCAAAGATCCTCTTCTTCTGTCTTCTTTCCTGTATTCTTTAGTTTAGCTTTCTCCAATTCTATCAGAACATATAGCATGTCTTTAAGCTCGCTGATAGCGTTCTGCTGTTGCTGGATATGCTTATCTTGTTCATCTATTCTCCGCATGAACTCTTCTGAGATGTTGTTTTGGGTCATATATACGGAGGCAGAATCTTCTAGGAACGAATCGGATGTCTGTGATTCAGCCAGAACAGATTTGACTATATCCTTTCATTGGAAGAGACTCCAGCCATCTATCTATAATTCATGGGGTCTGTCATCCCACTTCTGAGTCGAGTGTTTCGGAAAACTCCTTGCTCTTCATTGAACAGATCTTTGGAACTCGTAGGAAGCTCTAGGTCGGAAGCTTCTCCTTCGGAGACTTTCTTCGCCTTCTTCTTCTTTTCTCCAGCACTTGTCATATTAGATGACACTGCAGGGTATTCTGACTCAAAAAATTCAAGCCCGTTTCGTCGCCTCCTCTTCGCCAGTTGGGATGAAGATGTCGATGGAGTCGACAACCGATGAAATACCGAAGATCTGGTATAGGCTGAATAATGACAGTGAGATAGTACTATATTGATCAGTCGTTCACAGTGGCAATGAGATACATAGGATTCTTCCCTTTTTTTGTTCAGGAGTTCCCTAAGATCTCTTGCACTGGAATTCTTTGTGACGTCATCATTTGTGGGAGATAGCTTCGCGAATGACATAGTCGCAGCCTTGCAGATAGGCATGCATTCTTCGCGAATTTGAGGTTCGTAGGTTCCGCGAGCTTCGTTGATCACGTGATCGGACATTTCCCCTAGAATTTTGATGGGCTTACTTCACTTCCTATAGGGAATGTGAGTAAATCCTTCCATGTCTCGACCAACCTCGCCTGTTGGCTTCCATATTTGCGTGGTAAGCTTTTGCTGGGATGAGTTGGCGGTTTCCTTTTGTTGCATGTTCTTGCGGAGGGCACGAGCTTTGCTTCTCCTCAGGTTTCTTCTCGTTGTACGAGTGAGAGGAACCTCCTTCTCCGCATGACAGTTTCGCGGGGCGGGTAGTGGTCGTTGCCCCTTGTTGAAGCAGAGACTTTGGTCCACTTTGCTTGAGAGATCAAGAGTCTTTGCCAAAACTGGCATAGAGCCTAATGTTAGGGAAGAGGATTTCGAACTAACTTGGTCCGTTGACTCTCTTAACTAGGTTATTACCGTCTTCTTGGGAATTGACCCCTTAGAGATTTTATGGTATTCCTTTAGGAAAGTAGGGCTCTTGGAGCCTGAAGAAAAAAATTCTTCATACATTTCCTGGTCGACGTGAATGGTGAGCGAGTCGACCATACTACCAACTGGAATGTTGTCGGATCGAGCTACCACCATATCACTGGAGGTGATGGTAATCCCCAGCGGAATCGCCAACCTTCTGCTCACCATAAAAATTAAATTTCTCTTTACTGACAATCTTTCAATAAAGAATTATAATCTAATGGTTTTCCGTTTATAGAAGATGAGGAAGATAGCTTTTCCTCTTTATTTAATGCTGGGTTTCTAGGTACTATGGAGGACGATTCTGCTCTCTATTGATACTCCGTACAATTTCTCTCAGTTGGCTAAAGGAAAGGAAAATTGCTCTTTACTCTTGATCACTAGGGGTAATTTCTGGGAGAAGACGTTTGTCTGTGTTTGTCCCTCTCTCTTTCGCTCCCCCGCCTTTTATAGGGGTTTTAGAGTAACGTCTCGCCATATTTGCTCGACTGTTAGCTCCCACTACTGGAGAAGTGCCGTCATATTCGTTAGGCGGTTGCTCCCACGATCAAAGTAATGCCGCTGCATTCGTTTGGCGGTTAGCCCTACGATCCGAGATGGCAATTCTTCTGTTCGGGTCAGGTGACTTTGTATTAAACCCCTATCCGAAAGTTATGGGTAGTGTCGCAAATCTCATTTTTAGATTCGTGAACCGGTTCTGTTGTTACTGGGTCGCGAACCTCAGTCTTCAGGTTCGCGGCTCTGCCGAGTTGCGGACTTCTAACTTTGAATCCGCGAATCTACTTTGTTTTCCAGAATTTTTCGCCGACATCGTTTGAACAATAGTGCCGACAGGATAAGATTCTGAAGGATCAATGCCACCTAAAGCTTCCCCAGCTATGGAGGTCGCCTCGAATGAGAACTTCAAATTATCTTCTTCTCCAACTGGTAAACGGGCCGGTGCAGGTTGGAAATCAGTCGAAGGACTATAGTAGGCTGGGAGGATGATGGCATGCCAACAATGACCGAGAAACTATCTTCGGAGCAAATGGCCGGTGTTGGAGACGACAATCTTGGCTTAGGAGAGTTGGGAGCTTCTCGGGCTTCAGAAGCAGCAACCTGTGTCCTATCATCGCTCCCTAGCTCGTCAGCTGGAGGAGTTGAAGCATGGGTAGAACAAGGGATTGGCGTGAAGTAGTCTGCATCAAACTGCTCCGCAGAGCTGCCCAATCTACCCACTGACCAGATGGTACCAGAATAGTTCACCTGCTCCTCCGATTCTACTCTGGTAGTTGAGTGCATTGGCGAATGAAGATGACTACCTAGATCTCGAAAGAAAACAAAGATGTCAAATGTACATATAAGAAAAATAAGATATAAAGTGAAATGATCAAAATCATACTAGTAGAAACAAAGCCCTGTAGTTGGACTGAATGGAGGAGAAGTGGTGGTCTCCAATAAAGCACCTGTTTCATTACTCAGGAGTTGCGTCGTGGTACGCTCTGGAGAACCAGGAATAAGCAGATCTTCTGGGGTATTTGCAACACTTGCAAGCTCTGCCGGGATGTCTTCTTCAGCAGGTGTTGTGGGTAGAGTTGAAGTCAGAAGTTTAGATGCAAATCGGACCGCCGCTTCCTCAGTAATTACCATCGTGGGCAGAGTCATTTCAGCTAACTTCTTCCTCTTTTGAGTTGGCTCGCCTCTGGATATTCGGCAATATTTCGGAGATGGATTTCGGACGACAGTGTCATCACCTCTGGCAGGAGCATCTCCGATATCAGTGTTATCATCGCCGCAGGAGTCATCATCAGAATCGCCTCCATCGGACAATTCCGCTTCCACGTCCAGAAGTTCGTCCATCCCCTTTACTCTAACTCTCTTGGCTCCCTTTCGCCAAGAGTAATAAAGTTTCGATCTCTTTACAGCAACTGTAATTGATAGAAAAGTTTGGCACGGTTGCATTTGCGATGATATACCAGGTATAGAAGCTGAGCATCATACTGAGGACTGGTGACTTATGTGGCAAAATAAACTCAGCTCCAGTTCCCCCAGCAACGAAATGAAACCAGCCTTGAGCTCCTTCGTACAGATTTCCCTCATATGCCAGCTTCTTGTTTGGGTTCCCTACGTACAGTTGCATGTAGCCAAAATGGCGAGCGAAGCGGCTGGGGGTGTATGGCTCAATATAACACATAGTGTCTTGCTGATACAGCAGATATCCAGAGCGAATATTCAACAGCCACCATAATGCTCCTAAGGATAAAGCGGAGAAGTTGTCTGGACTTAAGGCGTCCTTGAATTTTGACCCGTACTTTTTGCTTGGGAAGTCGAAAAAGTACCGGAAGATTTCATAATTATGATGATGATGGAGCGTCTTGCGAATCACTGACATGTAGTAACTCTTCCATATTGAGCGCTTATACATCTCCACGAAAAATGGTTTGTTGATAGAAGAGTAATCCGTAGTACTCATCAAAGACGGGTATTGCATGACAAGCCACACCATCAAATATGTATAGGGCATCTCCACCCTAAGATTCTATGTTTTCACGTAGCAGGTTGTTTCGTTGCTTTCCCTTTAGCAGCTTTCCCCTTTACGGCATTGCCTTTGACCTCAGGGATGAAACCGTTGCAGAGTACCCGGAGCCCACTCTAAAGGTTACTCACCATAGCTGGGAGGAGTCCAGACGGCCATCCATAAGCCAAAAGTACTGTTGGATAAACTACGTTTATGGCTATGGTATATTTCGGAAGCGACAAAACGACGCATCTTTTCAGCCACAACATTAGAAACCCGACAACCAAACCCCTATCAGACACTGGGAATTGAGCTTGGTAATGAAAACTCTTGAAGACGGTGTCAGGGTTGAATCCTCTCTCGTTCGATTCAGTTGTGTAAAAGATTGCCCCTGTCTTTGCAACACGTTGATCGATCTCCTCGATGTTGACAGGCTTATGTCTGCAGACACATGACAGACTCCTTCAAATTTAGAAAAAGATAATTGGCCCATTTCTTGTGACCGATACCTTGATTTCTAACTCCTACCAGATCAGCACAAATACGATAGTGGCACATCATCTCCCAATATGTCTTGTAGAAGTGCTTATTCCTTACCTTTAACATATTAAGCTCCTCGACAGTAGGGATGCACTCTTCATAGGGAATCTCGCCCATTGATAAGCTGGATACTTCATGCATCTTATAAAAAGCGAGTCCAAGCTCACTCACCGAAGTAAAAAAGGTGCCGGTCTCGGAGTTGTACATCTCTAGGAGGGTGAATATATGGTAAGAGCTATGGGGTAGACTGTACTGGACATTTCGGATGGTTTTATACAAGCCAATCTCTTTCAGGATTTGTTTATGAGAATCCACTATGTACTTGACAAGGCGAACCCACCACATATTCCCTGAAGAGTGAACCTAGGCAGGCATCCTGAAATTATGGACTGGGTATTGACCATCCTTTGGCACAAACTCATTTAGGAAAGTCTTCGCGCGAGTAGGGGTCTCCCCCACTGGATGCTTCTTGGTGATTTTACCCGGAAGGAGCCCAGTGACGTACCTGATAGGACCATCTTGATAGGCTCCATGTGCACCAAACATCCCAGTTGCAACTCCGCCATACTCTCAGGTTAGATCCCACTCCAACTCGCGATGGGCTGATAATCTCTGAATGTATACCAGAGGGTAGTTTCACTCCATGTCTGGCAAGAACATCAATAAGTCTCCTGTCTGGTAGAGCCATTTGTTTTCTTCTCCGAACATAATTTCATCTGATATCTTGACCACATCACTAAATAGGAAGACTGGCTTCTCCAGAGCTTTCCGATTTATGGCTTCGAAGGGAGCATCGGTGATAAGTTCTCTTGCGGTGGCGGAGCCGTATCTTAATATCGTCTCGCGACGTTCCCGAACACCTGGGTTGTACGCGGGGATCTCAGTCGTGAATCGAAATTGAGTTGCTCGGTCTGCACCTCCAGCGCACCCAAAGTGATGTTTGTGGGAGAGAGGGTCCACTGAATAACCAACTGCCAAAGAAAGAATCAAAATTAGAAAATATTCTGAAACATGTTGAAAAAACTAAGTACTGAAAGACGGAGTTAATGATAACTTCGCGCGAAGCTAATCAAATACTTGGCGTGGAAATTATACGTGAAGCTAAAGAATAACTCCGCGTCTGAAAAAATACACGAAGCTAATAAATATCTTCGCATCAGAAGCTAAAACGTGAAACTAATACATAACTTCGCTCAGGAAATCAACAGTCAGAAATAACTTCGCGATAAGCTTTTGATGCGAAGCTAATGAAATAGCTTCACGTAGAAAAAAACCAGAGGTCTCTTCTTCTCCAAGTCATCACTGATCGGAATACGGCAATGATTTCGCCGGTGAAAACAGTGTTTGGCCGGTTAAAACTGAGCCAAAACACCCTAAAAAGAGTCAAAGAGTGGAGATTTTACCTCCGATTGGCGCGACATAGGCATGGTTGCCGCTGCTCGTGCCGGCCAGTTAAGAGGTCTGCCCTCGTGAGGTGGTGTTCTTCTTGGGTGCCATTGATCTCGAAATCACGAAGAAAATGGATGAAAATGTGAGGAAAATCTTGTCAGTTGCAAGGAATTCTAAATCTCTGGAGTTCTTGAAAATTTTTCAGTTCTTGAAAAAGTGAAGAAGAAGAGAAAGAGACTCTATTTAAATGATAAAACCCGCCCCTTGATATTCGGCGCGGAGATCGGAGCCGTTATGGCAGTGTGATGCGAAGCTATTATCTTCGTGTGTTTCAGCGTAAATGCGAAGATGAGGCGTGGGCTAACTTTGCGTTCAGATGCACCAGATTGAAAATCCAAAGTATTTTAAAATTTGCTAAGTCATAAGCCATTTTGAAAACTTTGGAGGGGGTCCTGTTGGAGGTAAAAAAATTCCAACTAAAGAAAAAGAGGCAGATATCTCGCAGAAACGCGGAGCTAAACCCATAGCTTCGCGTTGGCAGAAACTTAACTCTATGTGAGAGGTAAAAACTCGAAGCTAAATCGATTGCTCCGTGTCCAGATTATTTAACTCTACTTGAATAGATTCTCATAACTCTAAATTGATTGTGATTGAGATTTGTGATTATTTAATATCCGAATTGAGTCAATCAAAATTCAAAAATCAATAGACTTAAGTCAAAATCAAATATTTGATTAGCATCCTTGATGCATATAAACATCTTCTATTCCTATTCCTATGGAAACTCTCATAACCAACTAAAGTATATAAATATCCTCTATGAGTAGACTTTAGGATCCTTTTTGATCTTTTTAGAGTTCAAGTTACGTGCGAGAATTTTGAATTTATTGGATCAGCAGAGAGAGAAAGTAGGGCTGGCCATCATCTTCTTCAAAGAAAGGAGATTTTCACATCGGATCGTCAATATGTTCTACTAGATAGATCCCATCGTCACATTAGAACCCACTTTTATTGTAAAAGAGAACGATAATATATAAATCCTCTCATTTATTTTTTTTATTATTCCTCTTCGTTGTAATCAATGGAAGAAAATAAGAATTTTACAGAGAACAGTATTCTTAATTATTTAGTCCATCTTTTAACATTATTTGACTATTTTGTTTAAATTATGATGGCACATGTAGAATGAGATAATCCATTCTCTTTTCTTTTTGTTAGTGGTCTAAATATAAATATACTACTTACTTACTATATTTGAGTTGGTTTTGCGACAGTTGTTGGCTATGTATCTACTTGCTAGGGATAGTAATGGGCGCATCCACGGGCCAAATTTTGGTCCGTCCTATACAAAATCTTGAATTAGAAAAATAAAATTTTTATTTTTAATTCAAAATTTTGTATAGAATGGACTAAATTTTGGCCCATTGGCATGTCCATTACCATCCCCACCACTTGCATGTTCTTGTCATATTCATTTCTCTTGTCATACTTGAGTATGAAGGTAGGGGCTGTTTGTTTGGGTTGTAAGCATGCAAAGTGATGTATACTGGGTGGCTAACAAATGCCTTTACATGCAAATGGATTTTTCTACGGTTTGAATGCAATTGCAGTTATAAAGCAATTGCAGTTATAAAATTGTGTAACTGTAATCGCGAATGTTTACATACTTATAGTAGTTGCACTTGAAAAAGAAAAATGTGTATGAGGACTTGTGATTTTCATTTACATAAATTGTATTGGCTAAAAATGTGGTACTTCTAAAAATTAAATTTGAAATTTTTTACAAATGTAGTTACTATTTGCAACTTTTAATTCAAATATAGTAATATAAGTTGCTTAACTTTTATTGCTACAGATTCATTTATAGTAATATAAATTGTAACTTACAGTACTATTTACAAACATTCAAAGTCCTATTTACAAACATGCAAATAGCTCCCACGTGACATTCATATGGAGTAGAGTCGTAAAAGAAAATGGAAGTAGGAAATAATTTTCTCCAAAAGAAAATGGTAGAAATTGAATTTACTGCTCGGGTTTTAAAATCATTTGTCGGTTGAAGAAAACTCCAGAGGGGACAATCCAGCCCAGCCCAGCCCAGTTAGCCCACTCATCCTGTATAAATATGCTGCTGTCCTCAAGCCCTAATTTTCACTAACCAGTTTGAGTGTGAGGCCTTTTGGGATTGGGAGAGAAAGGGGTGATGGCGGCCAAAATTAGGTCACGAGAATTACTAGATGCGCCCAATGTTTTTGTTAGTGAGCCTCAAACGGGGGTAGGGATTATTCTTCTCTCTCAAATCTCCGTTCTCTCTCAATCTCCAAAGCTCCATGGCCGATGATTCTCCCAGATCTACTCCTCTTCGTCTTCTGTTTCTTTTATTGTCCTCTCTTTTTCTCTCTTTTTTTTAAAATGAGGCGCTGACGATTTAAAGGGGGAAATTTAGAAAAGAACGCTAAGATTGTTTTGATCTGAGAAGTAATGATGATCTTTTTCTTTAGCAATGGCGAGGCAGTTTGGACGGCCTGCGATCGGTTCTGCAGGCAACCACAGTTTACTTGTGAGCACCACATACTATATAGTAAAGTGATTTGCAACATAGGGGAAAATGGTGCTCTCTATTAAAATATGGTGCGCATTTAGAATTTCCCGTTTAAGTGTGAGGACTTCTGGGATTTGGAGAGAAAGGGGTAATGCCGGCCAAAATCAGGTCACCCATTCTTTTTCTTCTCCTCTATCAATCTCCAGAGCTCCATGGCCGATGATTCTCTCAGATCTACTCCTCCTCTTCGTCCACTGTTTCTTTTCTTGTCCTCTCTATATTTTTTTTTTTTTTTTTTTTTTTTTTGGAAAAAAAATGAGGCGATGACGATTTAAAGGGGGAAATTTAAAAAAAAAACCCTAAGATTGTTTTCATCTGAGAAGTAATGATGATCTTTTTCTTTAGCAATGGCGAGGCAGTTTGGACGGCCTGCCTCGATGCATTTCTGCAGGCAACCGCTGCAGCCATGACTTCTCAAATCCGCTGCTGCTGCCGCTGTCATTATTATTATTATTATTATTATTATTATTATTATTATTATTATTATTATTATTTGGTGTAAATTTAGGGAATTTCTAGGAAAATGTTGTGCTCCTTTGGAAACTCCCCTTGTAAAGAATTTGAAGTTATGCAGTTGGATCCTTTCCAAAGTGGATTATCTGAGCCTCTAACTCTTTTTTTTTTCCTTTTTTTTCTCAACCCTAAATTTTATTTTTTAAAATTTAATTTCATAAGTTGATCTGTTCTCTCCTTTTGCATCTGATTCATTTTTTCCTTTTTTTTTTTCCCTTTTCTTTGATTTGTTTTCATCAAAATATATGTTTGGTTTGGTGGGTGGAAGAACTACATCTCATCGATGAGATTGCTCTTCTAGCTGTTGGCAAGGATGAGGATGTGCAGGTCCGGAGGCCGATTCAAACTTTTAATTTTAAAAATTGAAAATTTTATATTTGATTTTGATAGTTTGCATAGGACAGACTAAAAGCGTGCACTTGGATCTGCCCATTTCATCTATAATTGCTGGGTTTTTTTTTTTTTTTTTTAGTCCCAAAGTGGAAACAGTTTATATTAAATTGTTACAATATTTATCAGCTTGCAAGCCAAATTGTCATCTTATTGCCTTTGGGAAAGAGATATATCAGTCAGCTTGTTGTTAAGAGCAAAATCAAAGAACATCAGGTGGGTATTTTTTATGGGGTATTTACTGGTTTGTCCCTCAAATCTTTATATATTATGATTTGGTCCCCAAATATTCATATTTAGGATTTAGTCCTAAATCTCCTGTTTTCTCCTGAGCTAGGACAATTTAGTCCACTTCCCTGAATTTCGTTAACACAGTTTAATTTTTGACCTAATTTTCCCATTTTACCCCCTCCTTAATTCATTCTTTCTCTTCTCCTTCTCTCTTCCTCCTTTCCTCTCTTCTCCATTTCTCTTCCTCCTCTCTTCTTCTTTTCTCTTCCTCCTGTCTTCTCCTTTTCTTCATTGGGTTCATTGGCTTCTCTCCTTCTTCTTCTCTTCTATCTCTCTATTCATTACAAAAATTTGAAGAGAAGAAGAAGGAGGAGGGGTAATGGCTATCCTACAGTCTGCAAAAGTGTTCGAAGCCCGGTGCTGTGTCAAATTCTGCCATTGAAACAGGGGGGCAACATCTGTCCCTTCTTGATAGCATCTTACAAGGGGAACTTCCTTGTGATCTTGAAAAATCTAACCCTACTTGCAACATCTTGGCACTGTTGTGTGTTTTGGAGGGATTGAATCAGCTTGCACCTCGCCTGAGATTGCAGACAGTTGCAGAAGACTTTGCTGAGGGTAGAATTTCAATTCTTGATGAACTTTATCAGACAGGTCCCATAGTTCCTCCAGACGAGTTTATCAACAGTAAGTTGACTCCCAAGCTTGCACGGCAGATCCAGGATGCTCTTGCATTGTGTAGTGGCAGTCTTCCTTCATGGTGTTACCAGATGACGAAGTCATGTCCTTCCCTTTTTCCTTTCAAAACAAGGAGGCAATATTTCTATTCGACAGCATTTGGACTATCCCGAGCTTTGCATCGGCTACAACAGCAACAAAATGCTGATAATCATAGTTTAACAAATGAAAGAGAGATCCATGTTGGCAGATTGCAGCGGCAAAAGGTTCGTGTTTCTAGAAATCTTATCCTGGATTCTGCTGCTAAAGTTATGGAGATGTACTCCAGTCAGAAGGCTGTGTTTGAAGTAGAATATTTTGGTGAGGTTGGTACTGGATTAGGTCCAACTCTGGAATTCTATACTCTAAAAAGTTGGACTTGGATTGTGGAGGTCCAGCTCTGCATCAGAAAAATCTGCAATGGAAATTGATGAAGATGTAATGAAAGATGGAAACATGAATGATGTTTCAGATGCAAAGAAATTGGGATCTGATTTGGCTGAAAGCAGAAATTTTGTACATGCTCCTCTAGGTTTGTTTCCTCGCCCATGGCCTCCTTGCACAAAAGTAACTGAGGGAAGCCAACTTTACAAAGTTATTGAAAATTTCTGTCTGCTTGGTCGGGTAATGGCTAAAGCTCTTCAAGATGGTCGGCTTCTTGATTTGCCACTGTCGATGGCATTTTATAAACTTGTGCTCGGTCAAGTAAGTTGCTGTTATAGTTAATATTTAATTATCTTTCTGTTTATGCTATGCAATGTCTTAACAATTTTGGCGTAAATTATTATAATGCTCTGCAGGAACTTGATTTGTATGATATTCTTTCTTTTGATGCTGAGTTTGGGAAGATCTTGCAAGAAATGCAAATCCTTGTTTTTTGGAAAAAGTTTCTATTCATTACCATCGTTTCAAATCACAACACATAGCTCAACACAATATCAAATTACAAGTATCAAATTTTTGTAATGAATAGAGAGATAGAAGAGAAGAAGGAGAGAAGCCAATGAACCAATGAAGAAAAGGAGAAGATAGGAGGAAGAGAGAAGAAAAAGAGAGGAGGAAGAGAGAAGGAGAAGAGAGGAGGAAGAGAGAATGAGAAGAGAGGAGGAAGAGAAAGAATGAAGTAAGGAGGGGTAAAATGGAAAAATCAGGTCAAAAATTAAACTATGTTAACTGAAATTAGGGAGGGGGATTAAATTGTAGTAACTTAGGAGATTTGGGGACTAAATCCTAAATATGAAGATTTGGGAGACTTAATCATAATATATAAAGATTTGAGGGACAAACCTGTAAATACCCCAATTTTTATATGATAAGTTTCTTATTCAAGGAAAAAAAGTTAGACATAAATATCTTTTAGATATGTGGAGGTAGTAACTATATCTTTTAGATCAAACGTTCCCCCCTTTTAAGTAAAATGTATAATAGGTAAAAATAGGTAGGCATGTGCAATGGATGGCAACTTTTCTGGTGCCTAAAAGTAAATATTTTCATTTCATGTTGGAACTATATAGATATCAATTTTATACTGAATTTTCTTTAGATGAAAGATGAGATCTTTCAGGATGGCCTGATATTTAACATTATAATATTTTCACATTTATAGGTGGCAATTACGAATCTATTCCTATGACTGATTTGGGATCCAGGTCCATAGTATCTAATTGTGAGGCCTTAATAGAGTTTCAAAATAAAAATATTATAACGTTAAATTGTGAGGCCTGAATCTCGTAAAAATATTTAAAGGGTTAATTACAATAAATATTCATGTACTATTTGGGGGTGTAGCACCGCTTATTCTTAAGCGGTTTTTACATATCTGTCCCTTATATTTTTAAAAATTAGAATTTAGTCTCCCAAATCTTATCCTTGCCATATTTTTGGTTTGAATTTCTTGTTATACCCTGGGTTACTTCTCTCTTTCCTCTTCCTCCTCTCTTCCTTTTCTTATTTGGTTCCCTATGGCTGGAGGACTAAAGTGAGGTAACTTAAAGAATTTCGGGGACTAAATTATGAATATGAATATTTGGAGAACTAAATTCAAATGTTTAAAGATTTAATGGACAGATATGTAAAATCCCCTATTCTTAAAGGATTTTATTTACATTTTGGCTCTGGGAACATAAACGGAGTGAGGGATCGCCAACTATGTCATATCGGTTTTTATCAAACTTGATTTTCAATTATACTTAATTGCTTAGAATGGTTTTTTATGAGTTTTAATACGATTTGCCATGTGTAGAAGCAAGAATCCTAACAAATTTATGGTTGTCGGAGGAGGCACTTATAAAATTGTGCCGGAGAAGGCATTATAAAACTGAGCTGTTGTTGCCTTGAAATCCACTAACTGATTGATTCTTGGCAAAGTGAATCAATCTTTTGGATATGTTTTGTTTAGATCTATATAATCAATGCACTTCACCATTTACCATTGACATTTTTTTTTACGAAAACTACATTGCAAGCCACTCTGGATATTGTTCTTTGATGAAATTGGCAACTAAGAGCTTGTTGACATCATCCTCTATAGCTTTTCTTTTCTCTGGCCTGACGCTGCATTCCCTTTGCTTCACCCAGGAAAAAGTAGAATTGACATTTAATTTGTGGGAGATGATATTGTGATTGATTCCTTCTATTTTTTCGTGCTCAGACAAAGATATGAGCATTAGTTTTCAAGAAGTGTATCAATATGGAGTGGAGTGGATAGGATTTTGAAGTGAGGATCTGATTTGAACTGTTTCTTCTGGTCCTTGAACTTGAATGAGGGTGGTTTCCTCTGCTAGAGTAGATTGGAGATTTTCGATTTCATCTCTGCGCATAAGACTTTCATTTTACTCCGAAGTCACTGAGGTGATGTCTCTTGGTGATATTCTGACCCTTTATTTGGAGAAATTTGGCCTTGGTCCCTCCTTCAGTATCTGTAAGGTAACAAGTTCTAACTGTTCTTTATTTGTTGGAGATTTTTCCAATTCCATGCTTTATTGAAAACTTTATAACCTAATTGTGGGTGGAGATTACAACTTGTAAAGCTTTTAAAGAAGGTTGCCTGAATATGATATTGTATAGAGAGACAACATCCCTAACTGTCACTCAACTTTGGCGGTGACTAGTTGTGGAATTGGAAATTGCTGGATATTGTCTTCTTCAGTAGCTTACTGGAGGTGCATAACTGCATGATAGTTGGTAATATGCTCTTGAAAATTAGTGGTTCTCTTGAAAATTAGTGGTTCTGTCATATTTCCCAAGATTTGAAATATTGAATTCGATCCTTTATTGAGAATTACGCTAAAGGGAGGATCATGCTCATTAGATTTGGTGTCTGAATAAATTGAAGTACTAGTTTCGCGTGGTCATCCATCATCTTCGCTTCTTCTCCTTAAGCTTTTTCTAAATGGGCTAACGATCGGTTGAGAGCAAATCTAGCCAAATTCCATATGGTCCTTGTTAATGGAGGTTTGAGAGGTTCATTGCTGGATATTTCAACCGGATGATTTTCCATTGAGAGAGAGCAACGATTTGCACTCTTAGTTAGCGAGTAACTTGGAACTTAGTTGGGATTACAAGAGTATTAGTGTTTACTTAATCATTTGTTTTGGCGATATTAGTATTTACCTAGTCGTTTGTTTCGTTGGTGTTGAGCTTGCTTCCTTGAGGTGGAGCTGACGTGTATTTGCGTAAGTTTTTGAATGTGTTCCATAGTTCAGTTGTACTTTGCATAAATGACCAATTGTTGTGGCAAAAATTATAGACTTGATTTGTTGGCTCAATTTAAGAATCAAATTAGGATTTAAACTAATATAGGAAATTTGTTTAGGATCAAATTATGACCAATTGTCGGATTCTAATTTACATTATGGATTAGGAAATTTGCAATCTGCAATGGTATTGTTAGTTAAAAAAAAAAAAAAAAAATCAAAAACCAGAGTGAAAAAAAGGTACACACAAATATAGTGAGATTAGGTGGAAAGTTCCAAGCGTAATGTTAATGGTCGACATGCTCTTTATATTAACGAAGAATAAAAATTTTAAATATCTCTCAAGAATAACTTTCTTTCCTGTTACAAGTGAATGTTCATCTGTCCCTTTCCACAACGAGTAAGAGGGTATTTATAGCTCTATCAGATTGGTCAAAAGTGTTACTATTGTGCTGAAATTAGAAGTCTACAGCTTTCTTTTGTATTTTGAAAAGAAAGTCCTAATAATGCATGATTAAGGAGATAGAGTTCTAGTAAAAGTCAAATAGATATGTTAATTAATTAATCACTTGATGAACTTGTGATGCTGATTTTAAATCGCATCCAAACTGGATTACTTTGAACGAGTGTTTTCGGATTTTGCTAATAAAATCTCCAGTTATAATGCATAACCAATATTATGATGACCATTACTTGATTATGTTCTATATTCGTTGAGTTTCTCCTCATGCTGAACTTATTTCTGTATATACCCAAAGTAACACAATAAATTAAATATTTTAATGTTCCCCAAAATTATTCATTTAGTAAAATAGAAAAATAATGCACAACTGACCAAACAATACACAAAATATGTTTTAGTATTCTTAATTATATAGTCGTCTTTTAACATTATTTGACTATTTTGTTTAAATTACGATGACACATGTAGAATGAGATAATCCAATCTCTTTTATTTTTGTTAGCGGTCTAAAATATAATTAAAAAATCATTAAACTGATAAATAGGATTAAATTTTTGGTGGTTTTTACATGCAGCAAGAAAATATACTACTTACTATATTTGGGTATTTGGGTTGGTTTTGCGACAGTTGCTTGCTATGTATCTACTTGCCTGTTCTTGTCATATCTATTTCTCGTCATACTTGAGTATGAAGTTAGGGGCTGTTTGTTCGGGTTGTAAGCATGAAAAGTGATCTAAACTGGGTAGCTAACAAATGCCTTTACATGCAAATGGACTGTTCTACAGTTTGAATGCAATTGCACTTATAAAATTTTGTAATTGTAATTGCAAATGTTTACATACTCACCGTAGTTGCACTTGCAAAAAGAAAAATGTATATGAGGACTTATGATTTTCATTTACATGCATTGTATCGGCTGAAAATGTAGTACTTCTCATAGTTTTTGAAAATAAAAAACTAAAATTTGAAAATTTTTACAAATCTAATTGCCATTTACAACTCTTAATTCAAATTTAGTAATATAAGTTGCTCAATTTTTATTGCTACAGTCTCACTTATAGTAATATAAATTGTAATTTACAGGACTATTTACAAATATCCAAATAGTTCCCAAGTGACATTCATATGGAGTAGAGCAATTTTCTCCAAAAGAAAACGGTTGAAATTGAATGTACTGCTCAGGCCTAGGGGTTTTTAAATCATTTATTGGTTGAAGAAAACTCCAGAGGGGACAACCCAAGCCCAGCCCAGTTAGCCCACTCTCATCCTGTACAAGTGTGATGCTGTCCTGGAGCCCTAATTTCCACTAATCAGTTCAAGTGTGAGGTCTTTTAGGATTTGGAGAGAAAGGGGTAATGCCGGCCAAAATTTGGTCACCCCTTCTTTGTCTTCTTCTCTCTCAATCTCCAAATCTCAATGGCCGATGATTCTCCCAGATCTACTAATGCCGGCCAAAATTTGGTCTTCTGGGATATGGAGAGAAAGGGGTAATGCCGGCCAAAATTTGGTCACCCCTTCTTTTTCTTCTTCTCTCTCAATCTCCAAATTTGGTCACCCCTCCTCCTCTTCGTCTTTTGTTTCTTTTCTTGTTCTCGCTTTTTATAAAATGAGGCGATGACGATTTAAAGGGAGAAATTTTAAAAGAAAAACCCTAAGATTGTTTTGATCTGAGAAGTAATGATGATCGTTTTCTTTAGCAATGGCGAGGCAGTTAGGACGGCCTGCGATCAGTTCTGCAGGCAACTGCTGCAGCCATGACTTCTCAAATCTGCTGCTGCTGTTGTTGTTATTATTATTATTATTTGGGGGTAAATTTAGGGAATTTCTAAATGCGCACCATATTTTTCTTAGTGAGCACCACTTCCTAACTTCAAAATAATTTGGAGTTATGCATTTGGATTCTGTCCAAAGTGGAAGATCTGAGCCTCACCTCCTTTTCTTTTCCTTAATCCTATTTTTTATTTTTTTTAATTTAATTTCATAAGTTGATCTGTTTTGTCCTTTTGCTTCTGATTTTTTTTATTATTATTATTATTATTATTATTATTATTATTATTATTATTATTATTATTATTATTATTATTTTGCCCCTTTTTCGTGTTTGATTTGTTTTCTACAAAATATATATTTGATTTTGTTGGTGGATGGACTATATCTCATCGATGAGATTGCTGTTCGAGCTGTCGGCTGGGTTGAGGATGTGAGGGTCCCCATCTGAATTTTCTCTATTTAAACTTGTGAATGCAAGGGATCTCATCATGTGCTGATTCTAATTTCTACGAGTTTCCCTTTTATTCTGATCCATCGAAGTTTGGATTCTCATCACCATGGCCGAGGTAATCCTAACCTTTTTGATTTTTGATGATGAATGAAACCCTAATCTCTTATCTGATTTATATTTAGATGTAGATTCTAGATGATATATGGTTTGGATTTGTAATTTTAGCAAACTGTTGTGCTAAAGGTTGGCATGTCTTGTGAAGGTTGTGTTGGTGCTGTTGAGAGAATCCTCACCAAAATGGAAGGTTGTTACTCCAGCCTTGTCCTTCTTTTGCTATGTTTCTTACTCCAACTTCAAATGTTTTCCTGGAATCATTAGCATAGAATAGATATTCTATCCATGTTCTTTGCTTGTCATATTATATTCTATCCATGTTCTGAGAGGCAGAAGGCAAGGAAGCTGCTCCTGCTGCAACTGCAGATGCGCCTGCACCTGCAACCACTGTTGCATGAAAGTGATTAGAGAGAAGTGGTGCATACTTACAATTGTACTGTTTCCTTCTAATTGATCACTCGACATCCAAGTATATGTCTAAATCATCTTGCCTGGCTTGGCTTTGCATATTATACCAACTATTGTTGGAGATAAAAATTTCCAAATAAAGAAAAGATGACAAATAGCTCGCAGAATGTGGAGATAAGTCCATAGCTTTGCGCTGCCCAAGTCAACTCCGCATGAGAGGTAAAAACACAAAGCTAAATGTATAGCTCCGCGTCCAGAGTACTTAACTTCGTGTGAGCAGATTCTCATAATCCTAAATTGCTATTGTAATTGAGATTTGAGATTATCTAATACCCGAATTGAGTCCAATTAGAATTCAAATTCAAGATATTTAAATCAAAAATCAAATATTTGATTAGAATTCTTGGTGAATACAAATAACTTCTAGTCCTATCCTTATGTAAACTCTCATAACCAATTAAAGTGTATAAATAGCCTCTTTGAGGAGACTAGAGGTTTTTCGGCAATTCAAGTTACGTGTGAGAGCTTTGAATTCATTAAGATCAGCAGAGAGAGAAGATAGGACCGGTCATCATCTTCTTCGAGTCGAAGATCTTCACGTCGGATCGTCAACAGGAACTACTAGATAAATCCCATCGCCACACTAAGAATCCACTTGTTCTATAAAAGAGAGTGATAATATATAAATTTTTTCGTTTATTTTTCTATTGTTTCTCTTTTGTAGTAATCGAAGTAATCAATGTAAGAAAGTAAGAATTTTACGGAGAACAACCATATGTTGTTAGATAGCATCCAAGTATATGTTTATAGCATCTGCCCTGATGAGTTCAGACACCAGGGTTTTGGAGTGGATCATCCTTTTGTTCCTATCTCGCCCCCTTTCAAGTTATATTCTGTTAATCAAGTGGTATAGATTAATCAATAATTTAGTTATATATGATGTTAAAATCTTTAGATGTTGTTAGATCCTTTGAAATTGAATGATTCTGTGCGATGGAATTATGATGCAGTGTTTTGACAATCCAGAGGAAATGTCAAGCCCTCAATGTACGTACTCTGATGTGTATGTTTTTGCTACAACTTCACTTCCTTCTGCATTTTGTTATATTTGGATTAAAATGTTCCTAAACCTCAAGTCTGGACAATATCTAATCTGGTGATCAATATTTAGATAAAAATATTTGGATCAAAACATGCATGGGCACTGACAATTTATGTAGCCATGATAGAAACTTACTTTTCATTATCCTTGATAATGAAATGTTCTGCCAGCTTCTTTTACACTCTCCAAAGCAAATCTGAAAATGCTTACTGTTGGAGAATGACAGAGATGAAAACATTGCATTTAGACTGTATGTGCTTCAATAGACATTTTTGCTTCATATTAATGCTACTAGTCTGCATAAGATGTATGAATTTCTACCCTTGACAGGATAGAGGGGGGAGAGGCGGCAAGTATTTTTACTTCCAGAGCGGTGGCCTCCAGGCACACAATGTGCTGTATGTTCAGGTGATTGATTGATTGACGCATCTGTATTGGTTTTAATGAGACTATTGGGTAGAGTCGTAGAATGATTTTTTATTTTTTTATTTTGTAGAGAAGTTAGAATGGCAAGGCTGATGTTTTGCTGGACCCTAATGGATTCAGTGAGGATGGGACGGTGGCTCTGAGTAGGTTTGTGATTAGGGAAGAAGATGTGTTTTTTTGGGGACCAAAAGCCGGCTCTTAGGTCTGCACTTCTCATCTATAATTGCTAGTTAATTTTTTTTTTCCGGTTTTTGTTTCCAAAGTGGAAACAGTTTATGTTAAATTGGTATCAAATTAAGCAACACTTGCAAGCCAAATTGTCATCTTATTAGTCAACTTATTTCTTGAATCTGAAATTATGCTGATCTTATTTTTTCTGAATTTAGGGAATGCGACATTCAACAAAGCCGATTTTGTCATTCAGAAAATGCAAGCAGCAAATTTTTATATGGGGAATTTCTTATTCAAAAAAAAAAAGTAATAGACATAAATATCTTTTAGATAAGTGGAGATAGTATCAAATACATTTGAGGTATTTACAGATTTGTCCCTTAAATCTTTATAAATTATAATTCAGTCCCCAAATCTTCATATTAAGGATTTAGTTTCCCAAATCCTCTAAGTTACTACAATTTAGTCCCCTTCTTTAACTTCCATTAGCCTAGTTTATTTTTTTAACTGATTTTTCCATTTTACCCCTCCTTAATTCCTTCTTCTCTCTTCCTTCTTTCTTCTCCTTCCCTCTTTTCCTCGAGCCCTAATATCCATTCCTTAGTTTAGGTGTGAGGCCTTTTGGGATTTGGACAGAAAAGGGTAATGGCGGCCGAAATTAGGTCACCCCTTTTTCTCTCTCAATCTCCAAAGCTCCATGGCCGATGATTCTCCCACATCTACTCCTCCTCTTCGTCTTCTGTTTCTTTTCTTTTCCTCTCTTTCTCTCTTTTATAAAATGAGGCGATGACGATTTAAAGGGGGAATTTTTTTGAAGAAAAACCCTAAGAATGTTTTGATCTAAGAAGTAATGATGATCTTTTTCTTTAGCAATGGCGAGGCAGTTTGGACGGCCTGCTTCGATGCAGTTCTGCAGGCAACCGCTGCAGCCATGACTTCTCAAATCCGCTAAATCACTTTCCTGTAGGATGTGCTGCTCGCTAAGTAAAATGTGGTGCGCATTTAGAATTTCCCATTTGGATCCTGTCCAAAGTGGATTATCCGAGCCTCACCTCTTTTTTTTTTTTTTTTTTTTTTTTCGCCTTCTTTTTTTCTTCAACCCCAATTTTTATTTTTTTAATTTACTTTCATAAGTTGATCTGTTTTCTCCCATTGCTTCCGAGTCATATATATATATATATATATATATATATATATATATATTCCTCTTCCTTGATTTGTTTTCTTTGAAATATATATTTGGTTTTGTGGGTGGAATAACTACATCTCGTCGGTGAGGTTGCTCTTCTAGCTGTTGGCAACGATGAGGATGTGCAGGTCCGGGGCTGATTCAAACTTTTAATTTTAAAAATTGAAAATTTTATTTTTAATTTAATAGTTTGCATAGGGCAGACTAAAAGCTGGCGCTTGGATCTGCCCTTCTCATTTATAATTGCTGGTTAAATTTTTCTTCCATTTTTGGGCCCAAAGTGGAAACAGTTTATGCTAAATTGGTACAAAATTAATCAACTTGCAAGTCAAATCATCATCTTATTGTCTTTCGGAGAGAGATATATCAGTCAGCTTGTTTATTGAATCTGAAATTATGTTGATCTTTTACTTCTAAATGTACAGGATGCATCATTCAACAAAGCAGATTTTGTCATTCAGAGCAAAATCAAAGAACATCAGATGGGTATTTGTGTTATTGAGCACAATTGTGTTCGAAATTTTTATACGATAAGTTTCTTATTCAACAAAAAATGTTACATAGATATCTTTTAGGTATGTGGAGGTAGTATCTATATCTTTTAGATCAAACATTTTTTTGTTTTTGTTTTTTTGTTTCCTTTTTAAGTAAAATGTAAAATATCTAGGCATGTGCAGTGGATGGCAACTTTTGCTGATGCCTAAAAGTATATATTTTAATTTCATGTTGGAATTATATAGATATCGATTTCATAGTGAATTTTCTTTAGATGTAAGATGAGATCTTTGAGGATGGCATGATATTTAACCTCAATATTTTCGCATTTATTGGTGGCAATTAGGAATCTATTCCCATAACTGATTTGGGATCCAGGTCCATAGTATCTAATTGTGAGGTCTTAATAGAGTTCCAAAATAAAAATAATCTCGTAAAAATACTTAAAGGGTTAATTATAATAAATATTTATAATTATTCATGTCCTATTTGGGATGTAGTGTTTATTATTCTTAAAGAATTTTATTTGCACTTTGGTTCCTACCTAGGAACTTAAACGAAGTGAGGGGACCGTCGAATATGCCAAATATGTTGTATCGTTCTTTATCAAACTTGATTTTCGATTATACTTAATTGCTTAGATTGGTTTTTTATGAGTTTTAATATGATTTGCCACAAGTAGAATCAAGAATCCTAACAAATTTATGATTGCCGGAGAAGGCATTATAAAACTGAGCAGTTGTTGCCTTGAAATCCACTAACTGATCGATTCCGGGCATAGGGAATTAATCTTTTGAACATGTTTTGTTTAGATCTGTATAATTGATGCACTTCACCATCTGTCGTTTACTTATTTTTTTTTTATTATACTAAAGCTACATTGCAAGCCACTCTGAATATTGTACTTCTTTGATGAAATTGGCAACTAAGAGCTGGTCGACATCATCCTCTATAGCTTTTCTTTTCTTTGGCCTGATGCTGCATTCCCTTTGTTTCACCCAGGAAAAAGTAGAATTGACATTTAATTTGTGGGTGATGACATTGTGATCTATTCCTTCTATATATTTGGGTGCTCTGACAAAAACATGAGCATTAGTTCTTAAGAAGTGTATCAGTATGGAGTGGAGTGGATAAGATTTTGAAGTGAGGATCTGGTTTGAAATGTCTCTTATGGTCCTTGAATGAGGGTGGTTTCCTCTGCGAGAGTAGATTGGAGATCTTAGATTTCATCTCTGAGCATTGTCTATTGGCGATATTTTTTGACCCTTTATTTGGAGAAATTTGGCCTTTGGTCCCTCCTTCAGTATCAGTAAGGTAACAAGTTCTAACCATTCTTTAATTGTTGGATATTTTTCCAATTTCATGCTCTATTGAAAACTTTATAACCTAATGGAGTGCAGAGATTACAACTCGTAAGGTTTTTAGAGAAGGTTGTTTGAATATGATATTGTATAGAGAGACAACATCCCTAATTGTCACTCAGCTTTGGCATAGACTTGTCATGGAGCTTCACCAAGAGTGGTGGTCTCCTAATTTCTTGGCTACACCTCAAGGATGGTGTAAAATAGTCCCTATGATCTGAGTTTTTGTTCCACTAGATCCAATTAAGGATCTGGGGGTCACGTTTAATTCTTTCTTCTCAATACCCATCTGTTTGAAGGTATTAAGAGGAATGACATCACAAGAACTTCTTATGCCCACGACAATTATTCTACCTCGGAACCAGCTATGTTTGTTGTAGTGACGGCAACATCCCCACGGAAAGCATGGTTTTCCTCCAAATCTTTGATGAAGAATGTGATTTCTTGACTTCTGTTTCTCTTTGGAGTATATTACATGGCATTGGCGGTTCTGGTATATCTTTTACGGGTGGAGTACGATGTTCCTCCTGCTATGAGGCCTCTTGAGATGGTGAGTACCACAACTCTTTACTTTTTTTCTATTGCTAGTAATCTTCAGGGCTCAAACACGTAACCTAGTTTATTACAGGAGCATCATTGGCATTCTTCTTTAGGTGCTTTTAAGTAGCCTTTTATAATGATATGTGTTTATATTTATTTTAAGTTGATAGCAATTCTCTGTGGTATGGTCAATATCTCTGCATATTCATTGAAATATTGCAAGTTTCACTTTTTAGGCACAGATTTCATCAGTGGTGGCTCGAAGAGTAGTCGCTCGTTCTGGACCTGATTAAGAATTTGGTTCTGAGTTGTATTCAAAGGAGTAAAGTCTTTCTTTAGGCAGGTTGGCATCTTGGAGGACTCCATATTCTTTTTAATGTTTTATCTCGTGTGTTTTCTTTCAAAGCTTTCGATTAAAAAGATACTGTGAATAATTATTCGGAGTCTTATAAGGTGACATATTTGTCAAGAATGTCAAGTAGTTGGCCAAGGGAAGTTGCTTTCTTTTTTGTGACAGACTTCATGAGTTCTTTGTGTTGGATATCGTTAATAAGTGCTGCAAGGGCCATGTTGGAAGAGCAATCTTTTATCAAGAGTTCTGATCTCAATGAATAACTTGAGGTGATCTCTCAAGAATTTATTAGGTTTTTGCCTGATCTTGAGAAGAGATGTGAGAGTCTTCTGAGTACTTCTACTCCCTAGAATTGTTGTATGAATACATGTTGGCGAAAAGTTGTACGCATAGAAGGTAACCAATTATATTGGTTTTTAGCCCCTTAGGAGAAAGCGAGGCATGTGTCCTCTTCAGGAGGTTCATAACTGCATGATAGTTGGTAATGTGCTCTTGAGAATTAGTGGTTCTACCATATTTCCCAAGATTTGAAATATTGCTTAAGATCCTTTGTTGAGAATTGCACTAAACGGAGGATCATGCTCATTAGAAATAGCTAATTTTAGATTTAATTAGATATGATTCGAATGTATTAATAGTCAAAATTGATTCCAAACTTGCATTCTAATAGATTGTTCTAAATCCCAAACTCGATGAGCTTTTGACCTGAACCTGATCTTTTAGCAGCTGGGTCAATCCAGCATGACAAACCTGACTAGCTTGCTTGCACAAAATATGCCTATTGACGAGTTTTAAGATGTTTCAAGCCTGATTCTGATTCTGTCATTTGCAATATTGGCAGAGAATGAAACCATTACGAAAATAAAATAAGGATTTTATTTTAATGTGGAAATTGTAATACTTAGGATGTTCTTTAACTAATTAAGAAAAATTATAATCGAGATTTGTGGGGAGTGTGACAATAGAAGTATAATTAGAGTGGCTTTTAAACTTCCGTTGAATATCCGGCAAAGGATTTGGGTTGAAGAATATTCGGCAAAGGATTTGGGTTGAAGAAAAATGCTCTGTGATGTTTCCCTCTTTATATACATACTTGGAGTGGTTTTATAGTTTCTACGGTTGTAATTGTCTCTTGATTTGTGGAATATCATAGTGGAATTGTGCCACGATCTGATTCGGGGATCTTGGGGGAACTGTGTCAAGATTTGATCGGTTTGAATAACTATCCACCAATGAGAATGTAATGTCATAGGTGGCAAAGCTGACTTCCTTCATCAGCGGAGTTGGGATGACTTCTTTGGCGGAGTGAACAGTCATTATTTTTTAATGTTTTTGTTTATCTTAAGTATATTTGTTTTCTTTGGTTTAGCAAGAATGGGATGTCTTAGTTGGAAGAGAAAGATGTTGTTTTTGAAGTCTTTAGACTAACAAAAAGTCTTTAGACTAATCATAGTTGAGGAGGAAATTTGCTCTGTTTGGCAAATCTAGGATTTTGTAGTTAGTGAAGTTGAGTGTCTTTGGATGAGGAGGATGAGATCCTTTTTATGGCGAGAATGGTCATTGGCTTGACTTATATCTTTGCCAACTCAGCTTGCTAATGTGCTAGTTTTTTCCGGCCAGTATAATCAGCAGTATAATCAGCAGCAGTTTGATTTTTTTTTTTTTTTTTTATTGCGTGCATATTTGGACTAGTAAAATTCATGGCTATTTTATGAGATTTTTTCGATTTGAGTATGAGTTAATACTCCATTGGGGATTTACTTCTATGATTAATATATTTGTACGAATAGCAATCCGGCCAGTCGAGGCTCCATCCTACTAGAACTCATAGAAATTAAAAGAGGTATTGAAATTAATCTTTTTCAATTTTTGTAATTTCAATTTTTCTTGTAATTTCTTTTTCTTGTTTAATTTTAAAGTAAATTTACAATGAAAGAAATTTCTATAATTTTGAGCATACAAGAGTTGACAACCACAGTGTGAACCTTTTTATTCTCCTCTTTTTATTCACAATAGAGAATGTGGTGGCACATTTCAATAGGAAACCTATTGGATCAATTAATTGTTGAAATCTTAGTCGTTGAAGTCAATCAACAAAGGTATGAAGAATATTTCTTTTCAAGTTTTTCTGGCTTGAAACTTAGGCGTCATTGTCGGGTGACGGCCGAAAAAATTGAGGCGTTATCGCTCACTAATTGGCAAGGCGTCATCGCCTGTGAAGAAATATGAAGTATCATTGTTCATAAAAACTGATAAGACGCCATCATCTGTCAATAAAAATAAGGCATTATCGCCTCTAAACAAGAATAGGGCGTCGTTGCCTATTTTCAAGCCAAGTTCAACTTTAACACGATCGTAAAAAATAAACCAAAATTGTCGGAGAAGACACAAGCCTCAACAGGCATGCTTTAACGTTACAAAAGATGTGATTTATGAAAAGTTACAGTTGGAAAAGCTCCGCTCCGCACAGAGAATGTGTAGCACACACTCGTGGAGAACACGCGGTGTGAGACCGCAGACCATGTGCGTGCCAGCCGCAGGCGTGCGTGCACTCGGAGGCGGTTTCAGCGAGCAGCGCGCAAGCAGTGCACGCAATTTCAGTGCGCAGCGAGTGCTTGCGCTCGCACCTTCTTGCACGCTCACGCTCTCGCCCGTGCCCTCAGGCATGAGCGCAGGGAGCCCACAGTGTGTGCCTGCGCTCTTTGTTTCAAGTCCGTTATCTGGCGCTCTATCTCGTGTCTCTTCAGGTTCGTACAAAGACGCGCTTTTGCGCTCCTCTGCCATTATTTACTCAGAACGCACATTTTCAAAATTTTCTTTAGAAGATGAATATTCCCATGATGCACTTCCAGCACAGATAATGAAGCGCATAATCTCCTTAGCGCTGATTTTGAAGCATTCCCTCTGTTCAAATGCGACAGTAGAGATGCAATCAATGTGCACCTCATTATTTTCCTAAGCACAATTTAGAGGCGCGCGTTCACGCACAACTGCACAGGCCAACACATATTCCAGAAGGCCTCATAAAAGAGTTGGAAGCTATTCTAATACTGAAATATTGCTTAATTTTGAAATACTGCAGACTAATCAGTATTATATACAGAATTTGCAATGCAAAAAGCATCAAGTTGTAAATATATATAAGAACTATTCCCAAAACTTAAGGGAATATTCCACTCAAAAGAGGAGGGTCATCTAACCCACTATTCAGTGTCAATGTAAACGGCTGATTTCAATTGTCCTATTCACATGTAACTGCATGACAAAGCCGTCTGTTTTTTAGCGGATTACTAAGCCAAAAAGAAGACGGACTTAAAAAAGATATACTCTAGAAATGATTTGCCTATTGCTTCATCCAATATGGTTAGTAAGAGTAAACAAGTTGTGGATAGTAACTCTTCAGATGTAGAATTCACTTCAGGATTCAAAGGAGTGATTACTGAATCAGAGGGTGTGTATCAATACACTCGAGTCAGAAAAAGAGTCATCATACCGTTGGACTATAAATGATTGGCTAACGGATCCGATAATGAAGATAGACACTTTGCTATTGTGTCTTCAAATTCAAATAAAAAGTCGAAGGCTACGTTAAATATGATCGATATTATGGAAGAAGTCTCTAAAAGACTTGAGAGATAAGAACAACATCTCAAGTAGTAAGAGGAGACCATAGAAGAGATGAAGTAACTCCTAACAGAGTTATTGGCCCGAACCAAAAAAGGCCAATCCTCATCGTCCAATTCTAATCGGCATGATGGAAAACAACATGTCCATGAAAATGAAGAGAATGAAGACGAACATGAGGAGTCGCCTCATCGCTCAGAAGAAGATGAGAAAGTGAGAGTCATCATCAATGTTCATGTTGAGGAAATGAAAAAGATGGAGAGCCAATTACAAACACTTTTCCATCGAAAAGAGTTGCAAGAAATGGGGATAGTGCGTCCTAATCCTATAAAATAAGAAACTATATCCTATCCTGCAAACTATAAGCTATTGAATCTTCAGTCGTTGGACGGTAAAGACTTGCCATAGTAACACATATTTTACTTTTTGTCATAAACAGGATACTTAATGAGGCATGATCTAAATTTAACTAAGATATTTGCGAGTATTTTAAAAGGATATGTATTTACTTGATTTATGCAATTGTCTGAGGGATAATTAAATCATAGACTTACGTAGTACGTGAGTTCTTAGCCAGTCGGTTGAAATTGAATGTGCTCCTCAGGCGTTGGGGGTTTTAAATCATATATTGGTTGACGAAAACTCCGGAGGGGACAATACAGCCCAGCCCAGCCCAGCCCACTCTCATCTTGTATAAGTGTGCTGCTGTCCTCGAGCCCTAATTTCCATTCATCAGTTGAAGTGTGAGGCCTTTTGGGATTTGGAGAGAAGGGTAATGGCGGCCAAAATTAGGTCACCCCTTCTTTTTCTTCTTCTCTCTCAATCTCCAAAGCTCCATGGCCGATGATTCTACCAGATCTACTCCTCCTCCTCTTCGTCTTCTGTTTATTTTCTTGTCCTCTCTTTTTCTCTCTTTTTTTAAAATGAGGCGATGACGATTTAAAGGGGGAAATTTTAGAAAAAAACGCTAAGATTGTTTTGATCTGAGAAGTACTGATGATCGTTTTCTTTAGCAATGGCTAGGCAGCTAGGACGGCCTGCGATCAGTTCTGCAGGCAACCGCTGCAGCCATGACTTCTCAAATCTGCTGCTGCTGTATTTATTACTATTATTATTTGGGTAAATTTCGGGAATTTCTAGATGAGCACACCATTTTTCCTAGTTAGCACCGATCTAACTTGTAAAGACTTTGAGAGTTGCTAGATGCGCCCCATACTTTTCCTAGTGAGCTCCGATTTCTTAGTGTCCGATTTCGTAGTGAGCCCAGGATAGTTGAAAACAGCCCCTTTTTTCTTATCTGAGCCTCACCTCTTTTTTTTTGTTTTTTTTTTCCTTCACTCAAATTTTATTTTTTTAATTTAATTTCATAAGTTGATCTGTTTTCTCCTTTTGCTTCTGATTCATTTTTTTTTCTTCTTTGATTTGTTTTCTTGAAAATATATATTTGGTTTGGTGGGTGGAAGAACTACATCTCATTGGTGAGATTGCTCTTCTAGCTGGTGGCAAGGATGAGGATGTGCAGGTCCGGGGCCGATTCAAACTATTCATTTTAAAAATTGAAAATTTTATTTTTAATTTAATAGTTTGCATAGGGCGGACTAAAAGCCGGCTCTTGGATCTGCCCTTCTCATTTATAGTTGCTGGTTAAATTTTTCTCCTATTTTTGGGCCCAAAGTGGAAACAGTTTATGCTAAATTGGTACAAAATTAATCAACTTGCAAGCCAAATCATCATCTTGTTGTGTTTTGGAAAGAGATATATCTGTTAGCTTATTTATTGAATCTGAAATTATGTTGATCTTTTACTTCTAAATGTACGGGATGCACCATTCAACAAAGCAGATTTTGTCATTCAGAAGCAAAATCAAAGAACGTCAGGTGGGTATTTGTGTTATTGAGCACAATTGTGTTTGAAATTTTCATACGATAAGTTTCTTATTCAAGGAAAAAAAAAGTTAAATGTCTTTTAGGTATGTGGAGATGGTATAATATATCTTTTAGATCAAACTCTTTTTTTTCCCTTTTGGTTTCCTTTTAAGTAAAATGTAAAATAGCTAGGCATGTGCAGTGGATGGCAACTATTGTTTCATTTCATGTTGGAACTATATAGATATCGATTTCGTACTGAATTTTCTTTAGATGTAAGTTGAGATGTTTGAAGATGGCCTGATATTTAACCTCGTAATACTTTCACATATACGGGTGGCAATTAGGAATCTAACCCCATACTGATTTTGGATTCAGGTCCATAGTGTCTAATTGTGAGGTCTTAATAGAGTCCCAAAATAAAAATAATCTCATAAAAAAATTTCGAAGGGTTAGTTTCAATAAATATTCTCAATTTGGTCATAGGGAACTTAAATGAAGTGAGGGGACTATCTACACGCCCATTTGTTGGTGGTGGAAATGATTGGTTTGCACTCAGCCTTAACCTTCGGAGGGCGGCTAGGGTTAGAAATTTCGACTTAGGACTTGAAGCTGAGCGAGGGAGAAGCAGGAATTAGAATTTTGCAGATGAAGCTGCAGAAGTGGTAATTAGAATTTTGCAGATGAAGAGCATTGTAGATGCCGCTGGTTATTTCTTCAAAGAGATGAGCAGATTCTAGTTATAGTCTGTTTTGAGTAATGGCACAGGTTTTTGATCTGCTTGTACATTGTGTGTGCGCCTTTTCTATTTCTATTCGAGTTATGCCTTTGTTGTCTGCTAAATTTTTTCACCTTTATGTGTCAATTACTAAGTAGAAAAGCACATCTGAAGGCATGAACGCTATTAATGTTTGCTTTTCATCATTCTTGTTCTGATTGTGTAATTTTGTCTGAAATCATGTGTTTGGTGCTCATTACTCATAAGTATAAAACTTCTTAATTAAAAGCATGCGGCCCCATCTAAATATTGTAGAATTTGGAATTATTCAATATCTAATGTAGATAGCATGCAAGATTCGTTCTTACCGGAGTTGGATGGAGTGGGCAACTTCTTTGAATTGGACGGTTCAAAGAGGGCAGAAAGAAAAAAAAAAAATTTTGAAACTCGCATTTGAATTCGACAGCTCGACAGCTCGAAGAGGGCAGAGAAAAAAAAATTGAAGTTTGTCTTTGAATTCAACAGTTCAAAGAGTCTGAGAAGTAGTCAGTTTAGATATTTGGATTTTATTATTCAGAAAGATCGATAATGATGTTAACTATAGGATACAAGTTGGCTGGTTGAAATAGAGGATAACGGTAGTTTTATACGATCGTAATATTGTGTTAAGATTGAAAGGAAAATTTTATAGGATTGCTATTAGGCCAGTTTTATTATATGGTACAGAATGTTGGGTTATAAAGAAATGTCATTTACAGAAGATAAGAAGATAAGTGTAGTAGAGATATGCATGCTCCGTTGGATGTGTGATAACACTCGGAAAGATAAAGTGAGAAATAAATATATTCATGCTAAAATAGGTGTAGCTCTTATCAATTAGAAGATGTGAGAAAATTATTTACGATGGTTTAGTCATGTGCAATATAGGTCTACAATTGCATCGAGGGGAGTTTATTAATGTAGGACAAATGAGCGAGGAAAATATGGATGGAGGTGATACGCAAAGATATGGAGTCTAGAGCTTTAAATAAGGATATATTACGAATGGTGAAGGAATATCAGAGTGATCGATCTATCTGGTGTGATTCTTGGTTCTTTTTTTTTGTTCATGTAGCATATTCCAATTATTTGGGATAAAAGGCTTAGTTGTTGTAAAGAGGCAGAGAAAAAATTTTTTGAAGCTTGCCTTCGAATTCGACAGTTCAAAGAGTGCAGAGGAAAAAAAAGATATCTTTATATTTCAAGAGTTTAGGCTGGAGTTTGAAGATTAATGTAGGGATTGTCTCTAAGAGTTGAAGAGATTAGGACCGTAGATGTTGATGTAGGGATGATCTCTTTAAGGATTGATGTAGGGATGGTCTTTTGGGTTGGAGATTAGGGCTGAAGCTTGATGAGGGAGGGACCGAAGAAATTGGAGAATGATGTTAGGATGGAATTTTTGGGGCTGAAGAGGTAAATGCTGAAGCTTGAAGAGGTTGGCCTTACTAATAAGTAAACATGAAGGCTAATTATCATATTTTGTATAGTCATCTTAAATTTTTTTTTTTTAAAGATGTTTTTGCGATTAATGGAAATGAAAATAGATCACCATAGTTCTCTTTATAAAAATATAATTTGATATTAATAGGGGGATAGAAAACAGGAAAACTTTATAATTTAAGATTAGTAAAGTTAAAAAAATAAAACTGCCATAAACTGAAACTGTAAAAAAAAATATATAGAAAGTTGTGAGAGTATCCAAGGATTTGAAATTTATGAGTATGTGCAAGGATTTAGAATTTTTAAGACAGAACATATGAAACTTAAAATGTTCAAAAAAGCATTCTTATTCTTTTTTAACTGTACATTTTGAACTCAACAACAGTAATATTTAAACTCGAGAATATATTTGTTGTAAGAGTTATGGACAAAATTCTAACAATGCTTAAAACATTTCAAATAACAAATTTTTTTCAGCCAAAAAAAATAAAAAAAAACCAATTCTACATAGCGGATGAGTATCATTTAGATCATTTAATAATTCGATCAGTGTCAAATGTAAGTATCAATATATGACCATATTATAGGTGAGTTTCCAAAGGAGCACATCACTTTTCCTACATAGTAGTGTATTTCATGTATAGTGTATTTTTCATGTATAGTGTATTTCAATACAAACCTTTTTAAAGTGGGCTCCCTAAGAAAAATGGTGTGCTCATTAGGAAACTCTAGTTATAAGATGAGATACCTTGCAATTAATTGGATTCATAACAAAATATTATTTAAACAATAAGTACAAGATGAGATTCCTTGCAATTAATAGCTATACAAGCCAAAGGCTAGGCCATCTATAACTTTCAATGTATCACAGGTTTGTATGGCAAATGTTATGGAACAAACATAGTGTAAAGATCATATAAGAAAAACGACTAATCCATAGACAATTGAAGTATCATAATAGAAAACATGTCTCACGTTTTTTTTTAATAATATATTTAAAAGATGAACAAATAGAATGAGCAATGCATCTTGATGAACTTAGAAAAATAACTTGATAAATTTAGAGAAATAACAAATTTTTTTGGGAGGTATCTAGCATTTCTCACATGCATTTCCATAACGCAGGCTGTCATCATTTATCTTGCATGCACAAATCTACACACGAGAGTGGACTAAGGTACTTGAATCAGAGGTGGTAGACTTACATATAAAATAATTAATTATAAAAGTTTTAAAAAAGAAAGACTCATAACGGTATCAGCAGAGCACATCAAATATGATCGAAATTTTGAGATAGACTCCGAAAGATGGGATATTATTAGTCCAAAATGATGATAGATGCGGTTGTTTATGTTAAAAAATGCAAAATATGTCAAATACATGCTGACTTTATACATTAGCCACCAGAATCTCCATCCAACGACTACATTGTGGCTCTTTGAAATGTGAAAAATAGACATTATCTGGTCGATTTTGCTACCGTCAATAGGAGTCAAAGGTTCATATTGACCATTACAGATTATTTCTCAAAATGGACAGAAGTCGCTTTCCATACTGAATTAAAGACATTGGACATAATTAAATTCATTAAACATGATGCCACATATTGCTTCGGGGTACCTAGAATAATTGTTCATGACAAATTTTCAATTGGTGAGTCGGTCATTCTCCAGATTTTGTAACAAATACCATATTGAAAGTGTGGATTTATCTTCATACTATTCTGTAGCCAATAGTTTAGCAGAAATTTTCAACAAAACTATTGTAAAGCTTCTTAAAAAGTTCATTTTATCAACCAACTTGATTAAGATAAAAAGCTTGGAGAATATCTATCGGCGTGCCGAACAACTATCCGGACACTTACGAATAGTACACCTTTCTCTGTTGTGTATGAATCTAAAACAGTACTTCCTTTAGAGATCAAAATCTATCATTGCGAGTGCATTAGCAACTAAAATGATACAGGAAGAGAAACATCGATAAAAACTTCTAGAATTGGAAGTTCTCAATGACAAGCATCTTGAAACATAACAGAGCATTGAATTTTATCAAGTTCGAATATCCAAAACTTTTAATCAAAAAATCAAGTAAAGAACTTTCAAGAGCAGTAATTTGGTCCTTTCAGTAAAAAGACCAGTGATAACTAATAAAAAGTCCAAAAAAAAAGTTCCATTCAAAATGAGGACTTTTTTCATTGATGCAGTCTATTCAAATGGTGCATATCGGTTGATAAAACTGAACGACGATAAAATTATGATGCCGATCAACGAAATTTTTTTGAAGAAATATTGCTCTTAATGTAATATTCAAGAAGTCCATCACAAAAGTACCTATCTTCTTGGTCTTCTTGTAGCTCGCCTTGAAGCACATCTGTTTGAATATTGGAAAATCTACCACCGCATATTCGAATTCTTTTTTCAATACAGAATATATCAGTGGTAATACTGGAAAATCGAACTGCTAATCTTTCCAATGGGACAATCCACATAATTCAAAGTGATCATGGCCAAGCCAATTATCCGGTCTTCGAGAACTGTCAAAAGAGGTTTTGATGGGTATCAGAAGTATCCCGAACCGTTCAATGCAAATCGGATTATGTATAAATAGCTTAAATAATAGTAAGATGCAATCAAAGTAAATATTGAGATACATATCCTCTTCAATAATCTTCTGTCGCATCTTCAACTGAATCGATGAACTTCTAATCGTTGTCCGGAAATGTGGTAATAAGAAGATTTTATAGAGAAATTTTTTCTAGTACTCCTTTCGAAAAATGCAACAAAAAATGACATTTTCCCGAGTGATGTATAAGATTACTCGGTAAATTTCTAGCCATTGTCTGGAAATATGATAATAAGAAGATTTCATAAAAAAAACTTCTTGTAATACTCTTTCCGAAGAACGTGGCAAAAAATGATACATTTTCCCTAGTAATGTATAAAATTATTCGGCAAATTCCTAACCGCCATTTGAAAATAGGGTAATAAGAAGATTTCATGAGAAATTTTTTGTAATACTCTTTCCGAAGAACACAGTAAAGAATGATGCATTTCCCGAGTAATGTACAAGATTACTTGGTGAACTCCTAATTGATGTTCGGAAATGCAGAATAAAAAGATTTCATATAGAAACTTCTTGTAGTATTCTTTTCGAAGAACACGACAAAGAATGACACATTTATTTGAGTTATCTACAAGGTATTCGGTAAAAGTGATAACAAGAGTATCAAATTATTTGATACACATATTTGAATTTTTCCCTTAGTAAAATAAAATTCAATACTATGTCTGATCATTGGTTTGCCTAAGCGCTGAAACATATAAAGACCTTGATACATACTTTTGCTTCAAAGTTTGCAATATCAACAGATAACCCACCAATCATGAGTAGAAAACATAAAGAATAAATACAACGATTCTTTTGTTATTCCTAATGTGATTAAATAACTTATCTAATTTTTGACATTATTATATTCAAAATATGATCAATTTGTCCACCAATCAAATGGAGTTCATTTACAAGGAAGAAGACCATTTCTGACTACCTCTAACGAAACTTTATAAGACATGGTCTTTTTGGGAGATTCAGCTACAAAGCAAACTCCACATAATTTTTCTGACATTAACTAGCAGTACAATCATATATATTGTCTCTTGTTATTTTATAACAACAATTTCCTTAGCAAAGTAAAACATTCCTCTAAATTTGTGAAGTTAAAAATTACCTCTAACAAAATCAAAATACATTCCACCAAATTTGTCAAGTTAAGAATTCTCTGATAAAACTAAATTCTATATTTTTTTAAACTTGTCAAGTTAAAAATTACCTCTGACAAAACTAAATTTCACATTCAAAGCAACATTCATCCAAATTTGTCAAGTTAAAAATTATCTCTGACAAAATCAAATTCCACATTCATCCAAATTTGTTAAATTAAAAGTTATCTCTAACAAAACTAAAATTCATTTCAGCAAATTTGTCAAATTAAAAATTATCTCTGATAAAAACAAATTCTACATTCCTCCAAATTTATCAAGTTAAAAATTACCTCTCACAGAACCAAATGTCACATTCCTCCAAATTTGTCAAGTTGAAAAATTATCTTTAATGAAACCAAAGTCTATTCTACCAAATTTGTCAAGTTAAAAATTATCTCTAATAGAATCAAATTCCATATTTATCCAAAATTAACCAAGTTAAAAAGTACCTCTAGCAATTCCAAAGTTGTTATACTATAAATTATTGAACAGCTAAAATTAAAACTGGTTTAGAAAAGTTAATAATTAAATCTATCATGTGTAATACCCAAAATTGCCTTGCTACTCCAAATAACACTCTTAAACTTATTAAATAATGATTTCTGAAATTTAGAAAAAGGAAAACTCATATGAATTGTGTTTGACCTCAATAGAATCAAGAGATCGAGCATATGTTCACGAACAAGAAATGTGGATCTCACAAGGTTGCGTTTAGCCAAAATGAAACCAGGAAATCGACTATTTCTCTATATACACTAAAATGTGGGTCTCTGAAGGCTGCGTTTAAACTAAAAATGCAGATCTCATCATCTTAAGAAATCTGCGAATAATCCCTTAGGGTCCTGTTTCAAACCTTGAGAACATAAGGTTATTTCCTTTTATGATTAGACGCGAGTCTGATTAAGCAAGTATCATTGCTAATAAGATAAAACAAAGATTCTGTCTGGAGAAGATCCACACGAAAAGGTCGCGTTTGAGAAATCTACGAATGTCTTGTATGGTCGCGTTTTGGAAGAAACATGAACCTCACCCTACTTCAAACCTAAAATGCGGGGCAGGCCATATAGGATCGCGTGGAGCATTAGACATTTAAATTTAAGACTTACCTAGTTTAAATGTAAAATGCGGAGATGTCTTCCTAAAGGAAAACGCGGGTCTGGTCGGGACCAGCCACGTCAGATCACGTTGAGGCCCACGAGGCATCTAAGTAAAAAGAAATACAGATCTAGTTGCAAGAGAGGCGTCTCTAAAAATTCAAAATGCGGATCTAGTTATACCTCAAACTCAAGGTCGCATTTTGAGAAAAATGCAGATCTAGTCAAGATCGTGTTAAGTTTTGAAGACCTTAAAAATTTATTTCTATACACCACCAAATTTAACTAACTTTTTAAAGGCACACTTTTAAATTTGGTGGTGCTGAGTTGTCAAAGAGAGTGAAAAGTAGCACTCCAGATGATGAAAAGTGGCACACAAGTTAGACACTTGTCATTACATGAAAAACACTTATCATTGCATGAATAAGAGTCTAGGGATCAGGCTAGAGGGCAAGTTACCAGATTGCCTTTAGACACATATATAAATATGTATCTTCATTCTCTCAAAGAGAAATTTGGTCAAAAAGAACAAAACAAACACATTCTTTAACCGTAGTTTTTTTGGCTCGTGGGAAAGAAGAGATTTGCTAAATTTAGGGAGACAAGAAGGGAGATTAGTTTTTTCGGCTCGTGGGAAAGAAGATATTTGCTAAATTTAGGGAGACAAGAAGGGAGATTTAAGACAAGTAACACATTACTTCCTTTGTGTTGGGTGTACGTAGGCAAGTAACACATTGTTCATGTTCTCTCTTTGATCCGTATTGAGTGCAAGTAATATGCATATTCTTATTTGATTTGTATTGTGAGAATAATTCTTTTATGGATTTTGTGCAAGTAACACGCACTGCATTTCTCGTTATGGATTTTGTGCAAGTAATACGCACTACATTTCTCGTTATGGATTTTGTGCAATTAACACGCACTGCATTTCTCGTTGTTTTCTTGGATTGATTTGATTCATATAGCGTTCAAGTAACGCTTCTATTTCCTTAATTCTTTTTGGGATTTAACACATGTAATACCACTCATGAATGATTTGGATCTTTTTTGGAACTATAAAAATTTGAGCATATTAGGCTAAAGTTCTAAGGATTGTTAATTTGTGTTGAAATTCAAAGATTACGGTGTTCATGCAATCATAAGACCCACAAGTTGATATATAAGAATTGTGTATTATCCATGCTTAAAGAGTGAGTCCAAACTCTTAAAGTTAAGCAGGAATCCTCTAAAGAGTAAACGCGGCTTACTGAGGGTCGCGTTTGGCCTCAATAGATTCCATAGATTGAAACACTTTTAGGATGCAACAAAACACAGGCCAGAACTTGTCACGTAAGTTGTCATCAGCTAAAACGTGGGTCTAAACATGCCACGCGAGTTGTCATTAGCTAAAACACGGGTATGGATATGCCGTGCGAGCTGCTGTCAGTTACAGCGGGCCTGGTTCATGTTAGGGTCGCGTTTGAGTCTCGAAGACTTTTAAGACTAAGATTGATGCCATAAAGGTTGTGTTTTCATTGCAGAACCCTGTAGGATAGTCATTCTCCTTGTTAACAACCGAACACAGGTCAACACGTATCTTACAAGCTGTTACCAGCTAAAACGCGAATCTGATGCCACGTCAACAGCATGAAGTTCTGACACGGATTTCAGACTTGTTCAATTTCTGTTAATTAATTCTTTACATGATAATTTCCTCAATAATGTTAACTTCATGTTAACATGATGATAAGATTAAGGATATCTACTTATTTTCTGACAGCATGACAATAAGTTTAATGAATTTATTCATTCCATGATAATATAACAAGTGAATATCAAAATAATGCATGAAGGCATGATTATTCATGAAAATATGATTACTAGTTTCTTGTATCTTGATTACATGATATGTGTGTATATGATCTTGAATCTTGACTCCTAAATCATGCTTCTTGTGACTTATTCTCGTGATTCTCGTGACTCGTTTTTTGTGATAAGGACATGTACACAGTTTGACTTGATAAGCCACGTGTTTTCGTTAATGCATGTATATTATGTACATCGTGTGTTACTAACATCGAGATTGGAAAAAATTAAATGATGGATAAGAACCGTATTGTAAAATGATCTTATTAGCCTTCTTGATTAGGTGCTAAGGGCTTTTTAACTAGCAGCACCGGATGGTATTGGTCACCGTTTGATACTTGACATGAGTCCCTATAAAGATGACGTCCGTTACTGTTTTATAGTACAGGGTTTGACTTGACATGAGTCCCTATAAGGACGACGTCCGTTACTGTTTTACAGTATAGGATTTGACTTGACATGAGTCCTCATAAGGGTGACGTTCGTTACGGTGTTTCACAGTACATGGTTTGACTTGAGTCCCCACAAGAGTAACGTCCTTTATTGTTTTACAGTACTGGGTTTGACATGAGCATCTAATGGTGCGTTATAATTCAGCGCTATGGGTTTGAGGTCGGGTCCCGAGTTTGCACGGGAACTTATATAATATGGAAAAATGCTCGTCATTTTATCCATCAATGAGTTTCAATAACAATGCTAACATGACTTATACTTGTTATAATTTACATATCCATCATTCAGTATCAAATGCTAACATAAACTTGATCTAAATTTGTCACTTTTACGTGGTTCATGTCTGCTATTTGCATGCATAGTTTTGCTTATTTCATTTTCATTATTCACGTAACATGCGTCATACCAACATAATTTACTTGTATATTTTTTATCATTGTACTATAATAGTACGCATGTTTCTTGCTTTTATGTTACTTTTATGTTACTTACTGGGTTTAATCTTCTGGATTTTCTTAAGCCCAACTTACGAAGACAGAGGAGGGGAAGTAGCCTCAGTCAATGATCTATACTTTATGGAGCATACTGAACGACAGTGATTAATAAAGCACTTTCTAGACGATTTTTGTATATCTTGTTTGTACTCTTTTGCTCGGGTAGTGTTGTAGTCCTTGTATTTTGATTCTTTTGTGTAAATATTCAGAGTAGTGTACCGTTTTATATAATCAACTCTTGTATAAATGAAATTCTTTTAGTTTTAGTCATGTTATTTGTTCATCTTGATATGACAGTGGTTACAGTTATTTCAAGATCCTGTGACTGTTGGGTTGCATTGTAATATTTTAGCAGTGTCTTGCATTTTAGGAACCAACTGAAAAACGAAGGTATTACATCATGCTCAAGAAAATTATTTATTCGTCGCAAATATACTTGGACGTCTGTATACAAACTCTATATTGCCAAATTAATAATTACCTCTGAACAATATAAAAAAGAGTCATTGATGTGTCAAATTATAGATATCTCTTATCATCAATACTAAGTTCATTCATCAAGTTAACTGTTACATCTGAATGAATAACAATAAAAAATCTTCCATACATCATCAATTGAACATTACAAAAGCACCTTGACAAAATATTTGATGTCATACAATATCAAAAAATACAAATTTATTGAGTTAGGAGAGGGTTAATCTTTTCTTCGATATCCCTCATCTCTAATTGAATGGCCTCGTAAGCTTGAACAGTGGTCTGTTTTCGCAATTCTTCTTACTGACAGTCAGGTTGTTCATCGAGTCAGACTTAAGAACCTCCAACTCTACCTGCTTAGCCAAGAAAGTTTTGTTAAGATCATTACGCTGCTTAGACAAGTCAGTGAGGGTCTTCAATATTTTCTCACGAGCTTTGAGAGTCCTCTCAAAGTAAGTTGGGGCCTTAGCAGCTTGATTTTGACTCTTAGCCGAAGCAATTGTACTCTCTATCAGAGTACATAGAGAGTCATTGGCAGATTGAATTTCAACAAGCTGAGTCTGATGAGCATCGATCCATCTCTGAGCTTCTGCCAAAGTCTAAGCTACTCCTCCAGGAATCTCTTGAAAGTGGCTTCAATCATTTTAGACTTATTTGCACTTTGGATCTTCAATAAAATATCAGCATAGTTTTGGAGTTGAGCCATCATGATTCTGTAAGGAGCTACTCTCTCCTCTCCACCTACGCTTGCTATGCCAAGGATATAATACTTCAGGAGGGTGGCAATAGAAGCAAAGGACCTTCTATTTAAAATCATATTGATACAATACTTCAAGAAATTGAAGAAGTCCTTAATGGTATACTGAAGTAGATCGTCAGCAAGTGCATCAGTTTCTGTCTTTTACTGGTGGCAATGAAGAAATTGCAGACTCAAGTAAAGAAATAACATAAAAAGATGCAACTCCAACAGTTTCAGTAATTGATGGTAAATGAGGGAGTAGATTCATCAAGATCGAAGTGATTTGCGTCACATCCCAAGATGGAGAAGTAGCTTCAGCAGGAGGAGCAAATTCAGTAGAAGGAGTAGCTTTAGTAGAAGAAACAGCTTCAGTAAGAACTCCAGTCACCGTAGTAGATGACAATTGCTAAGGATGTTTCAGATATGAGCTCTGAAGCCAGAGTAGGAGATGACAATCTTACATAATAAAAAAAAAGTTAGCAAAAACAATAAAAGAAGAACAAGAGAAGGAAATGATTAAGATTATGCCTTACGTGGTGAGGAACTCAAGGGTTGAGCACTCGGTTCCTCAGGACCATACACCTTGGCTCTTTCTTCTACCATCATGAAGGCATACTAGCTATGATCTGACAGGGGTATTGAAGAACGGGCATCATCACTGTATTTAGCATCATCGTCACCTGAATAATTAAGTTTTTCTAATGAATCAAAAATGAGACTATACCCCCTCTATAAGTCCATTAAAGTAAAGTCATGGATTTGATCAGAGAAATCAAAATTTGGATAAAGTCAAGTAAAAATTTACGGTTCTAGACATGATCAGTAGTAAGGCTAATTCCAGGAGCTGAACTGCTAGGCAGTGTCACTTGAGAAGAATATGATCCACCAGTCTCTCTAACAACTTGTACTTCATCATCATCAACAACTTGAACTGTTAGAGAAGCAGGTGTTGTAGTCTCTTCAGTAACAATGGTCCTGGCCAATTCTTCTGAACCTGTCTACACTTCCGTAGAAAGAGGTTCAGTTGCAAACAAAGGTTCAATGACATGAACGGTGGAAGGAGCTTCTGTAGTTGATTTATTGGGAAACTCATATGCTTCCTGAGTATCCTCCTCAATCCTAATCACAAGGCTTTGGCTGTGTCGCTTGTTAGATGAACAAGTGCACTATCTTGATTCATCTTTTTCTTGCTCTTCTGTTATATCAAAAGTGGAACTCAAAACTGCTGCATTGGCATAAGCCAAAATGGACTCTAGGATGGCGGGCAGATCACGTGACCTCTTCTTTCCTCTCTTCTTAATGACAATCTTCCAAGGAGGAGATGTCAACCCTGAAGATGATCTTTCTTCCACTGAAAATGGAGTATCGAAAGTTGTAGCAACTGGTGCCTGTGGTTGCTCTGATGGTGTTGTTCTCACATCCGCATCATCCCTCAATTCATCCTCATCACTTTCTGTACCATGGTCAAACCCGTCCAATCTAGGAAGTCTTGTACTACTTGCCTCCTTCTAGAAAAACTATGCTTTAATGTTTTTGAGACATGGGCTGTTCACGTTAAAGTTGTGAGGAGCGGAACGACCAATGGAATACCAACTATAAAAGCTGAAGGAAGTAATAAGTTTGGAGTCTTTTGGGGCAAGCTAAAACGAGCGTTAGTGCCACTAGCTATGAAATGGTACCAAGCCCGAGCCTCCTCAAATAAATTTCCTTCGAATCTAATGGAATTTTGTGAGTTCCTGACAGATAACTAGTCATATCCGAATTGACGAGAGAAGCGATTGGGATAATATGGTTCTATGTGGCAAACCTCCTCCAAACAAAGCACTAGATGACCAGACCTGATACTTATTATCCACCAAAAATATCCAGGAGAAAGACTTGTAAAGTTATCTGAACCAGGTGAATCTGCAAACTCTTCTCTGTAATCAGCATTTGGGAAATAAGAAAAACACTTATACAAATAATAGTTGTTGAGATGCTGAAGATGCTTGCGAATCATAGCCATATAATGACCCTTTCACTGTGACCTTTCTATTGTTGCACCATTGGTGATTGGTGAGTTATGGTCAGTTTGAGAATGGTTTGGGCTTATTAAGATGGAAAAATGCAAGACGAACCAAGCCATAAGATATGTATATGGAAGTTCTATCCGTAGATTAGGAGTTTTGGTTCTCGTAGATCCATCTTTGGCACGGACTTCCTTGACTTTACAAAATTTCTCTGTCAATATTCTTAGTCCGTTCTGTATGTCACAGACCATAGCAGGAAGTAAACTGAGTGGACGTCCATGTGGAAGCAATATTGTTGGATATACTACTCCAATTGATAAACCCTCTTTTGGAACAGCTGGAACCACACAACGCTTTAGCCATAACATCAGAAATACTACCAACAAGGCTGAATCTCATAGACTCATGCAGCAATAGAATATACAAAGCTAAGTGATAACCTTGTGCAGCAATAGAATACGCGTAAGTGATAGCCTTGCGCAGCAATATAATACGTGAAGTCAAGTGATAGCCTTGCGTAGATAACAAACCAAGAGTCTGTTCTCCAAGTCGCAGGAGCAACTGGAGAACAACGATCATTTTGCCATCAAGAGAGTATTGCAGACCAAAGTTGGGCTGCATTCATGGCAAAAAGGAAAAAAAGACTAAATTGAAGGATTTAGCTCTAATGGGAACGGTATAGACTGAGCCACTACTATTGCCGCTGTTGCCGCCACTTTGCCTCGGCAGCGAGCGAGCCCGCCAACGATGAGGATTGACCTCGGGGAGAGGCGTTCTTCTTAGATGCCATTGAAGGAATCAAGAAATCTTGATGAAGAATTTGAAAGGAATTAAGAGTGAGAATTTTCTTCGCCATAGTCGATGAGTTTTGAAAGTTTGAAGAAGGATAAGTTTCTCTTTTAAAAGGGGAAGAACTGCCTATTCATATTTGGCCATAATTATGGGTGCGAATTTCATGTGTAGCCGGAAGTCAGTAGAACGCAAAGCTAATTAGCTCCGCGTAATAGACAAGGGTGTGAAACACGAAGGTAATGTTTAGCCTCACGTAGATAAAAGGAGATCATTTTAAGGATATCCTCGAGACACAACGGAAAATCGTTAATCTTCAAGTGGAGTTTTAAAATCCAAAGTATTTCAAAATTACAAACCATGGCAATTTCAAAAATTTTGAAGGAGGTTATATTGAAAGGAAAAAAAAGAGAGGAAGATCAGCCCATGCAAGGCTAGATCTTAGCCTCGCGTCCAGTTAATGCGAGGCTAGATTTTAACTTTGCATTCAGTTAACACGAGTCTAGATTTTAGCCTCGCGTCTAGACCAATGCGAGGCTAAATCCTTAGCTGCGCATCAAGGGCTAAGGATCTTGCGTTGACCAAACCAAAGAGAGGATCCAAACCAGTTCAGAATCTTAGCTGAAATTCTAACGAAATTTAGATTGATCCAGGATAAAATTCAAGTCAAATCTAGATTTGGAGATTGCAATCATGATCAAATATTTGATTAGAATTATTGATGAATACAAATATCTTTCATCCCTATATCTAAAGAAACCCTCATAACCAATTTATGCATATAATATTGTGATAGCAAAATAGTCCAATTGGATAGTCTTGAATTTAATGACCCAGGTTTAGTCATTAATATTCTCAGGGGGTTAACTCTCGATGCAATGTGGATGGTTTGTCCAGCTAAGTAGTGTCGCATTTTCTGTATTGCGAATACCAAAACTAGACTTTTTTTTTCCACAGGATTATACCGGTGTTCTGCCCCAACCATCATTCTGCTTAGATAATAAATAGCTTGTTCATGGCCTGACTCATTCTTCTGCGCTAGCAAAGCACCCAATGAATGGTCCATAGCCCTTACATATAGCAAGAAGGGCATTCTCGAGACTGGGGATACAAGCACCGGTGGCTTCGTGAGATATTGTTTGACTTCTTCAAAAGTCTTTTGGCATGCGTCATCTCAGACAAATGACACTCCTTTCCTCATTAATCTGGTGAAAGGCTGATATTTACTAGACAAATTTGATATAAACCTGCGGATGTACCCAGCCTGCCTTGCAACCCCCTTAACTCTTTGAGGTTACGGGGATGTGGCATGTCTTGGATAGCCTTAACTTTATCTGGATCGAGATGTATCCCTTTCGACGTTACAACAAAACCGATGAATTTTCCACTGGAAACCCCCAGGAAAGACTTAGTTGGATTCATCTTGAGCTGGTGCTTCCTCATGAGGTCGAACACTGTCTTCAAATCTTTCAAGTGATCGTTTTTGTTCCTGCTCTTAATCGCTAGGTCATCTACGTAGCACTCCACTGTTTTCCGGAGGTGCTCTTGGAATATTGCGGTCATGGCGTGTTGATACGTAGCGCCTGCATTCTTTAGGCCAAAGGGCATGACTGTATAGCAGTATACCCCGAGTGGTGTTCTGAAGGACGTATACTTCTCATCATCAGGGTACATCTTTATTTGATTATACCCTGAGAATCCATCCATAAATGTCATACGCTCATACCACAAATATTATCTATCATAATATCCGTGATAGGTAATGAGAATTCGTCTTTAGGGCAAGCCCCATTCAAATCCCTAAAGTCTATGCAAACTCGGATTTTTCCGTTTTTCTTGGTCACAGGAACTATATTCGCGACCCAATCAGGGTGCTGTTCCTCGCGAATAAAGCCTGATTCAATTAACTTCCTGATTTCAGCTTCTATAACTTCCATGATTTCTGGGCGGAATCTTCGTTGTTGTTGTTTTACTGATTTAGCCTCTGGCCGGATGTTTAATTTGTGAACCGCCACGCTCGGATCTAATCCAAATATTTCCTCATAACTCCAAGCGAAAATATCAATGTATTCGCGAGGGAGGGATATCAACTCCTCCCTTTCTTCCGAGGATAGGTTCTCACTTATGAATATGGGTTTAGGATTCTTTTCATCCCCCATATTAATTTGGATCACTTTGTCTTCAGTTGGAGGCTCACGCTGTTCAAACTGAATCTCCCGCTTCATATTAAGATGCTTGGCCCAGAGATCGTCTCTTATCGGCGAGATTTCTTCGTCTTCTTGGATCGCGGAAGCCATGTTCACGGACACTTCGCGGAAAATCATGTCGATACTAACATCTGAGTCCCAGCATGGTGATTCTAACGAATGATCGTACTGTCGTTCTTCGGTTTTTTTATCTAAGGAACTCTCGAGAGTGGTGACGTATCCCAACCCCCTGCCGGTTCTCTGGTAATAATCTGGCATTTTTCCTTCTGGGACACAGGGTTGAAGAATTGTCCTTCTTCCTTTTCCGAAATTCAATCCCCTGCCTTCGGCTAGATTATACTCCATTTTCTTCATTAATCTACGAGATTTTTTATCGTAATGGAAGAACTCGGGTTTTTTCCGTTCATTCTCAGAATCTAAGCATTTCTTTTTATTCTTATGACTTGCTCTTCCAAATACTATGGATTTTTGGGTTCCGTTTTTGGGAGGGACCTCACAAATGACCTGGTTAGCACTTTCAACGTCATCACTTAATTCGTGTAAGGATGATCGGATAGGTGCTTGGAAGGAAGTCAGGAAACATATCTCATTTACACAGTCGCTAAATGCATCTGTGCTAGTGCTTGAGGGCTCAGAATCAACACCAGAAGAATAAGCAAATTCCAGATTTTTATTTATCACCCATTCACCATCAGAGTGAACGGCGTTATTTACATCAAGGCCTTCGAGGCTTATCATAATGGGATCACCATCCCAAACTACATCCTCGGATTTCGAATTTTCGGATCCTGATTCTTTATCAGCCTCTTTGCCGCTATCAGAGTCATCTGGAACGGGCTGATCTGTAACACCGAACGCATCTTGATACAGCAATGTGTCAGTAAAGTAATTTTAAACTCCTTTGAAGGGTTGTTTTTTCGCAACGAGCGTCCTCACGTTCGCTTCTTTGTCGACATACTTCATGCATTGGTGTAACGTGGAGGGCACAATGAGATTGCTATGGATCCAAGGTCTCCCTAGTAGCAGATTGTATGATGTATCCGCGTCTATCACGTAACACGTGACTTCCGTCTTCAGATCGCCGATTTGACACTTGAGCTTAATTTTTCCCAACGGTCTACTGCCGTTAGCATTGAATCCGAAAATAGTGGTGTTGGTTGCTGCTAATCTATTCATCGGCACTCCAAGATATCGTAGCATTCTTCATGGCATGATGCTCAAGGCTGAGCCTAGATCAACTTGAATGCGATCAATCTCCATAGACCCTATGTATCCCTTATAATACAAAGAGCGGTGATGCTTGTTGTTCCTGACTTGCATATCTTCTGGAGAGAAAGCGATGTAGGGAACGGTCTTGCTCGAGACTTTGTGACAGGTTGCGCAAAGAGATTCTCTTTCCTCACTCACCTCTGGTATTTGTGCCAAGAATACTTCTGAATCTTGCAGAGCTTCTCTTAAAACTTCTCTAGTAGATTTAGAGAGCTTCAGGAGCTCGTACAAGGTTATCCTTGCAGGAATATTGGCCAACTGTGTTAGAATATCGAACTGAAATGACTTCCGCGAATCCTCCGCAGGCTCTTTTCCCTTCTTCTTCAAAATTTTATCAAACTTAAGCTCCTTTTGTTTGACTTTTTCTGGAGGTGGTCGAGAATCCGTTGTCTGGCAGTAGTTCTTCAAGTAATTTTTTTCCGAACGGGTCCCCGTGGGAGGAGGATCTGCATCGGTTACCAAAGAATTTCCGATTTCTTCTTCCGAATCAGTCAAAGCAGGAATAACACCGTCATATTTGGGAATTACGAAAACGACATTAGAGGTAAAGATTTTTCCTCTTTGTCTCTTTCCAGATGAACTGGAACTTCATTGTTCATCCCTTAGGAGGTCTGGATACACCCACAGTATCTCCCCCCTATTAGTTTCAAAGGGAAACAATCCTTTCTTTTGCTGTTGGTGCGGGTCAAAATTTACGATCTGCATCGTGCTTTTAGGGATGGGCTACACTCCGTCTTGAACTGTTGACTCTATCCAGTCGGACGCTTTGCCGAACTTGACAGTCACCATGTTCGCGGTCACCTTCTTCTGGTGCTCTTGGAGTTTGATGACATTAGTATCTACTAAGCTTTGAATTTTATCCTTGAGGATGTAGCAATTTTGGGTGGGGTGGTTAATGATCCTGTGGTAGACACAGTAGTTAGGATCGTTAACTTTTCCTACTTCTTCCGGACGTTTAGACTCCGGCAGCTTCAGCATTTTCTTACACATAAGGAGGTTGAAGATAGTCTTTGCATGCTCATCTTTAAAGGAGTATTACTTTTGCGATATTCGTGTCTGAGGAGGGAGCTTTGGGGAAGTCTTTGCAGGTCGTGGCGTATCAGTGACCATCATCTCCTTTCCCTTATATCCTTGGGATCGGAACTTATAGTTGTTATCGCCACTTCGCTTCGGTTTCTCCTCGCCTCCTTCTTCTTCAAGTCTTTGTGCAATTTCTTCAGCTTGCAGGGCGAGATCCTTCCAAGTTGAGGACTTCACTGCTCCCATTCTGGCTAGAATCTTAGTCGATAGATTATGTCGACAGGTTTCTACCAAGGTCTTTTCTGGCATCCCATGCGAACATCTAAGAGAATCGTTTCGAAATCTTTTGATGAAGTCCCGGGCTGACTCTCCTTTCTTTTGTTTAGTGGCTAGGAGCGCCGGCATTGATACCTCCATATCATCTTCATAAAACCTGGTGAGAAAGGCTTTCTCCATGTCGCTCCATGAATTGATGGTTCCCGGTTCTAGTCTCCGGAACCATTCAAAAGCTAGCCCCGTTAAGGTACTAACGAATACTCTCATAATAATAGGGTCATTTCCGACTAAATGCCCAATCTGCCACTTAAAATAGTAGAGATGTCGGTTCGGCGATCCTTTCCCATCGAAAGATTTGAGGTTCAACGTTTTATAACTTTCTGGGAACGGCACACTTTCCCATTCCATGGGATACGGTCTTACCACGCCGAGCTCTTATAAATCGCTCTTACGCATGAGAGCGTCTAGTTGGTTTTGGAAGCTCTCCATCCAAACAGCATCTGCATTTCCTTCTTGATGCGTGGAACGGTTGCCATTATCCTCATGATGTTCTTCTTTCTCACTATTGCGAAGATCCTCTTCTTCTGTCTTCTTTCCTGTTTTCTTTAGTTTAGTTTTCTCCAATTCCATCAGAACATGTAGCATGTCTTTAAGCTCGCTGATAGCATTCTGCTGTTGCTGGATATGCTTATCTTGTTTATCCATTCTCCGCATGAACTCTACTGAGATGTTGTTTTGGGTCATATATACGGAGGCATAATCTTCTATGAACTAATCGAACGTCTGCGATTCAGTCATAATAGATTTGACTATATCCTTTTCATCGGAAGAGACTCCAGCCATCTGTCTATAATTTATGGGGACTGTCATCCCACTTCTGAGTCGAGTGTTTCGGAAAACTCCTCGCTCTTCATTGAACAGATCTTTGGAACTCGTAAGAAGCTCTAGGTCGGAGGCTTCTCCTTCGGAGACTTTCTTCGCCTTCTTCTTCTTTTCTCCGACACTTGTCATATTAGATGACACTGCAGGGTATTCTGGCTCAGAAAATTCAAGCCCGTTTCGTCGCCTCCTCTTCGCTAGTTTGGATGAAGATGTCGATGGAGTCGACAACCAATGAAATACCAAAGATCTGGTATGGGCTGAATAATGACAGTGAGATAGTACTGCATTGATCAGTCATTCACAGTGGCAGTGAGATACATAGAATTCTTCCCTTTTTTTGTTCAGGAGTTCCCTAAGATCTCTTGCACTGGAATTCTTTGTGACGTCATCATTTGTGGGAGATAGCTTCGCGAACGACATAGTCGCAGCCTTGCAGATAGGCATGCATTCTCCGCGAATTTGAGGTTCGTAGGTTCCGTGAGCTTCGTTGATCACGTGATCGGACATTCCCCCTGGAATTTTGATGGGCTTACTTCGCTTCTTGTAGGGAACGTGAGTAAATCCTTCCGTGCCTCGACCAACCTCGCCTTTTGGCTTTCATATTTGCGTGGAAAGTTTTTGCTGGGATGAGTTGGCGGTTTCCTTTTGTTGCGTGTTCTTGCGGAGGGCACGAGCTTTGCTTCTCCTCAGGTTTCTTCTCGTTGTACGAGTGAGAGGAACCTCCTTCTCTGCATGACAGTTTCGCAGAGTGGGTAGTGGTCGTTTCCCCTTGTTGAAGCGGGGACTTTGGTCCACTTTGCTTGAGAGATCAAGAGTCTTTGCCAAAACTGGCATAGAGCCTAATGTTAGGGAAGAGGATTCCGGACTGACTTGGTCCGTTGACTCCCTTAACTGGGCTATTGCCGTCTTTTTGGGGATTGATCCCTTGGAGATTTTATGGTATCTCCTTAGGGAAGTAGGGCTCTTGGAGCCTGAAGAAAGAAATTCTTCATACCTTTCCTGATCAACGTGAATGGTGAGCGAGTCGACCATACTACCAACTGGAATGTTTTCGGATTGAGCTACCACCATATCACCGGAGGTGATGGTAATCCCCAGCGGAGTCGCCAACCTTCTGCTCGCCATAAAAATTGAATTTCTCTTTACTAACAATCTTTCAATAAAGGATTACAATCTAACGGTTTTCCGTTTACAGAAAATGAGGAAGATAACTTTTCCTCTTTGTTTAAGGCTGGGTTTCTAGGTAGCAATGGAGGACGATCCTGCTCTCCATTGACACTCCGTACAATCTCTCTCAGTTGGCTAAAGGAAAGGAAAATGGCTCTTTACTCTTGATCATCAGGGGTAATTTCTGGGAGAAGACGTCCGTCTATGTCTGTCCCTCTCTCTTTCGCTCCCCCGCCTTTTATAGGGGTTTTAGAGTAACGTCCCGCCATATTTGCTCGACCGTTAGCTCCCACTACTCAAGAAGTGCCGTCATATTCGTTAGGCGGTTGCTCCCACGATCAAAGTAACGCCGCTGCATTCGTTTAGCAGTTAGGCCCACGATCCGAGATGGCAATTCTTCTGTTCGGGTCGGGTGACTTTGTATTAAACCCCTACCCGAAAGTTATGGGTAGTGTCGCAAATCTCATTTTTAGATTCACGAACCTGTTCTGTCGTCACTGGATCGCGAACCTCAGTCTTCAGGTTCGCGGCTCTGCCGAGTTGCGGACTTCTAGCTTTGAATCCACGGATCTGCTTTGTTTTCCAGAATTTTTCGCCGACATCGTTTGAACAATAGTGCCGACAGGATAAGATTCTGAAGGATCAACGCCACCTGAAGCTTCCCCAGCTATGGAGATCGCCTCAAATGAGAACTTCAAATTATCTTCTTCTCCAACTGGTAAACGGGCCGGTGCAGGTTGGAAATCAGTCGAAGCACTATAGTAGGCTGGTAGGATGATGGCACGCCAACAATGACCGAGAAACTATCTTCGGAGCAAACGGCCGGTGTTGGAGACGGCAAGCTTGGCTTAGGAGAGTTGGGAGCTTCCGGGCTTCAGAAGCAGCAACCTGTGTCCTATCATCGCTTCCTAGCTCGTCAGCTGGAGGAGTTGAAGCATGGGTAGAACAGGGGATTGGCGTGAAGTAGTCTGCGTCAAACTGCTCCGCAGAGCTGCCCAATCTGTCCACTGACCCGGTGGTACCAGAATAGTTCACCTGCTCCTCCGATTCTACTCTGGTAGTTGAGTGCATTGGCGAATGAAGATGACTACCTAGATCTCAAAAGCAAATAAAGATGTCAAATGTACATAAAAGAAAAATAAGATATAAAGTGAAATGATAAAAATCATACTAGTAAAAACAAAGCCCTATAGTTGGACTGAATGGAGGAGCAGTGGTGGTCTCCAATAAAGCACCTGTTTCATTACTCAGGAGTTGCGTCGTGGTACGCTCTGGAGAACCAGGAATAAGCAGATCTTCTGGGGTATTTGCAACACTTGCAAGCTCTGTCGGGATGTCTTCTTCAGCAGGTGTTGTGGGTAGAGTTGAAGTCAGAAGTTTAGATGCAAATCGGACCGCCGCTTCCTTAGGAATTACCATCGTGGGCAGAGTCATTTCAGCTTACTTCTTCCTCTATCGAGTTGGCTCGCCTCTAGATATTCGGCAATATTTCGGAGATGGACTTTGGACGGCAGTGTCATCACCTCTGGCAGAAGCATCTCCGATATCAGTGTTATCATCGCCGCCAGAGTCATCATTAGAATCGCCTCCATCGGACAATTCCGCTTCCACGTCCAGAAGTTCGTCCATCCCCTTTACTCTAACTCTCTTGGCTCCCTTTTGCCAAGAGTAAAAAGCTTCGATCTCTTTACAACAACTGTAATTGATAGAAAAGTTTGGCACAGTTGCATTTGTTTTGCTATACCTGGTATAGAAGCTGAGCATCATTCTGAGGACTGGTGACTTCTGTGGCAAAATAAACTCAGCTCCAGTTCCCCCAGCAACGAAATGAAACCAGCCTTGAGCTCCTTTGTACAAATTCCCCTCATATGTCAGCTTCTTGTTAGGGTTCCCTATGTACAGTTGCGTGTAGCCAAAATGGCGAGCGAAGCGGCTGGGGTGTATGGCTCAATATAACTCATAGTGTCTTGCCGATACACCAGATACCCAGAGCGAATATTCAACAGCCACCATAATGCTCCTAAGGATAAAGCGAAAAAGTTGTCTGGACTTAAGGCGTCCTTGAATTTTGACCCGTACTTTCTACTTGGGAAGTCTAAAAAGCAACGGAAGATTTCATAATTCTGATGATGATGGAGCGTCTTGCGAATCACTGACATGTAGTAACTCTTTCATGTTGAGCGCTCATACATCTCCACAAAAAATAGGTTGTTGATAGAAGAGTAATCCGTAGTACTCATCAAAAACGGGTAGTGCATGATAAGCCACGCCATCAAATATGTATCGGGCAGCTCCACCCTAAGATTCAGTGTTTTCACGTAGCATGTTATTTTGCTGCTTTCCCTTTAGCAGCTTTCCCCTTTACGACATTGCCTTTGACCTCAGGGATGAAACCGTTGCAGAGTACCCGGAGCCCACTCTGAAGGTTACTCACCATAGCTGGGAGGAGTCCAGACGGCCGTCCATAAGCCAAAAGTACTGTTGGATAAACTACGTTTATGGCTATGGTATATTTCGGGAGCGACGGAACGACGCATCTTTTCAGCCACAACATTAGAAACCCGACAACCAAACCCCTGTTAGACACTGGGAATTGAGCTTGGTAATGAAAACTCTTGAAGACGGTGTCAGAGTTGAATCCTCTTTCGTTCGATTCAGTTGTGTAAAAGACTGCCCCTGTCTTTGCAACACGTCGATCGATCTCCTCGATGTTGACAGGCTTATGTCTGCAGACACACGACAGACTCCTTCAAATTTAGAAAAAGATAATTGGCCCATTTCTTGTGACCGATATCTTGATTTCTAACTCCTGCCAGATCAGCGCAAATACGATAGTGGCACATCATCTCCCAGTATGTCTCGTAGAAGTGCTTATCCCTTGCCTTTAACATATTCAGCTTCTCGGCAGTAGGAATGTACCCTTCATAGGGAACCTTGCCTATTGATAAGCCGGATATTTCATGCATCTCATGAAGAGCGAGTCCAAGCTCACCCACCGGAGTAAAAAATGTGCCGGTCTCGGAGTTGTACATCTCTAGGAGGGTGAATATATGGTAAGAGCTATGGGGTAGACTGTACTGGACATTTCGGATGGCTTTATACAAGCCAATCTCTTTCAGGATTTGTTTATGAGAATCCACCATGTACTTGACAAGGCGAACCTACCACATATTCCCTGAAGAGTGAACCCAGTCAGGCATCCTGAAATTATGTACTGGATATTGACCATCCTTTGGCACAAACTCGTTTAGGAAAGTCTTCGCGCGAGTAGGGATCTCCCCCACTGGATGCTTCTTGGTGATTTTACCCGGAAGGAGCCCAGTGACATACCTGATTGGACCATCTTGATAGGCTCCATGTGCGCCAAACTTCCCCATTGCAACTCCGTCATACTCTCAGGTTAGATCCCACTCCAACTCGCGACGGGCTGATAATCTCTGAATGTATACCAGAGGGTAGTTTCGCTCCATGTCTGGCAGGAGCATCAATAAGTCTCCTGTCTAGTAGAGCCATTTGTTTTCTTCTCCGAACAGAATTTCATCTGAATTCTTGACCGCATCAGTGAATAGGAAGACTGGCTTCTCCAGAGCTTTCCGATTTATGGCTTCGAAGGGAGCATCGGTGATAAGTTCTCTTGCGGTGGCGGAGCTGTATCTTAACATGGTCTCGCGACGTTCCCGAACACCTGGGTTGTACGCGGGGATCTCGGTCATGAATCGAAATTGAGTTGCTCGGTCTGCACCTCCAGCACACCCAAAGTGATGACTGCGGGAGAGAGGGTCCACTGAATAACCAACTGCAAAAGAAAGAATCAAAATTAGAAAATATTCTGAAACAGGTTGAAAAAACTAAGTACTGAAACACGGAGTTAATGATAACTTCGCGCGAAGCTAATCATATACTTGGCGTGGAAATTATACGTGAAGCTAAGGAATAACTCCGCGTCTGAAAAAATACACGAAGCTAATAAATATCTTCGCATCAGAAGCTAAAACGCGAAACTAATCCATAACTTCGCGCAGGAAACGCAACAGTCAGAAATAACTTCGCGTAATAAGCGTTTGACGCAAAGCTAATGAAATAGCTTCACGTAGAAAAAACCAGAGGTCTCTTCTTCTCTAAGTCATCACTGATCGGAGTACGACAATGATTTTGCCAGTGAAAACAGTGTTTGGCCGGTTAAAACCGAGCCAAAACACCCTAAAAAGAGTCCAAGAGTGGAGATTTTACCTCCGATTGGCGCGGCATAGGCATGGTCGCCGCTGCGGCCACGGCTGCTGTCGCTGCTGCTCGTGCCGGCCAGTTAAGAAGTCTGCCCTCGTGAGGTGGTGTTCTTCTTGGGTGCCATTGATCTCGAAATCACGAAGAAAATGGATGAAAATGGGAGGAAAATCTTGTCGGTTGCAAGAAGTTTTGAATCTCTGGAGTTCTTGAAAAATTTTCAGTTCTTGAAAAAGTGAAGAAGAAGAGAAAGAGACTCTATTTAAATGAGAAAACCTGCCCTTTGATATTCAGCGCGAAGATCGGAGCCGTTATGGCAGTGCGACGCAAAGCTATTATCTTCGTGTGTTTCAGCGTAAACGCGAAGATAAGGCGTGGGCTAACTTTGCGTTTAGATGCACCAGATTGAAAATCCAAAGTATTTCAAAATTTGCTAAGTCATAAGCCATTTTGAAAACTTTGGAGGGGATCCTGTTGGAGGTAAAAAATTCCAACTAAAGAAAAAGAGGCAGATATCTCGCAGAAACGCGGAGCTAAACCCATAGCTTCGCGTCGGCAGAAACTTAACTCTATGTGAGAGGTAAAAATGCGAAGCTAAATCGATAGCTCCGTGTCCAGATTATTTAACTCTACTTGAGTAGATTCTCATAATTCTAAATTGATTGTGATTGAAATTTGTGATTATTTAATATCCGAATTGAGTCAATCAAAATTCAAAAATCAAGAGACTTAAGTCAAAATCAAATATTTGATTAGTATCCTTGATGCATATAAACATCTTATATTCCTATTCCTATAGAAACTCTCATAACCAACTAAAGTATATAAATATCCTCTATGAGTAGACTTTAGGATCTTTTTGATATTTTTGGAGTTCAAGTTACGCACGAGAATTTTGAATTTATTGGATCAGCAGAGAGAGAAGGTAGGGCCGGCCATCATCTTCTTCAAAGAAAGGAGATTTTCACATCGGATCGTCAATATGTTCTACTAGATAGATCCCATCGCCACATTAGAACCCACTTTTATTGTAAAAGAGAACGATAATATATAAATCCTCTCGTTTATTTTTTTTATTGTTCCTCTTTCGTTGTAATCAATGGAAGAAAATAAGAATTTTACAGAGAACAGTATTCTTAATTATTTAGTCTGTCTTTTAACATTATTTGACTATTTTGTTTAAATTATGATGGCACATGTAGAATGAGATAATCCATTCTCGTTTCTTTTTGTTAGTGGTCTAAATATAAATATACTACTTACTATATTTGAGTTGGTTTTGCGACAGTTGCTGGCTATGTATCCACGGGCCAAATTTTGGCCCGCCCTATACAAAATCTTGAATTAGAAAAATAAAATCTTTATTTTTAATTCAAAATTTTGTATAGAATGGACTAAATTTTGGCCCGTAGGCATGTTCATTACCATCCCCACTACTTGCCTGTTCTTGTCATATTCATTTCTCTTGTCATACTTGAGTATGAAGGTAGGGGCTGTTTGTTTGGGTTGTAAGCATGTAAAGGGATGTATACTGGGTGGCTAACAAATGCCTTTACATGCAAATGGATTTTTCTACCGTTTGAATGCAATTGCAGTTATAAAATTGTGTAACTGTAATCGCGAATGCTTACATACTTATAGTAGTTGCACTTGAAAAAGAAAAATGTGATGAGGACTTGTGATTTTCATTTACATAAATTGTATTAGCTAAAAATATGGTACTTCAAAAAATTAAATTTGAAATTTTTTACAAATGTAGTTACTATTTGCAACTTTTAATTCAAATATAGTAATATAAGTTGCTTAATTTTTATTGCTATAGTTTTATTTATAGTAATATAAATTGTAACTTACAGTACTATTTACAAATATGCAAATAGCTCCCACGTGACATTCATATGGAGTAGAGTCGTAAAAGAAAATGGAAGTAGGAAATAATTTTCTCCTAAAGAAAATGGTAGAAATTGAATTTACTGCTCAGGGGTTTTAAAATCATTTGTCGGTTGAAGAAAGTCCAGAGGGGACAATCCAGCCCAGCCCAGCCAAGTTAGCCCACTCATCCTCTGTAAATGTGCTGCTGTCCTCAAGCCCTAATTTTCACTAACCAGTAACCAGTTTGAGTGTGAGGCCTTTTGGGATTGGGAGGGAAAGGGGTGATGGCGGCCAAAGTTAGGTCACGAGAATTACTAGATGCGCCCAATGTTTTTGTTAGTGAGCCTCAAACGGGGGTAGGGATTATTCTTCTTTCTCTCAAATCTCCATTCTCTCTCAATCTCCAAAGCTCCGTGGCCGATGATTCTCCCAGATCTGCTCCTCTTCGTCTTCTGTTTCTTTTATTGTCCTCTCTTTTTCTCTCTTTTTTTTAAAATGAGGCGCTGACGATTTAAAGGGGGAAATTTTAGAAAAGAACGCTAAGATTGTTTGGATCTGAGAAGTAATGATGATCTTTTTCTTTAGCAATGGCGAGGCAGTTTGGACGGCCTGCGATCAGTTCTGCAGGCAACCACAGTTTACTTGTGAGCACCACATACTATATAGTAAAGTGATTTGCAACATAGGGGAAAATGGTGCTCTCTAGTAAAATATGGTGCGCATTTAGAATTTCCCGTTTAAGTGTGAGGCCTTCTGGGATTTGGAAAGAAACGGGTAATGCCGGCCAAAATCAGGTCGCCCGTTCTTTTTCTTCTCCTCTATCAAACTCCAGAGCTTCATGGCCGATGATTCTCTCAGATCTACTCCTCCTCCTCTTCGTCTACTGTTTCTTTTCTTGTCCTCTCTTTTTCTCTCTTCTCTTTTTTTTTTTTTTTTTGGAAAAAATGAGGCGATGACGATTTAAAGGGGGAAATTTAAAAGAAAAACCCTAAGATTGTTTTCATCTGAGAACTAATGATGATCTTTTTCTTTAGCAATGGCGAGGCAGTTTGGACGGCCTGCCTCGATGCATTTCTGCAGGCAACCGCTGCCGCCATGACTTCTCAAATCTGCTGCTGCTGCCGCTGTCATTATTATTATTATTATTATTATTTGGTGTAAATTTAGGGAATTTCTAGGAAAATGTTGTGCTCCTTTGGAAACTCCCCTTGTAAAGAATTTGAAGTTATGCAGTTGGATCCTTTCCAAAGTGGATTATCTGAGCCTCTAACTCTTTTTTTTTTTCCTTTTTTGTCTCAACCCTAAATTTTATTTTTTTAAATTTAATTTCATAAGTTGATCTGTTTTCTCCTTTTGCTTCTGATTCATTTTTTCCTTTTTTCCCTCTTCTTTGATTTGTTTTCATCAAAATATATGTTTGGTTTGGTGGGTGGAAGAACTACATCTCATCGATGAGATTGCTCTTCTAGCTGTTGGCAAGGATGAGGATGTGCAGGTCCGGAGGCCGATTCAAACTTTTAATTTCAAAAATTGAAAATTTTATATTTGATTTTGATAGTTTGCATAGGACAGACTAAAAGCATGCACTTGGATCTGCCCATTTCATCTATAATTGCTGGGCTTTTTTTTTTTTTTTTTTTAAAGTCCCAAAGTGGAAACAGTTTATATTAAATTGTTACAATATTTATCAGCTTGCAAGCCAAATTGTCATCTTATTGCCTTTGGGAAAGAGATATATCAGTCAGCTTGTTATTAAGAGCAAAATCAAAGAACATCAGGTGGGTATTTGTGTTATTGAGCACAATTGTGTTTGAAATTTTTATGGGGTATTTACAGATTTGTCCCTCAAATCTTTTATATATTATGACTTGGTCCCCAAATCTTCATACGTAGGATTTAGTCCGAAATCTCCTGAGCTAGGACAATTTAGTCCACTTCCCTGAATTTCGTTATCACAGTTTAATTTTTGACCTAATTTTTCCATTTTACCCCTCCTTAATTCATTCTTTCTCTACCTCCTATCTTCTCCATCTCTCTTCCTCCTCTCTTCTTCTTCTCTCTTCCTCCTATCTTCTCCTTTTCGTCATTGGGTTTATTGGCTTCTCTCCTTCTTCTTATCTTCTATCTCTCTATTCATTACAAAAATTTGAAGAGAAGAAGAAGAAGGAGGGGTAATGGCTATCCTACAGTCTGCAAAAGTCTTCGAAGCCCGGTTCTGTGTCAAATTCTGCCACTGAAACAGGGGGGCAACATCTGTCCCTTCTTGATAGCATCTTACAAGGGGAACTTACTTGTGATCTTGAAAAATCTAACCCTACTTGCAACATCTTGGCACTGTTACGTGTTTTGGAGGGATTGAATCAGCTTGCACCTCGCCTGAGATTGCAGACAGTTGCAGAAGACTTTGCTGAGGGTAGAATTTCAATTCTTGATGAACTTTATCAGACAGGTCCCATAGTTCCTCCAGACGAGTTTATCAACAGTAAGTTGACTCCCAAGCTTGCACGGCAAATCCAGGATGCTCTTGCATTGTGTAGTGGCAGTCTTCCTTCATGGTGTTACCAGATGACGAAGTCATGTCCTTTCCTTTTTCCTTTCGAAACAAGGAGGCAATATTTCTATTCGACAGCATTTGGACTATCCCGAGCTTTGCATCGGCTACAACAGCAACAAAATGCTGATAATCATAGTTTAACAAATGAAAGAGAGATCCATGTTGGCAGATTGCAGCGGCAAAAGGTTCGTGTTTCTAGAAATCTTATCCTGGATTCTGCTGCTAAAGTTATGGAGATGTACTCCAGTCAGAAGGCTGTGTTTGAAGTAGAATATTTTGGTGAGGTTGGTACTGGATTAGGTCCAACTCTGGAATTCTATACTCTAAAAAGTTGGACTTGGATTGTGGAGGTCCAGCTCTGCATCAGAAAAATCTGCAATGGAAATTGATGAAGATGTAATGAAAGATGGAAACATGAATGATGTTTCAGATGCAAAGAAATTGGGATCTGATTTGGCTGAAAGCAGAAATTTTGTACATGCTCCTCTAGGTTTGTTTCCTCGCCCATGGCCTCCTTGCACAAAAGTAACTGAGGGAAGCCAACTTTACAAAGTTATTGAAAATTTCTGTCTGCTTGGTCGGGTAATGGCTAAAGCTCTTCATGATGGTCGGCTTCTTGATTTGCCACTGTCGATGGCATTTTATAAACTTGTGCTCGGTCAAGTAAGTTGCTGTTATAGTTAATATTTAATTATCTTTCTGTTTATGCTATGCAATGTCTTAACAATGTTGGCATAAATTATTATAATGCTCTGCAGGAACTTGATTTGTATGATATTCTTTCTTTTGATGCTGAGTTTGGGAAGATCTTGCAAGAAATGCAAATCCTTGTTTTTTGGAAAAAGTTTCTATTCATTATCATCGTTTCAAATCACAACACATAGCTCAACACAATATCAAATTACAAGTATCAAATTTTTGTAATGAATAGAGAGATAGAAGAGAAGAAGGAGAGAAGCCAATGAACCAATGAAGAAAAGGAGAAGATAGGAGGAAGAGAGAAGAAAAAGAGAGGAGGAAGAGAGAAGGAGAAGAGAGGAGGAAGAGAGAATGAGAAGAGAGGAGGAAGAGAAAGAATGAATTAAGGAGGGGTAAAATGGAAAAATCAGGTAAAAAATTAAACTATGTTAACTGAAGTTAGGGAGGGGGACTAAATTGTAGTAACTTAGGAGATTTGGGGACTAAATCCTAAATATGAAGATTTGGGAGACTAAATCATAATATATAAAGATTTGAGGGACAAATCTGTAAATACCCCATTTTTTATATGATAAGTTTCTTATTCAAGGAAAAAAAGTTAGACATAAATATCTTTTAGATATGTGGAGGTAGTATCTATATCTTTTAGATCAAACGTTCCCCCCTTTTAAGTAAAATGTAAAATAGGTAAAAATAGGTAGGCATGTGCAATGGATGGCAACTTTTCTGGTGCCTAAAAGTAAATATTTTCATTTCATGTTGGAATTATATAGATATCAATTTTATACTGAATTTTCTTTAGATGAAAGATGAGATCTTTCAGGATGGCCTGATATTTAACATTATAATATTTTCACATTTATAGGTGGCAATTACGAATCTATTCCTATGACTGATTTGGGATCCAGGTCCATAGTATCTAATTGTGAGGCCTTAATAGAGTTTCAAAATAAAAATATTATAACGTTAAATTGTGAGGCCTGAATCTCGTAAAAATATTTAAAGGGTTAATTACAATAAATATTCATGTCCTATTTGGGGGTGTAGCACCGCTTATTCTTAAGCGGTTTTTACATATCTGTCCCTTATATTTTTAAAAATTAGAATTTAGTCTCCCAAATCTTATCCTTGCCATATTTTTGGTTTGAATTTCTTGTTATACCCCTGGGTTACTTCTCTCTTTCCTCTTCCTTTCTTCCTTTTCTTATTTGGTTCCCTATGGCTGGAGGACTAAAGTGAGGTAACTTAAAGGATTTCGGGGACTAAATTATGAATATGAATATTTGGGGAACTAAATTCAAATGTTTAAAGATTTAATGGACAGATATGTAAAATCCCCTATTCTTAAAGGATTTTATTTACATTTTGGCTCTTGCCTGGGAACATAAACGGAGTGAGGGATCGCCAACTATGTCATATCGGTTTTTATCAAACTTGATTTTCAATTATACTTAATTGCTTAGAATGGTTTTTTATGAGTTTTAATACGATTTGTCATGTGTAGAAGCAAGAATCCTAACAAATTTATGGTTGTCGGAGGAGGCACTTATAAAATTGTGCCGGAGAAGGCATTATAAAACTGAGCTGTTGTTGCCTTGAAATCCACTAACTGATTGATTCTTGGCAAAGTGAATCAATCTTTTGGATATGTTTTGTTTAGATCTATATAATCAATGCACTTCACCATTTACCATTGACATTTTTTTTTTACGAAAACTACATTGCAAGCCACTCTGGATATTGTACTTTGATGAAATTGGCAACTAAGAGCTTGTTGACATCATCCTCTATAGCTTTTCTTTTCTCTGGCCTGATGCTGCATTCCCTTTGCTTCACCCAGGAAAAAGTAGAATTGACATTTAATTTGTGGGAGATGATATTGTGATTGATTCCTTCTATTTTTTCGTGCTCAGACAAAGATATGAGCATTAGTTTTCAAGAAGTGTATCAATATGGAGTGGAGTGGATAGGATTTTGAAGTGAGCATCTGATTTGAACTGTTTCTTCTGGTCCTTGAACTTGAATGAGGGTGGTTTCCTCTGCTAGAGTAGATTGGAGATTTTCGATTTCATCTCTGCGCATAAGACTTTCATTTTATTCCGAAGTCACTGAGGTGATGTCTCTTGGTGATATTCTTTGACCCTTTATTTGGAGAAATTTGGCCTTGGTCCCTCCTTCAGTATCTGTAAGGTAACAAGTTCTAACTGTTCTTGATTTGTTGGAGATTTTTCCAATTCCATGCTTTATTGAGAACTTTATAACCTAATGGTGGGTGGAGATTACAACTCGTAAAGCTTTTAAAGAAGGTTGCCTGAATATGATATTGTATAGAGAGACAACATCCCTAACTGTCACTCAACTTTGGCAGTGACTAGTTGTGGAATTGGAAATTGCTGGATATTGTCTTCTTCAGTAGCTTACTGGAGGTGCATAACTGCATGATAGTTGGTAATATGCTCTTGAAAATTAGTGGTTCTCTTGAAAATTAGTGGTTCTGTCATATTTCCCAAGATTTGAAATATTGAATTCGATCCTTTATTGAGAATTACGCTAAAGGGAGGATCATGCTCATTAGATTTGGTGTCTGAATAAATTGAAGTACTAGTTTCGCGTGGTCATCCATCATCTTCGCTTCTTCTCCTTAAGCTTTTTCTAGATGGGTTAACGATCGGTTGAGAGCAAATCTAGCCAAATTCCGTATGGTCCTTGTTAATGGAGGTTTGAGAGGTTCATTGCTGGATATTTCAACCGGATGATTTTCCATTGTTCGAGAGAGAGCAACGATTTGCACTCTTAGTTAGCGAGTAACTTGGAACTTAGTTGGGATTACAAGAGTATTAGTGTTTACTTAATCATTTGTTTTGGCGATATTAGTATTTACCTAGTCGTTTGTTTCGTTGGTGTTGAGCTTGCTTCCTTGAGGTGGAGCTGACGTGTATTTGCGTAAGTTTTTGAATGTGTTCCATAGTTCAGTTGTACTTTGCATAAATGACCAATTGTTGTGGCAAAAATTATAGACTTGATTTGTTGGCTCAATTTAAGAATCAAATTAGGATTTAAACTAATATAGGAAATTTGTTTAGGATCAAATTATGACCAATTGTCGGATTCTAATTTACATTATGGATTAGGAAATTTGCAATCTGCAATGGTATTGTTAGTTAAAAAAAAAAAAAAAAATCAAAAACCAGAGTGAAAAAAAGGTACACACAAATATAGTGAGATTAGGTGGAAAGTTCCAAGCGTAATGTTAATGGTCGACATGCTCTTTATATTAACGAAGAATAAAAATTATAAATATCTCTCAAGAATAACTTTCTTTCCTGTTACAAGTGAATGTTTATCTGTCCCTTTCCACAACGAGTAAGAGGGTATTATAGCTCTATCAGATTGGTCAAAAGTGTTACTATTGTGCTGAAATTAGAAGTCTACAGCTTTCTTTTGTATTTTGAAAAGAAAGTCCTAATAATGCATGATTAAGGAGATAGAGTTCTAGTAAAAGTCAAATAGATATGTTAATTAATTAATCACTTGATGAACTTGTGATGCTGATTTTAAATCGCATCCAAACTGGATTACTTTGAACGAGTCTTTTCGGATTTTGCTAATAAAATCTCCAGTTATAATGCATAACCAATATTATGATGACCATTACTTGATTATGTTCTATATTCGTTGAGTTTCTCCTCATGCTGAACTTATTTCTGTATATACCCAAAGTAACACAATAAATTAAATATTTTAATGTTCCCCAAAATTATTCATTTAGTAAAATAGAAAAATAATGCACAACTGACCAAACAATACACAAAATATGTTTTAGTATTCTTAATTATATAGTCGTCTTTTAACATTATTTGACTATTTTGTTTAAATTACGATGGCACGTGTAGAATGAGATAATCCAATCTCTTTTATTTTTGTTAGTGGTCTAAAATATAATTAAAAAATTATTAAACTGATAAATAGGATTAAATTTTTGGTGGTTTTTACATGCAGCAAGAAAATATACTACTTACTATATTTGGGTATTTGGGTTGGTTTTGCAACAGTTGCTTGCTATGTATCTACTTGCCTGTTCTTGTCATGTCTATTTCTCGTCATACTTGAGTATGAAGTTAGGGGCTGTTTGTTCGGGTTGTAAGCATGAAAAGTGATCTAAACTGGGTAGCTAACAAATGCCTTTACATGCAAATGGACTGTTCTACAGTTTGAATGCAATTGCACTTATAAAATTTTGTAATTGTAATTGCAAATGTTTACATACTCACCGTAGTTGCACTTGCAAAAAGAAAAATGTATGTGAGGACTTATGATTTTCATTTACATGCATTGTATCGGCTGAAAATGTAGTACTTCTCATAGTTTTTGAAAATAAAAAACTAAAATTTGAAAATTTTTACAAATCTAATTGCCATTTACAACTCTTAATTCAAATTTAGTAATATAAGTTGCTCAATTTTTATTGCTACAGTCTCACTTATAGTAATATAAATTGTAATTTACAGGACTATTTACAAATATCCAAATAGTTCCCAAGTGACATTCATATGGAGTAGAGCAATTTTCTCCAAAAGAAAACGGTTGAAATTGAATGTACTGCTCAGGCCTAGGGGTTTTTAAATCATTTATTGGTTGAAGAAAACTCCAGAGGGGACAACCCAAGCCCAGCCCAGTTAGCCCACTCTCATCCTGTATAAGTGTGATGCTGTCCTGGAGCCCTAATTTCCACTAATCAGTTCAAGTGTGAGGTCTTGTAGGATTTGGAGAGAAAGGGGTAATGCCGGCCAAAATTTGGTCACCCCTTCTTTGTCTTCTTCTCTCTCAATCTCCAAATCTAAATGGCCGATGATTCTCCCAGATCTACTAATGCCGGCCAAAATTTGGTCTTTTGGGATATGGAGAGAAAGGGGTAATGCCGGCCAAAATTTGGTCACCCCTTCTTTTTCTTCTTCTCTCTCAATCTCCAAATTTGGTCACCCCTCCTCCTCTTCGTCTTTTGTTTCTTTTCTTGTTCTCGCTTTTTATAAAATTAGGCGATGACGATTTAAAGGGAGAAATTTTAAAAGAAAAACCCTAAGATTGTTTTGATCTGAGAAGTAATGATGATTGTTTTCTTTAGCAATGGCGAGGCAGTTAGGACGGCCTGCGATCAGTTCTGCAGGCAACTGCTGCAGCCATGACTTCTCAAATCTGCTGCTGTTGTTGTTGTTATTATTATTATTATTTGGGGGTAAATTTAGGGAATTTCTAAATGCGCACCATATTTTTCTTAGTGAGCACCACTTCCTAACTTCAAAATAATTTGGAGTTATGCATTTGGATTCTGTCCAAAGTGGAAGATCTGAGCCTCACCTCCTTTTCTTTTCCTTAATCCTATTTTTTATTTTTTTTAATTTAATTTCATAAGTTGATCTGTTTTGTCCTTTTGCTTCTGATTTATTATTATTATTATTATTATTATTATTATTATTATTATTATTTTGCCCCTTTTTCGTGTTTGATTTGTTTTCTACAAAATATATATTTGATTTTGTTGGTGGAAGGACTATATCTCATCGATGAGATTGCTGTTCGAGGATGTGAGGGTCCCCATCTGAATTTTCTCTATTTAAACTTGTGAATGCAAGGGATCTCATCATGCGCTGATTCTAATTTCTACGAGTTTCCCTTTTATTCTGATCCATCGAAGTTTGGATTCTCATCACCATGGCCGAGGTAATCCTAACCTTTTTGATTTTTGATGATGAATGAAACCCTAATCTCTTATCTGATTTATATTTAGATGTAGATTCTAGATGATATATGGTTTGGATTTGTAATTTTAGCAGACTGTTGTGCTAAAGGTTGGCATGTCTTGTGAAGGTTGTGTTGGTGTTGTTGAGAGAGTCCTCACCAAAATGGAAGGTTGTTACTCCAGCCTTGTCCTTCTTTGTCCTTCTTTTGCTATGTTTCTTACTCCAACTTCAAATGTTTTCCTGGAATCATTAGCATAGAATAGATATTCTATCCATGTTCTTTGCTTGTCATATTATATTCTATCCATGTTCTGAGAGGCAGAAGGCAAGGAAGCTGCTCCTGCTGCAACTGCAGATGCGCCTGCACCTGCAACCACTGTTGCATGAAAGTGATTAGAGAGAAGTGGTGCATACTTACAATTGTACTGTTTCCTTCTAATTGATCACTCGACATCCAAGTATATGTCTAAATCATCTTGCCTGGCTTGGCTTTGCATATTATACCAACTATTGTTGGAGATAAAAATTTCCAAATAAAGAAAAGATGGCAAATAGCTCTCAGAATGTGGAGATAAGTCCATAGCTTTGCGCTGCCCAAGTTAACTCCGCATGAGAGGTAAAAACACAAAGCTAAATGTATAGCTCCGCGTCCATAGTACTTAACTTCGTATGAGCAGATTCTCATAATCCTAAATTGCTATTGTAATTGAGATTTGAGATTATCTAATACCTGAATTGAGTCCAATTAGAATTCAAATTCAAGAGATTTAAATCAAAAATCAAATATTTGATTAGAATTCTTGGTGAATACAAATAACTTCTATTCCTATCCTTATGTAAACTCTCATAACCAATTAAAGTGTATAAATAGCCTCTTTGAGGAGACTAGAGGTTTTTTGGCAATTCAAGTTACGTGTGAGAGTTTTGAATTCATTAAGATCAGCAGAGAGAGAAGATAGGACCGGTCATCATCTTCTTCGAGTCGAAGATCTTCACGTCGGATCGTCAACAGGAACTACTAGATAAATTCCATCGCCACACTAAGAATCCACTTGTTCTATAAAAGAGAGTGATAATATATAAATTTTTTCGTTTATTTTTCTATTGTTTCTCTTTTGTAGTAATCGAAGTAATCAATGTAAGAAAGTAAGAATTTTACGGAGAACAACCATATGTTGTTAGATAGCATCCAAGTATATGTTTATAGCATCTGCCCTGATGAGTTCAGACACCAGGGTTTTGGAGTGGATCATCCTTTTGTTCCTACCTCGCCCCCTTTCAAGTTATATTATGTTAATCAAGTGGTATAGATTAATCAATAATTTAGTTATATATGATGTTAAAATCTTTCGATGTTGTTAGATCCTTTGAAATTGAATGATTCTGTGCGATGGAATTCTGATGCAGTGTTTTGATAATCCAGAGGAAATGTCAAGCCCTCAATGTACGTACTCTGATGTGTATGTTTTTGCTACAACTTCACTTCCTTCTGCATTTTGTTATATGTGGATTAAAATGTTCCTAAACCTCAAGTCTGGACAATATCTAATCTGGTGATCAATATTTAGATAAAAATATTTGGATCAAAACATGCATGGGCACTGACAATTTATGTAGCCATGATAGAAACTTACTTTTCATTATCCTTGATAATGAAATGTTCTGCCAGCTTCTTTTACACTCTCCAAAGCAAATCTGAAAATGCTTACTGTTGGAGAATGACAGAGATGAAAACATTGCATTTAGACTGTATGTGCTTCAATAGACATTTTTGCTTCATATTAATGCTACTAGTCTGCATAAGATGTATGAATTTCTACCCTTGACAGGATAGAGGGGGGAGAGGCGGCAAGTATTTTTACTTCCAGAGCGGTGGCCTCCAGGCACACAATGTGCTGTATGTTCAGGTGATTGATTGATTGACGCATCTGTATTGGTTTTAATGAGACTATTGGGTAGAGTCGTAGAATGATTTTTTTTTTTTTTTTTTTTTTTTTTTGTAGGTTAGGATGGCAAGGCTGATGTTTTGCTGGACCCTAATGGATTCAGTGAGGATGGGACGGTGGCTCTGAGTAGGTTTGTGATTAGGGAAGAAGATGTGTTTTTTTGGGGACCAAAAGCCGGCTCTTAGGTCTGCACTTCTCATCTATAATTGCTAGTTAATTTTTTTTTTCCGGTTTTTGTTTCCAAAGTGGAAACAGTTTATGTTAAATTGGTATCAAATTAAGCAACACTTGCAAGCCAAATTGTCATCTTATTAGTCAACTTATTTCTTGAATCTGAAATTATGCTGATCTTATTTTTTCTGAATTTAGGGAATGCGACATTCAACAAAGCAGATTTTGTCATGCAGAAAATGCAAGCAGCAAATTTTTATATGGGGAATTTCTTATTCAAAAAAAAAAAGTAATAGACATAAATATCTTTTAGATAAGTGGAGATAGTATCAAATACATTTGAGGTATTTACAGATTTGTCCCTTAAATCTTTATAAATTATAATTCAGTCCCCAAATCTTCATATTAAGGATTTAGTTTCCCAAATCCTCTAAGTCACTACAATTTAGTCCCCCTCTTTAACTTCCATTAGCCTAGTTTATTTTTTTAACTGATTTTTCCATTTTACCTCTCCTTAATTCCTTATTCTCTCTTCCTCCTTTCTTCTCCTTCCCTCTTTTCCTCGAGCCCTAATATCCATTCCTTAGTTTAGGTGTGAGGCCTTTTGGGATTTGGACAGAAAAGGGTAATGGCGGCCGAAATTAGGTCAGCCCTTTTTCTCTCTCAATCTCCAAAGCTCCATGGCGGATGATTCTCCCACATCTACTCCTCCTCTTCGTCTTCTGTTTCTTTTCTTTTCCTCTCTTTCTCTCTTTTATAAAATGAGGCGATGACGATTTAAAGGGGGAAATTTTTTGAAGAAAAACCCTAAGAATGTTTTGATCTGAGAAGTAATGATGATCTTTTTCTTTAGCAATGGCGAGGCAGTTTGGACGGCCTGCTTCAATGCAGTTCTGCAGGCAACCGCTGCAGCCATGACTTCTCAAATCCGCTAAATCACTTTCCTGTAGGATGTGCTGCTCGCTAAGTAAAATGTGGTGCCCATTTAGAATTTCCCATTTGGATCCTGTCCAAAGTGGGTTATCCGAGCCTCACCTCTTTTTTTTTTTTTTTTTCTCCTTCTTTTTTTCTTCAACCCCAATTTTTATTTTTTTAATTTACTTTCATAAGTTGATCTGTTTTCTCCCATTGCTTCCGAGTCATATATATATATATATATATATATATATATATATATATATATATATATATATATATATATATATATATTCCTCTTCCTTGATTTGTTTTCTTTGAAATATATATTTGGTTTTGTGGGTGGAATAACTACATCTCGTCGGTGAGATTGCTCTTCTAGCTGTTGGCAAGGATGAGGATGTGCAGGTCCGGGGCTGATTCAAACTTTTAATTTTAAAAATTGAAAATTTTATTTTTAATTTAATAGTTTGCATAGGGCGGACTAAAAGCTGGCGCTTGGATCTGCCCTTCTCATTTATAATTGCTGGTTAAATTTTTCTTCCATTTTTGGGCCCAAAGTGGAAACAGTTTATGCTAAATTGGTACAAAATTAATCAACTTGCAAGTCAAATCATCATCTTATTGTCTTTCGGAGAGAGATATATCAGTCAGCTTGTTTATTGAATCTGAAATTATGTTGATCTTTTACTTCTAAATGTACAGGATGCATCATTCAACAAAGCAGATTTTGTCATTCAGAGCAAAATCAAAGAACATCAGGTGGGTATTTGTGTTATTGAGCACAATTGTGTTCGAAATTTTTATACGATAAGTTTCTTATTCAACAAAAAATGTTACATAGATATCTTTTAGGTATGTGGAGGTAGTATCTATATCTTTTAGATCAAACATTTTGTTTTTTTGTTTTTTTGTTTCCTTTTAAGTAAAATGTAAAATATCTAAGCATGTGCAGTGGATGGCAACTTTTGCTGATGCCTAAAAGTATATATTTTAATTTCATGTTGGAATTATATAGATATCGATTTCATAGTGAATTTTCTTTAGATGTAAGATGAGATCTTTGAGGATGGCATGATATTTAACCTCAATATTTTCGCATTTATTGGTGGCAATTAGGAATCTATTCCCATAACTGATTTGGGATCCAGGTCCATAGTATCTAATTGTGAGGTCTTAATAGAGTTCCAAAATAAAAATAATCTCGTAAAAATACTTAAAGGGTTAATTATAATAAATATTCATGTCCTATTTGGGATTTAGTGTTTATTATTCTTAAAGAATTTTATTTGCACTTTGGTTCCTACCTGGGAACTTAAACGAAGTGAGGGGACCGTCGAATATGCCAAATATGTTGTATCGTTCAAACTTGATTTTCGATTATACTTAATTGCTTAGATTGGTTTTTTATGAGTTTTAATATGATTTGCCACAAGTAGAATCAAGAATCCTAACAAATTTATGATTGCCGGAGAAGGCATTATAAAACTGAGCAGTTGTTGCCTTGAAATCCACTAACTGATCGATTCTGGGCATAGGGAATTAATCTTTTGAACATGTTTTGTTTAGATCTGTATAATTGATGCACTTCACCATCTGTCGTTTACTTATTTTTTTTTTTATTATACTAAAGCTACATTGCAAGCCACTCTGAATATTGTACTTCTTTGATGAAATTGGCAACTAAGAGCTGTTCGACATCATCCTCTATAGCTTTTCTTTTCTTTGGCCTGATGCTGCATTCCCTTTGTTTCACCCAGGAAAAAGTAGAATTGACATTTAATTTGTGGGTGATGACATTGTGATCTATTCCTTCTATATATTTGGGTGCTCTGACAAAAACATGAGCATTAGTTCTTAAGAAGTGTATCAGTATGGAGTGGAGTGGATAAGATTTTGAAGTGAGGATCTGGTTTGAAATGTCTCTTCTGGTCCTTGAATGAGGGTGGTTTCCTCTGCGAGAGTAGATTGGAGATCTTAGATTTCATCTCTGAGCATTGTCTATTGGCGATATTTTTTTACCCTTTATTTGGAGAAATTTGGCCTTTGGTCCCTCCTTCAGTATCAGTAAGGTAACAAGTTCTAACCATTCTTTAATTGTTGGAGATTTTTCCAATTTCATGCTCTATTGAAAACTTTATAACCTAATGGAGTGCAGAGATTACAACTCTTAAGGTTTTTTAGAGAAGGTTGTTTGAATATGATATTGTATAGAGAGACAACATCCCTAATTGTCACTCAACTTTGGCAGTGACTTGTCATGGAGCTTCGCCAAGAGTGGTGGTCTCCTAATTTCTTGGCTACACCTCAAGGATGGTGTAAAATAGTCCCTATGATCAGAGTTTTTGTTCCTCTAGATCAATTAAGGATCTGGGGATCACGTTTAATTCTTTCTTCTCAATACACATCTGTTTGAAGGTATTAAGAGGAATGACATCACAAGAACTTCTTATGCCCACGAGAATTATTCTACCTCGGAACCAGCTATGTTTGTTGTAGTGACGGCAACATCCCCACGGAAAGTATGGTTTTCCTCTAAATCTTTGATGAAGAATGTGATTTCTTGACTTCAGTTTCTCTTTGGAGTATATTACATGGCATTGGCGGTTCTGGCATATCTTTTACGGGTGGAGTACGATGTTCCTCCTGCTATGAGGCCTCTTGAGACGGTGAGTACCACAACTCTTACTTTTTTCTATTGCTAGTCATCTTCAGGGCTCAAACACGTAACCTAGTTTATTACAGGAGCATCATTGGGCATTCTTCTTTAGGCCCTTTGTTAGTAGCCTTTTATAATGATATGTGTTTATATTTATTTTAAGTTGATAGCAATTCTCTGTGGTATGGTCAATATCTCTGCATATTCATTGAAATATTGCAAGTTTCGCTTTTTAATATTGCAAGTTTCGCTTTTTAGGCACAGATTTCATCAGTGGTGGCTCGAAGAGTAGTCTCTCGTTCTGGACCTGATTAAGAATTTGGTTCTGAGTTGTATTCAAAGGAGTAAAGTCTTTCTTTAGGCAGGTTGGCATCTTGGAGGAGTCATATTCTTCCTAATGTTTTATCTCGTGTGTTTTCTTTCAAAGCTTTCGATTAAAAAGATACTGTGAATAATTATTCGGAGTCTTATAAGGTGACATATTTGTCAAATATGTCAAGTAGTTGGCCAAGGGAAGGTACTTCCTTTTTTGTGACAGACTTCATGAGTTCTTTGTGTTGGATATCGTTAATAAGTGCTGCAAGGGCCATGTTGGAAGAGCAATTTTTTGTCAAGCGTTCTGATCTCAATGAATAACTCGAGGTGGTCTCTCAAGAATTTATTAGGTTTTTGCCTGATCTTGAGAAGAGATGCGAGATTCTTCTGAGTACTTCTACTCCCTAGAATTGTTGTATGAGTACATGTTGGCGAAAAGTTGTACGCATAGAAGGTAACCAATTATATTGGTTTTTAGCCCCTTAGGAGAAAGCGAGGCATGTGTCCTCTTCAGGAGGTTCATAACTGCATGATAGTTGGTAATGTGCTCTTGAGAATTAGTGGTTCTACCATATTTCCCAAGATTTGAAATATTGCTTAAGATCCTTTGTTGAGAATTGCACTAAACGGAGGATCATGCTCATTAGAAATAGCTAATTTTAGATTTAATTAGATATGATTCGAATGTACTAATAGTCAAAATTGATTCCAAACTTGCATTCTAGTAGATTGTTCTAAATCTCAAACTCGATGAGCTTTTGACCTGAACCTGATCTTTTAGAAGCTGGGTCAATCCAGCATGACAAACCTGACTAGCTTGCACAAAATATGCCTATTGAAGAGTTTTAAGATGTTTCAAGCCTGATTCTGATTCTGTCATTTGCAATATTGGCAGAGAATGAAACCATTAAGAAAACAAAATAAGGATTTTATTGAAATGTGGAAATTGTAATACTTAGGATGTTCTTTAACTAATCAAGAAAAATTATAATCGAGATTTGTGGGGAGTGTGACAATAGAAGTATAATTAGAGTGGCTTTTAAACTTCCGTTGAATATCCGGCAAAGGATTTGGGTTGAAGAATATCCGGCAAAGGATTTGGGTTGAAGAAAAATGCTCTGTGATATTTCCCTCTTTATATACATACTCGGAGTAGTTTTATAGCTTCTACGGTTGTAATTGTCTCTTGATTTGTGGAATATCGTAGTGGAATTGTGCCACGATCTGATTCGGGGATCTTGGGGGAACTGTGCTAAGATTTGATCGGTTTGAATAACTATCCACCAATGAGAATGTGATGTCATAGGTGGCAAAGCTGACTTCCTTTATCAGCGGAGTTGAAATGACTTCTTTGGCGGAGTGAACTTAGTCATATTTTTTTTAATGTTTTTGTTTATCTTAAGTATATTTGTTTTCTTTGGTTTAGCAAGAATGGGATGTCTTAGTTGGAAGAGAAAGATGTTGTTTTTGAAGTCTTTAGACTAACAAAAAGTCTTTAGACTAATCATAGTTGAGGAGGAAATTTGCTCTGTTTGGTGAATCAAGGATTTTGTAGTTAGTGAAGTTGAGTGTCTTTGGGTGAGGAGGATTGTGATCCTTTTTATGGTGAGAATGGTCATTGGCTTGACTTATATCTTTGCCAACTCAGCTAGCTAATGTGCTAGTTTTTTTCGGCTAGTCTAATCAGCAGTTTGATTTATTTATTTTTTTTTTTTTATTGCGTGCATATTTGGACTAGTAAAATTCATGGCTATTTTATGAGATTTTTTCGATTTGAGTATGAGTTAATACTCCATTGGGGATTTACTTCTATGATTAATATATTTGTACGAATAGCAATCCGGCCAGTCGAGGCTCCATCCTACTGGAGCTCATAGAAATTAAAAGAGGTATTGAAATTAATCTTTTTCAATTTTTGTAATTTCAATTTTTCTAGTAATTTCTTTTTATTGTTTAATTTTAAAGTAAATTTACAATGAAAGAAATTTCTATAATTTTGAGCATACCAGAGTGGACAACCACAGTGCGAACCTTTTTATTCTCCTCTTTTTATTCACAATAGAGAATGTGGTGGCACATTTCAATAGGAAACCTATTGGATCAATTGTTGAAATCTTGGTCGTTGAAGTCAATCAACAAAGGTATGAAGAATATTTCTTTTCAAGTTTTTCTGGCTCGAAACTTAGGCGTCATTGTCGGGTGACGGCCGAAAAAATTGAGGTGTCATCGCGCACTAATTGGCAAGGCGTCATCGCCTGTGAAGAAATATGAAGCATCATCGTCCATGAAAACTGATAAGATGCCATCATAAAAATAAGGCATTATCGCCTCTAAACAAGAATAGGGCGTTATTGCCTATTTTCAAGCCAAGTTCAACTTTAACACGGTCGTAAAAAATAAACCAAAATTGTCGGAGAAGACACAAGGCTCAACAGGCATGCTTTAACATTACAAAAGATGCGATTTATGAAAAGTTACAGTTGGAAAAGCTCCGCACAGAGAACGTGCAGCACACACTCGTGGAGAACACGCGGTGTGAGACCGCAGACCATGTGCATGCCAGCCGCAGGCGTGCGTGCACTCGGAGGCGGTTTCAGCGAGCAGCGCGCAAGCAGTGCGCACAATTTCAGCGTGCAGCGAGTGCTTGCGCTCGCACCTTCTTGCGCGCTCACGCTCTCGCCCGTGCCCTCAGGCATGAGCGCAGGGAGCCCACAGTGTGTGCCTGCGCTCTTTGTTTCAAGTCCGTTATCTGGCGCTCCATCTCGTGTCTCTTCAGGTTCGTACAAAGACGCACTTTTGCGCTCCTCTGCCATTATTTACTCAGATTGCTCATTTTCAAAATTTTCTTTAGAAGATGAATATTCCCATGATGCACTTCCAGCATAGATAATGAAGCGCATAATCTCCTTAGCGCTGATTTTGAAGCATTCCCTCTGTTCAAATGCGACAGTAGAGACTCAATCAATGTGCACCTCATTATTTTCCTAAGCACAATTTAGAGGCGCGTGTCCACGCACAACTGCACAGGCCAACACATATTCCAGAAGGCCTCATAAAAGAGTTGGAAGCTGTTCTAATACTGAAATATTGCTTAATTTTGAAATACTGCAGACTAATCAGTATTATAAACAGAATTTGCAATACAAAAAGCATCAAGTTGTAAATATATATAAGAACTATTCCCAAAACTTAACTTAAGGGAATATTCCACTCAAAAGAGGAGGGTCATCTAACCCACTATTCAGTGTCAATGTAAACGGCTGATTTCAATTGTCCTATTAACATGTAACTGCATGACAAAGCCGTCTGTTTTTGAGCGGATTACTAAGCCAAAAAGAAGACGGACTTAAAAAAGATATACTCTAGAAATGATTTGCCTGTTGCTTCATCTAATATGGTTAGTAAGAGTAAACAAGTTGTGGATAGTGACTCTTCAAATGTAGAATTCACTTCAGGATTCAAAGGAGTGATTACTGAATCAGAGGGTGTGTATCAATGCACTCGAGTCAGAAAAGGAGTCATCATACCGTTGGACTATAAATGATTGGCTAACGGATCCGATAATGAAGATAGACACTTTGCTATTGTGTCTTCATCTTCTTCAAATTCAAATAAAAAGTCGGAGGCTACGGTAAATATGATCGATATTATGGAAGAAGTCTCTAAGAGACTTGAGAGATAAGAACAACATCTCAAGTAGTAAGAGGAGACCATAGAAGAGATGAAGTAACTCTTAATAGAGTTATTGGCCCGAACCAAGAAAGGCCAATCCTCATCGTCCAATTCTAATCATCGTGATGGTAAACAACATGTCCATGAAAATGAAGAGAATGAAGACGAACATGAGGAGTCGCCTCATCGCTCAGAAGAAGATGAGAAAGTGAGAGTCATCATCAATCTTCATGTTGAGGAGATGGAAAAGATGGAGAACCAATTACAAACACTTCTCCATCGAAAAGAGTTGCAAGAAGTGGGGATAGTGCGTCCTAATCCTATAAAATAAGAAACTATACCCTATCATGCAAACTACAAGCCATTGAATCTCCAGTCGTTGGACGGTAAAGACTCGCCACAATAACACATATTCTACTTTCTGTCGTAAATAGGACACTTAATGAGGGATGATCTAAATTTAACTAAGATATTTGCGAGTATTTTAAAAGGATATGTATTTACTTGATTTATGCAATTACCTAAGGGATAATTAAATTATAGACTGACGTAGAACGTGAGTTCTTAGCCAGACGGTTCAAATTGAATGTGCTCCTCAGGCGTTGGGGGTTTTAAATCATATATTGGTTGACGAAAACTCCGGAGTGGACAATACAGCCCAGTCCAGTCCAGCCCAGCCCAGCCCACTCTCATCTTGTATAAGTGTGCTGCTGTCCTCGAGCCCTAATTTCCATTCATCTGTTGAAGTGTGAGGCCTTTTGGGATTTGGAGGGAAAGGGGTAATGGCGGCCAAAATTAGGTCACCCCTTCTTTTTCTTCTTCTCTCTCAATCTCCAAAGCTCCATGGCCGATGATTCTACCAGATCTACTCCTCCTCTTCGTCTTCTGTTTATTTTCTTGTCCTCTCTTTTTCTCTCTTTTTTTAAAATGAGGCGATGACGATTTAAATGGGGAAATTTTTAGAAAAAAAACACTAAAATTGTTTTGATCTGAGAAGTACTGATGATCGTTTTCTTTAGCAATGGCGAGGCAGCTAGGACGGCCTGCGATCAGTTCTGCAGGCAACCGCTGCAGCCATGACTTCTCAAATCTGCTGCTGCTGTATTTATTACTATTATTATTTGGGTAAATTTCGGGAATTTCTAGATGGGCACACCATTTTTCCTAGTTAGCACCGTTTTAGCTTGTAAAGAGTTTGAGAGTTGCTAGATGCGCCCCATACTTTTCCTAGTGAGCTCCGATTTCTTAGTGAGCCCAGGATAATTGAAAACAGCCCCTTTTTTCTTTTCTGAGCCTCACATCTTTTTTTTTCTTGTTTTTTTTTCCCTTCACTCAAATTTTATTTTTTAAATTTAATTTCATTAGTTGATCTGTTTTCTCTTTTTGCTTCTGATTCATTTTTTTTTCTCTTCTTTGATTTGTTTTCTTCAAAATATATATTTGGTTTGGTGGGTGGAAGAACTACATCGCATCGATGAGATTGCTCTTTTAGCTGTTGGCAAGGATGAGGATGGGCAGGTCCGGGGCCGATTCAAACTTTTAATTTTAAAAATGGAAAATTTTATTTTTAATTTAATAGTTTGCATAGGGCGGACTAAAAGCCGGCTCTTGGATCTGCCCTTCTCATTTATAATTGCTGGTTAAATTTTTCTCCCATTTTTGGGGCCAAAGTGGAAACAGTTTATGCTAAATTGGTACAAAATTAATCAACTTGCAAGGTAAATCATCATCTTATTGTCTTTTGGAAAGAGATATATCAGTCAGCTTGTTTATTGAATCTGAAATTATGTTGATCTTTTACTTCTAAATGTACTGGATGCTGCATTCAACAAAGCAGATTTTGTCATTCAGAAGCAAAATAAAGAAACATCAGGTGGGTATTTGTGTTATTGAGCACAATTGTGTTGAAATTTTCATATGATAAGTTTCTTATTCAAGTAAAAAAAAAGTTTAACTCAAATATATTTTAGATATGTGGAGATGGTATAATATATCTTTTAGATCAAACTTTTTTTTTCCCCTTTTGGTTTCCTTTCAAGTAAAATGTAAAATAGCTAGGCATGTGCAGTGGATGGCAACTATTGTTTCATTTCATGTTGGAACTATATAGATATTGATTTCATACTGAATTTTCTTTAGATGTAAGTTGAGATGTTTGAAGGTGGCCTGATAGTTAACCTCATAATACTAGCACATTTAGGGGTGGCAAATAGGAATCTAACCCCATACTGATTTTGGATCCAGGTCCATAGTTTCTAATTGTGAGGTCTTAATAGAGTCCCAAAATAAAAATAATCTCATAAAAAAATTTCTAAGGGTTAATAACAATAAATATTCTCAATTTGGTCATAGGGAGCTTAAATGAAGTGAGGGGACTATCTACACGCCCATTTGTTGGTGGTGGAAATGATTGGTTTGCCCTCAACCTTAACTTCGGAGGGCGACTAGGGTTAGAAATTTCGACTTAGGACTTGAAGTGGAGTGAGGGAGAAGCAGGAATTAGAATTTTGCAGATGAAGTTGCAGAAGTGGTGCAGATGAAGAGCATTGTTGATGCCGCTGGTTATTTCTTCAAAGAGATGAGCAGATTCTAGTTATGGTCTCCTTTGAGTAATGGCACAGATTTTTGATCTGCTTGTCCATTGTGTATGCCTTTTCTATTTCTATTCGAGTTATGCTTTTGTTGTCAGCTAAAATTTTTCACTTACCAAGTGGAAAAGCACATCTGAAAGCATGAACGCCATTAATGTTTGCTTTTCATCATTCTTGTTCTGATTGTGTAATTTTATCTGAAATCATGTGTTTGGTGGTCATTACTAATTAGTATAAAACTTCTTAATTCAAGACATACAGCCCCATCTAAATATTGTAGAATTTGGAATTATTCAATATCTAATGTAGATTGCATGCAAGATTCGTTCTTACTGGAGTGGGATGGAGTGGCAACTTCTTCGAATTGGACAGTTAAAAGAGAGCAGAAAGAAAAAAAAAAAAAAAAAAAAATTTGAAACTTGCCTTTGAATTCGACAGCTCGAAGAGGGCTGAGAAGAAAAAAAAAATTGAAGTTTGCCTTCGAATTCGACAGTTCAAAGAGGGCAGAGGAAAAAAAAAGATATCTTTATATCGCAAGAGTTTAGGCTGGAGTTTGAATATTAATGTAGGGATTGTCTCTTAGAGTTGAAGAGATTAGGACTGTAGATGTTGATGTAGGGATGATCTCTTTAAGATTGATGTAGGGATGGTCTCTTGGGCTGGAGACTAGGGCTGAAGCTAGATGAGGGAAGGACCGAAGAAATTGGAGAATGATGTAAGGATGGAATTCTTGGGGCTGAAGAGGTAAATGTTGAAGCTTGAAGAGGTTGGGATTACTATAATAAGTAAACATGAAGGCTAATTATCATATTTTGTATAGTCATATTAAATTATTTTTTTTTAAAGATATATATGTGATTAATGGAAATGAAAATAGATCATCATGGTTCTCTTTATAAAAATATAATTTGATATTAATAGTGGGGTAGAAAACAGGAAAACTTTATAATTTAAGATTAATAAAGTTAAAAAAGTAAAACTGCCATAAATTGAAACTGTAAAAAAAAAAAATATAGAAAGTTGTGAGAGTATCCAAAGATTTGAAATTTATGAGTATATGCAAGGATCTATAATTTTTAAGACTTAAACATCTATATGAAACTTAGAATATTCAAAAAAACATTCTTATTCTTTTTCAACTGTACATTCCGAGCTCAAAAACAGTAATATTTAAACTCTGGAATATATTCGTTGTAAGAGCTATGGACAAAATTCTAACAATGTTTAAAACATTGCAAAGAACATGCTTTTATTCAGCCAAAAAAAAAAAAAAACCAATTCTACATAGCAGATGAATATCATTAAGGTTATTCAATATTTTGATCAGTGTTAATGTAAGTATCAATACATGACAATATTATAGGGGAGTTCCCAAAGGAGCACATTACTTTTCCTAGTGAGTTTGAGCTCTGTATAGTGTATTTCAGTAGGGACTTTTTTAAAGTGGGCTCCCTAAGAAAAATGGTGTGCTCTTTTGGAAACTCTAGTTATAAGATGAGATTCCTTGCAATTAATTGGATTCACAACAAAATATTATTTAAACAATAAGTACAAGATGAGATTCCTTGCAATTAATAGCTATACGAGCCAAAGGCTAGGCCATCTATAACTTTCAATGTATCACAGGTTTGTATGGCAAATGTTCTGGAACTAACATACTGTAAAGATCATATAAGAAAAACGACTAAACCATAGACAATTGAAATATCATAATAGAAAACATATGTCTCATGTTTTTTTTAATAATATATTTAAAAGATGAACAAATAGTATGTCCAATACATCTTGATGAACTTAGAAAAATAACTTGATAAATTTAGAGAAATAACAATTTTTTTTGGGAGGTATCTAGGATTTCTCGCATGCATTTCTATAACATGCGCAAATCTACATGCACAAATCTGCACACGAGGGTGGACTCAGGTACTTGAATCAGAGGTGGCAGACTTACACATAAAATAATTAATTATAAAAGTTTTAAAAAAAAACTCATAATAGCATCAGCAGAGCACATCAAATATGATTATAATTTTGACATAGACTTTGAAAGATGGGGTATTATTAGCCCAAAGTGCTGATAGATGCGGTTGCTTATGTCAGAAAATGCAAAATATTTCAAATACATACTGACTTTATACATTAGCCACCAGAATCTCCATCCAACGACTACATTATGGCCCTTTGAAATGTGAAAAATGGACATTATCGGGTCGATTTTGTCACCGTCAATAAGGTGTCACAAGTTCATATTGGCCATCACAGATTATTTCTCGAAATGGATAGAATCCGCTCCCCAAACTGAATTAAAGACATTGGACGTAATTAAATTCATCAAACATAATGCCACATATTGCTTCGGAATACCTGGGAGAATTGTTCATGATAAGGATTTTCAATTGGTGAGTCGGTCATTCTTCATATTTTGTAACAAATACCATAACAAATAACAAATACCATATCGAAAGTGTGGATTCATCTCCATACTATTCTGTAGCCAATGGTTTAGTAGAAACCTTCAACAAGACCATTGTAAAGTTTCTTAAAAAGTTCGTTTCATCAACCAACTTGATTGAGATAAAAAGCTTGGAGAATGTCTCTGGGCGTACCGAACAACTATCCGGACACTTATGAATAGAACACCTTTCTCTGTGGTGTATGAATATAAAACAGTACTTTTTTTGGAGATCAAAATCTATCACTGCGAGTGCATTAGCAACTAAAATGATATATGAAGAGAAACATCGGCAAAAACTTTGAGAATTGGAAGCTCTCGATGACAAGCATCTTGAAACATAACAGAGCATTGAACTTTATCAAGTTTGAATTTTCAAAACTTTTAATAAAAAAATCAGTAAAGAACTTTCAAGAGCAGTGATTTGGTCCTTTCAGTAAAAAGACTAATGATAACTAATAAAAAGTCCAAAGAAAAGTTCCATCCAAAATGGGAATGACTTATTTCATTGACGCAGTCTATTCAAATGGTGCATATCGGTTGGCAAAACTAAACGATGATAAGATTATGATACCAATCAACGGAAATTTTTTAAAGAAATATAACTCTTAATGTAATATGCAAGATCACAAAAGTACCTATCATCTTGTTCTTCTTGTAGCTCGCCTTGAAGCACATATGTTTGAATATTGGAAAATCCACCATCACATATACTAATTCTTTTTTCAATACAGAATATATCAGTGGTAATACTAGAAAATCGAACTGCTAATCTCTCAAATGGGAAAATCCACATAATTCAAAGTGATCATGGCCAAGCCAATTATTCGGTCTTCGATGACCGTCAAAAGAGACTTTGATGGGTATTAGAAGTATCTCGAACTGCTCAATGCAAATCGGATTATGTATAAATAGCTTATATAATAGTAAGATGCAATCAAAGTAAATATTGTGATACATATCCTCTTCAATAATCTTCCGTCGCATCTTCAACTGAATCAATGAATTTCTAATCGTTGTCCGGAAATGTAGTAATAAGAAGATTTCATAGAGAAACTTCTTCTAGTACCTCTTCCGAAGAATGCAGCGAAAAAATGACATATTTTCCCGAGTGATGTATAAGATTACTCGGTAAATTTCTAGCCATTGTCCAAAAATATGATAATAAGAAGATTTCATTAAAAAAAACCTTCTTGTAATACTCTTTCCGAAGAACGCGACAAGAAATGATGCATTTTCCCTAGTAATGTATAAAATTACTTGGCAAATTCCTAACCGTTATTCGGAAATATGGTAATAAGAAGATTTCATAGAGAAATTTTTTGTAGTACTCTTTCCGAAGAACGCAGTAAAGAATGATGTATTTTTCCGAGTAATGTATAAGATTACTTGGTGAACTCCTAACTGCTGTCCGGAAATGTGGTAATAAGAAGATTTCATATAGAAACTTCTTATAGTATTCTATCTGAAGAACACGACAATGCATTTATTTGAGTTATCTACAAGGTATTCAGTAAAAGTGATAATAATAGTATCAAATTATTTGATACACATATTTGAATATTTCCCTCAAGAAAATTCAATACTATGTCTTGATCATTGGTCTACCTAAGTGCCGAAACATATAAAGACCTTGATACATATTCTAACGACCTCTACCAGAAATTTATAAGACAGGATCTTTTCGGAGATTCAGCTACAAAGCAAACTCCACAATTATAATTTTTTTGACATTAACTAGCAGTATAATAATATATATTGTCGCTTGTTATTTTATAACAACAATTTCCTTAGTAGAGTAAAATATTCCTCTAAATTTATGAAGTTAAAAATTAACTCTAACAAAATCAAAATACATTCCACCAAATTTATCAAGTTAAAAATTCTCTAATAAAACCAAATTTTATATTTCTCCAAATTTGTCAAGTTAAAAATTACGTCCAACAAAACCAAATTCCACATTCAAATTCTACATTCCTCCAAATTTGTTAAGTTAAAAATTACCTCTGACAAAACTAAATTGCACATTCATCCAAATTTATCAAATTAAAAATTACTTCTGTCAAAACTAAAATCCATTCCAGCAAATTTGTCAAATTAAAAATTAAAATCAAACTATATATTTCTCCAAATTTATCAAATTAAAAATTTCTTCTGACAGAGCTAAATTTCAGATTCCTCCAAATTTGTCAAGTTGAAAAATTATCTCTGAGAAAACCAAAATTTATTCCACCAAATTTGTCAAGTTAAAAATTATCTCTGATAAAATCAAATTCCATATTCATCCAAAATTAACCAATTTAAAAATTACTTCTAGCAATTCCAAAGCTGTTATACTATAAGTTACTGAACAAGTTGAACAACTAAAATTAAAAGTGGTTTAGGAAAGTTAATGATTAAATCTATCATGTGTAATAGCCGAAATTGCCTTGCTACTTCAAATAACACTCTTAAACTTATTAAATAATGATTTCTGAAATTTAGAAAAAGGAAAACTCAGTGTTTGACCTCAATATAATGAAGAGATCGAGTATCTGTTCATGAACAAGAAACGCGGATCTCACAAGGTTGCGTTTAGCCAAAATGAAACTAGGAAATCGACTATCTCCTTATATACACTAAAATGTGGGTCTTTGTTTAAACTAAAAATGCATTCTTCATCATTTTAAGAAATCTGCGAATAATCCCTTAGGGTCGTATTTCAAATCTTAAGAACATAAGGTTATTTCCTTTTATAACTAGACGCGAGTCTGAATAAGTAAGTATCATTGCTAATAAGATAAAACAAAGATCTTGTTTAGAGAAGATCCGCACGAACCAATAAGGTTTTGTTTGAGAAGTCTACGAATGTCTTGTAAGGTCGTGTTTTGGAAGAAACGCGAATCTCACCCTACTTCAAACCTAAAACGTAGGGCAGGCCACATAGGATCGCATGGAGCCCATTAGACCTTTAAATTTAAGACTTACTCAGTTTAAATGTAAAATGCGGAGATGTCTCCTTAAAGGAAAACGCAGGTTTGGCCGGGACCAGCCACGTCAGATCATGCTGGGGCCCACGAGGCTTCTAAGTAAAATAAAAATGCAGATCTAGCTCTAAAAATTCAAAACACGGATCTAGTTATACCTCAAACTCAAGGTCGCGTTTTGAGAAAAATGTAGATCTAGTCAAGATCGCGTTAAGCCCTGAATGCCTTAAAAATTTCTTTATATCCACTTCCAAATTTAACTTTGTTTCTAAATACACACTTTTAAATTTGGTGGTGTTGAGTTGTCAAAGAGAGTGAGACGTAGCACTCCAATTAATGAAAAGTGACACACAAGTTGGGCACTTGTCATTACATGAAAAACACTTATCATTGCATGAATAAGAGTCTACGGATCAGGCTAGAGGGCAAGTTACCAGATTGCCTTTAGACACATATATAAATATGTATCTTCACTCTCTCAAAGAGAAATTTGGTCAAAAAGAACAAAACAAACACACTCTTTAATCATAGTTTTTATGGCTCGTGGGAAAGAAGAGATTTGCTAAATCTAGGGAGACAAGAAAGGAGATTTAAAACAAGTAACACGTTACTTTCTTTGTATTGGGTGTACGTAGGCAAGTAACACATTGTTCATGTTTTCTCTTTGATCTGTATTGAGTGTAAGTAATATACATATTCTTTTTTTGGGATTTATTCGATTTGTATTGTGAGAAAATAAATCTTTTATGGATTTTGTGCAAGTAACACGCACTGCATTTCTCGTTGTTTTCTTAGATTGATTTGATTCATATAGCGTGCAAGTAACGCTTCTATTTCCTTAATTCTTTTTGGGATTTAACACATGTAATACCACTCATGAATGATTTGGATCTTTTTTGGAACTATAGAAATTTGAACATATTAGGCTAAAGTTCTAAGGATTGTTAATCTGTATTGAAATTCAAAGATTACGGTGTTCATGCAATCATAAGACCCACAAGTTGATAAAGAAGAATTGTGTAGTATCAATGCTTAAAGAGTGAGCCAAAACTCCTAAAGTTAAGCAGGAATCCTCTAAAGAGTAAACGCAGATTCCTAAGGGTCGCGTTTGGACTTAATAGATTCCATAAATTGAAACACTTTTAGGATGCAATAAAACGCGGGCTTGAACTTGCTACGTAAGCTATCATCAGCTAAAACGCGGGTCTGAACATACCACACAAGTTGTCATTAGCTAAAATGCGGGTTTGGATATGCCACACGAGCTGCTGTCAGTTACCGCGAGCCTGGTTCATGTTAGGGTCGCATTTGAGTCTTGAAGACTTCTAAGACTAAGATTGACGCCATAAGGGTCGCGTTTTCACTCTAGAACCTTGTAGGATAGTCATTCTTCTTGTTAACACCCGAACGCAGGTCAGTACATATCTTACAAGCTATTACCAGCTAAAATGCTGATGCCATGTCAGCAACATGAAGTTCTGATGCGAATTTCAGACTTGTTCAATTTCTGTTAATTAATTATTTACATGATAATTCCCTCAAGAATGTTTATTTCATGTTAGCATGATGACAAGATTAAGGATATCTATTTATTTTCCGACAGCAAGACAAGTTTAATGAATTTATTCATTCTATGATAATATAACAAGTGAATATCGAAATGATGCATGAAGGGATGATTATTCATGGAAATATGATGACTAGTTTCTTGTATCTTGATCATATGACATGTGTGTACATGATCTTGAATCTTGACTCCTAAATTCATGCTTCTTGTGACTTATTTCTCGTGATTCTCGTGGCTCGTTTTTTGTGATAAAAATATGCACACAGTTTGACTTGACAAGCCACGTGTTTTCATTAATTCATGTATATTATGTACATCGTGTGTTACTAACATGGAGATTGGAAAAAACTATATGATTGATAGGAATCGTATTGTACAAAAATCTTGTTAGCCAATTTCTTGATTATGTGCTAAGGGCCTTTTAACTAGCAGCACCGGATGATATTGGCCACCGTTTGATACTTGACATGAGTCCCTATAAAGGTGACGCCCGTTGTTGTTTTATAGTATAGGATTTGACTTGACATGAGTCCCCATAAGGGCGACGTCTGTTACTGTTTCATAATACGGGGTTTGACTTGACATGACTCCCCATAAGGGTGACGTCTGTTACGGTGTTTCACAGTACATGGTTTGATTTGAGTCTCCATAAGAATAATTTTAGTTACTGTTTCACAGTACTGGGTTTGACTTGAGTATCTATCGGTGCATCATAGTTCAGCACTATGGGTTTGAGGTCAGCTCTTGAGTATGCACAGAAACTTATATAATATGGAAAATTACGCGTCATCTTATTCATCAATGAGTTTCAATAACAATGCTAACATAACTTAGACTTGTTACAATTTACATATCCATCATTCAGTATCAAATGCTAACATAGACTTGACATAAATTTGTCACTTTTACGTGGTTCATGTCTGCTATTTGCATGCATATTTTGCTTATTTCATTTTCATTATTCATGTAACATGCTTCATACCAACATAATTTACTTGTATATTTTTTATCATTGTACTATAATAGTACACATATTTTCTTTCTCTTATGTTACTTGCTGGGTTTAATCTCCTGGATTTTCTTAAGTCCAGATTACGAAGACAGAGGAGGGGAAGTAGCCCCAATCGATGATCCATACTTTATAGAGCATACTGAATGACAGTGATTAATAAAGCACTTCCTAGACGATTTTTGTATATCTTGTTTGTACTCTTTTGCTCGGGCAGTGTCGTAGTCCTTATATTTTGATCATTTTGTGTAAATATTCAGAACAGTGTGCCGTTTTATATAATGAACTCTTGTATGAATGAAATCATTTTAGTTTTAGTCATGTTATTTGTTCATCTTGATATGACAGTAGTTACGGTTATTCCAAAATTCTGTGACTGTTGGGTTCCATTGTAATATTTAAGTAGTGTCTTCCGTTTTGGGAACCAGCTGAAAAATAGAGGTATTACATTATACTCAAGAAAATTATTCATTCGTCGCAAATATACTTGGGCGTCTGTATACAGATTCTATATTGTCAAATTAATAATTACCTCTAAACAATATAAAAAAGTCATTGATGTGTCAAATTAACAAATATCTCTGATCATCAATACTAAGTTCATTCATCAAGTTAACTGTTACATCTTAATGAATAACAATTAAAAAAAAAAATTCCGTTCTTCAAATTTTTTGCATTCATCATCAATTCAACATTACAAAAGCACCTTGACAAAACATTTGATGTCATACAATATCAAACAAATACAAAATTATTGAGTCAGGAGAGCATTGATCTTTTCCTCGATATCCCTCATCTCTAATTGAATGGCCTCGTAAGCTTGAACAGTGGTATGTCTTCACAGTTCTTCTTACTAACAGTCAGGTTGTTCATCAAGTCAGACTTAAGAGCCTCCAACTCTACCTGCTTAGCCAAGAAAGTTTTGTTAAGGTCATTACGCTGCCTAGACAAGTCAGTGAGGGTCTTCATTATTTTCTCACGAGCTTTGAGAGTCCTCTCAAGATAAGTATGGGCCTTAGCAATAGTTTCCTGAGTTTTCATAATGACTTGATCTTGACTCTTAGCCTAAGCAATTGTCCTCTCCATCTGAGTACATAGAGAGTCATTGGCAGATTGAATTTCAACAAGCTGAGTCTAATGAGCATCGATCCATCTCTGAGCTTCTGCCAAAGTCTAAGCTACTCCATCAGGAATATCTTGAAAGTGGCTTCAACCATTTTAGACTTATTTGCACTTTGGATCTTCAATAAAATATCAGCATAGTTTTGGAGTTGAGCCATCATGATTCTGTAAGGAGCTACTCTCTCCTCTCCACCTACGCTTGCTGAGGGTGGCAATAGAAGCAAAGGACCTTCTATTTAAAATCATATTGATACAATGCTCCAAGAAATTGAAGAAGTCCTCACTAGCATACTGAAGTAGATCATCTGCAAGTACATCAGTTTTTGTTTTCTACTGGTGGCAATGAAGAAATTGCAGACTCAAGTAAAGAAATAACAGAAGAAGATGCAACTCCAACAGTTTCAGTAATCGACGATAAATGAGGGAGCAGATTCGTCAATATCGAAGTGATTTGCATCACATCCCAAGATGGAGAAGTAGCTTCAACAGGAGGAGCAGCTTCAGTAGAAGGAACAGCTTTAGTAAGAACTTCAGTCACTGTAGTAGATGACACAATTGCTAAGGATGTTTCAAATATGAGCTCTGACGTCAGAGTAGGAGATAACAATCTTCCATAATAAAAAAAAAAGTTAGAAGAAACAATAAAAAAATATCAAGAGAAGGAAATGATTAAGATTATGCCTTACGTGGTGAAAAACTCAAGGGTTGAGCACTCGGTTCCCTAGAACCATATACCTTGGCTCTTTCTTCTACCATCATGAAGGCATACTAGCTATGATCTGACAGGGGTATTGAAGAACGGACATCATCACTGTTTATAGCACCATCGTCATCTGAATAATTACGTTTTTCTGATAAATAAAAAAATGAGACTATACCCCCCCCTACAAGTCCATTAAAGTAAAGTCATGGATTTGATCAGAGAAATCAAAATTTTGATAAAGTCAAGTAAGAACTTACGATTCTGGACACGATCAGTAGTAAGGCTAATTCCAGGAGCTGAACTGCCAGGCAATGTCACTGGAGAAGAATATGATCCACAAGTCTCTCCAACAACTTGTATTTCATCATCATCAACAACTTGAACTGTTGGAGGAGCAGGTGTTGCAGTCTCTTCAGTGACAATGGTCCTGGCCAATTCTTTTGAACTTGTCTACACTTCCGTAGAAAGAGGTTCAGTTGCAGATGAAGGTTCAATGACATGAACGGTAGAAGGAGCTTCTGTAGTTGATTCATTGGGAAACTCATATGCTTCCTGAGTACCCTCCTCAATCCTAATCACGAGGCCTTGGCTGTGTCACTTCTTAGATGAACAAGAGCGCAATCTTGATTCATCTTCTTCTTGCTCTTTTGTTATATCAAAAGTGGAACTCAAAACTGCTGCATCGACTTAAGCCAAAATGGACTCTAGGATGACGGGCAGATCTTGTGACCTCTTCTTTCCTCTCTTCTTAATGACAATCTTCCAAGGAGGAGATGTCAACCCTGAAGATGATCCTTCTTCCACTGAAAATGGAGTATCGAAAGTTGTAGCAACTGGTGCCTCCGGTTGCTTTGATGGTGTTATTCTCACATCCGCATCATCCCTCGATTCATTCTCATCACTACCTGTACCATGGTCAAACTCATCCAATCTAGGGAGTCTGGTGCTACTTGCCTTCTTCTTCTGGAAAAACTATGCTTTAATGTTTTTGAGGCATGCGCTGTTCATGTTAAAGTTGTGAGGAGCGGAACGACCAATGGAATACCAACTACATAAGCTGAAGGAAGTATATAAGTTTGGAGTCTTTTGGGGCAAGCTAAAACGAGCGTTAGTGTCACCAGCTTTGAAATGGTACCAAACCCGAGCCTCCTCAAATAAATTTCCTTCGAATCTAATGGACTTTTTTGGGTTCCTGACAAATAACTAGTCATATCCGATTTGACGAGAGAAGCAATTGGGATAATATGGTTCTATGTAGCAAACCTCCTCCAAACAAAGCACTAGATGACCATGCCTGATACTTATTATCCACCAAAAACATTTAGAAGAAATACTTGTGAAGTTATCTGAACCAGGTGAATCTGCAAACTCTTCTCTGTAATCTGCATTTGGGAAATAAGAAAAACACTTATACAAATAATAGTTGCTGTGATGCTGGAGATGCTTGTGAATCATAGCCATATAATGACCCTTCCACTGTGACCTTTCTACTGTTGCACTATTGGTGAGCTATGGTCAGTTTGAGAATGGATTGGGCTTATTAAGATGGAAAAATGCTAGACGAACCAAGCCATAAGATATGTATGTGGAAGTTCTATCCGTGGATTAGGAGTCTTGGATCTCGTAGATCCATCTTTGGCATGGACTTCCTTGACTTTACAAAATTTCTTTGTCCATATTCTTAGTCCGTTCTGTATGTCGTAGACCATAGTAGGAAGTAAATTGAGTGGACGTCCATGTGGAAGCAATACTGTTGGATATACTACTCCAATTGATAAACCCTATTTTGGAGCAGTTGGAACCACACAATGCTTTAGCCATAACATCAAAAATACTACCAACAAGGCTGAATCTGATAGCCTCGTGCAGCAATAGAATAAACGAAGCTAAGTGATAACCTTGTGTAGCAATAGAATACGCGAAGCTAAGTGATAGCCTCGCGCAGCAATATAATACATGAAGTTAAGTGATAGCCTTGCGTAGATAACAAACCAAGAGTCTGTTCTCCAAGTCGCTGGAGCAACTGCAGAACAATGATCATTTCACCGTCGAGAGAGTATTGCAGACCGAAGTTGGGTTGCATTCATGGCAAAAAGGAAAAAAGACTAAATTGAAGGATTTACCTCTAATGGGAAACGACATAGACTGAACCACTACCGCTGTCGCTGCTGCCGTCACTTGCCCCAGCAGCGAGCGAGCCTGCCAATGATGAGGATTGACCTCGGGGAGAGGCGTTCTTCTTGGATGCCATTGAAGAAATCAAGAAATCTTGATGAAGAATTTGAAAGGAATTAAGAGTGAGAATTTTCTTCGCCAAAGTGGTTGAGTTTTGAAAGTTTGAAGAAGGATAAGTTTCTCTTTTTAAAGGGGAAGAACTGCCTCTTCATATTCGGCCATAATTATGGGCGCGAATTTCATGTGTAGTCGGAAGTCGGCAGAACGCAAAGCTAATTAGCTCTGCGTAATAGACAAGGGTGTGAAACACGAAGATAATGTTTAGCCTCACGTAGATAAAAGGAGATCATTTTAAGGATATCCTCGCGACACAACGAAAAATCGTTAATCTTCAAGTGGAGTTTTAAAATCCAAAGTATTTCAAAATTACTAACCATGGCAATTTCAAAAATTTTGAAGGAGGTTATGTTGAAAGGAAAAAAAAGAGAGAGGAAGATCAACCCATGCAAGGCTAGATCTTAGCCTTGCATCCAATTAATGTGAGGCTAGATTTTAACCTTGCATTCAGTTAGCACGAGTCTAGATTTTAGCCTCGCGTCCAGACCAACTCGAGGCTAAATCCTTAGCTGCGCATCAAGGGCTAAGGATCTCGCATTGACCAAACCAGAGAGAGTAGGGCTGAGCATAAAACCGAAAAAATCGAATCGAACCGCAAAACCGAACCGATCGGTTCGGTTTTCGGTTCAGTTCGGTTTAAAAACCAAAATTAATTACAGGTTTCGGTAACTTTAGCTCCAACCGAAACCGACCGAACAAACCGAACTTTTGGAATTGTAGCTTTTTTTTTTCTTTGATTTATTTTCAATGTATTTTTCTTTTAAATTTTTAATGAAAAACATGTGATTGTTATTTTAATAGGTAGAAAGAGAAAAAATAGAAAGAAAATTATTATTTTTTACCTATTAAAATAAAAAAATAGAAAGAAAATTATTATTTTTCCTATAAAATACACGCGTTTATCATATAATTAGTTTCAAATTCTAAAAATCAAAAATCGAACCAAACCGAACCGAAAATTCGGTTCGATTTTCGGTTTTCACTCTTATTCGGTCGGTTCGGTTTCGGTTTTATATGTTCGGTTCGGTTTTCGGTTGGATTTTTTTTCAAAAAACCAAACCGAACCGACCGATGCTCACCCCTAAGAGAGAGGATCCAGACCAGTTCAGAATCTTGGCTAAAATCCTAACAAAATCTAGATTGATCCAGGATAAAATTCAAGTCTAATCTAGATTTGGAGATTGCAATCATGATCAAATATTTGATTAGAATCATTGATGAATACAAATATCTTCCATCCCTATATCTAAAGAAACCCTCATAACCAATTTATGCCTATAAATAGCCTTCAAGAGAGGACTTGGGAGGATCTCTGGCAGATCAAACTACACGTGAGAGCACCAAGGTGACCCGATTAGCAAAGAGCGAGTCGGTTGCTGCCTCTATTCTTTTTCAATGATAGTCTTCACATCAGATCATCAACGGAATCTACGAGCTTGATTCCACCGATACATCAATAACCCACAAATATTTTGTAAAAGAAAATGATGATATATAAATCCTCTTGTTTGTTTTCTTTAAATATTTAATTGTAATTTTTGGAAAAGGTATTGTAATTTGATCTTCCATCAAAATGAAAGTAGAAGCAAATTTATCCAAAAACAATAAAAAATCATCTTTGTTAACAGAGAAAAGAACTAGAGGGACACAAATACAGAGACTGAGATATCCAAAAAAACTTGAGAAACGCTTCAGACGTTCTTCTTCTCCTCCTGCCTGAGCTTGGTGTTGCAGAATTAGTTGATATTCAAATCGTCAATGGAAAACTATAATGACCTTCCACCGCTGTCAAGAGCCTACAAAACAAAAGGAAAATAGAGTTATCTTTTTTTTCCTACCCATGTAATCTGTTTTCAAATAACTGTAATTTTCTTTTATTTGTTGTAATCATTATCAAATGGCAATGAAAGGAAATTCTCAAATTCGGGCGTACATATACCGCTTGAATTATGATATTATATACATGCATATATGTTCATTTACTCATGTTTTTACATATACATGATTTTCTTAGTCGGAAATAATGCCTCATGCACGTGAACATGTTTTATAACTCTTGTATTTGCTAGTATCGCCACACGTGTCATTTCGTATTCATACATGGCTATTGATATATGAACTCCTACTACATATGACATATTGACATCTTGATCTTGCTTATACTATATTTTGGATACGAAGAAAATGAATGGTCAAATGAAATACGTACTGTGAGAGTTTTTATTTTGTTGGGATGAAACATCTGCTAATCTGTGTACTAGTACCATCAATTTCTTGTGTACTTAGTCACACGTCATCCGATTCGTGTGGAAACAGGTACTTGGGGCTGTGATTCCAAATATGCACGGGATATCTAGTGTACCTAGCAGCACATCATCTAGTTCCTATGCAAATAGGTACTTGGGACCATAATACCGAGTATGCACGGTACACTCATAGAACACGTGAATACTCCCAATATTAAGTTCCAAACTAATATGAGAGAATATGTATCTCTTTACTTGATTATGTTATATTATATATATATATATATATATATATATATATATATATATATATATATATATATATATATATATATATATATATATATATATATGGGATTACTGTAGGTGAGCCGCCAGCTCATGAAAAGTTACGTGAGCTAGCGGCAAAACTGTAATGATCCAGTAATTTTTCTTCAATTTTTTTTAACAATCACTATCTCTATCTCTTTAACTTATTTCGAATTAAATTTCATAAATTTTGGATTTTATTTACCCTTTCATCAAGTGCATACAAAATGTTTTATTCATTGAAAACCGTTAATTTTGTGTTAGCTTGATGGAGGACCAAATTAAAACTAAAATCCAAGAAGTTGGGTATGAGTGAACCCTAAGGGGTCGAGATCATAATTCAAAAGAATTTTTTTTTAAAAAAAATTATTGGAGATAATGATAATGAACTGCAGCTCAGGTAATTTGCGTGAGCTGTCAGCTCATTTCCATCTCTCTCTCTCTCTCTCTCTCTCTCTCTCTCTCTATATATATATATATATATATATATATATATATATATATATATACATATACATATATATCTTAAACTGTTTTTCTACCAGCATATCACCCACATATTTTTATATGGTTTTTATAGCACCGCACGAGTTTGGACTTGTATTCTTCTTTAGGTTCTGTCCCCTGAAAAATTAAATATCAGGACAAGAAAATAATATATAAATCAAATACATAAATTCTCATACAACAAATAGATCAATACAGAGAAATTTTAATGTGAAAAACCTAAACTGGATTTAAAAACTACAAAAGCAAGGTTGACTCATAGTCACTAGACGTTACGGTCGTTCAAATAATTTAAAATCTAATTCTTCTGCTAGACAGCTATGGAAAGAGCCCTACACTCAAATTACTCAAATATCTATAACGACTCACCACTTAAGATGCACATTTATAAATTAAGAAATCATGAATTACAAACAGATAAGATTTTACCACAAATACCATATGTGACGTCTCCTGTAAAAGAGATTTTGATTGGAGTTGATCTCCAAAATTACGAATAGCTGATGTGGAAAGTTCTTACTTCAATATTGAAATCTCCTTCAAATTCTTTGAAGGAGTTCTTCCTTAATCTTCAATTGATGGAGTGTGTGTGTGTATATATATATATAGTTGTCTGATTTACAAATAAATTTCATATATTTTTTTAATTTTACCTATACATAATCAATCCAATAGTTCAAATAACAATTCAAAATCAACTAAAATACTCATAATCCAAAAAAAAAAAAAAACTAAATCTAGAAAGTCAAACTCATTATTGCTGACCAAGCCATCAGTGAGATTATCAATGGAGTCATCGATGGTACTGGTGGATAGACTCGGATTGGTTTAGTGATTAGAGCCATCGGTGACTATAGTAATAGTTACACTCAGCTGGCTTAGTTTATGAGCCACCAACAGGGTCACTAATGGGTCTGGATTATTCCAAATCTAACCCATATTCCACAGATACGATGATATTTTCTTCATCCAAACTCTATTTTCGATTGATCTTATTATCGTTACAAAGGTTATTCTAAGATCTATATTTTTGTAGTTAACACCATCATAAGATTCATGTTGTAACTCCATCAAATATGTTGAATTCCTCATATTGTTTTTTTTTTATCAAACTTAATTTTTGATTGTACTTAATTATTTAGACTAGTCCTTCATGAGTTTTGACACGATTTGTCATATATGTAGAATTAATAATCTAACAAATTTGATTATAATTTGAGAAGGCAACTACAAAACTGAGCAGTTGTTGTCTTGAAATCCACTAACTGATCGATTCTTGGCAAAGGGAATCAATCTTTTGGGCATGTATTGTTCATATCTTTATAATCAATGCATTTGGTGGACTTTCGTTACTAAAACTGCATTGCAAGCCACTCTGGATATTTTACTTCTTTGTTGAAATTGGTAGTTGAGAGCTTGTCGACTTCCTCTTCTATAGCTTTTCTTTTCTCCAGCCCAATGTGCATTCCCTTTGTTTCACTCGGGCAAAGGTAGACTCGACATTTAATGCGTGGGTAATGACATTTTTATCGATTCCTTCCATATATTAGGGTGCTAGGGCAAAAATATGAACATTATTTCTCAATAAGTGTACCAGTCTGGAGTGGAGTGGATATGATATTGAAGTGAGGATTTGAGTTGACGTTCTCTTCTGGCCCCTGAACTCGAATGAGGGTGATTTTCCTCTATGGGAGTAGGCCTGAGGTCTTTGATTTCATCTTTGAGCATAAGACTTTCAACTTACTCTAAAGTTGTTGAGTTGATATATCTTGGGGAGATCTTTTGATACTTTATTTGGAGAATTTGGCCTTGATTCCTCCTTCGGTATCGTAAGACAACAGGTTCTGACCGTTCTTTGATTGTTGGAGATCTTTCCAATTCCATGCTCCGTTAAAAATTTATAACCTTATGGAGAGTGGAGGCTACAATCGTAAGGCTTTTAGAGAAGGTTCCGGAATATGATTGTATAGAGGGACAATATCCATGATTATGAGTCAATTTTGGCAGTAACTCGTGATGGGGCTTCGCCAAAAGTGGTATAGGTGTCCAAATTTCTAGGCTGCACCTCGAAGATGGAGTGAAATAGTCCCTATGGCTGGAGTTTTTGTTCCACTTGATCCAATTAAGGATTCGGGAGTCATGTTTAATTCTTTTTTGTCGATATCCATCTATTTGAAGATATTAAGAAAAATGGTTAATTATATTCAGATCCCCTATAGTATGGGGGTATATAATTTATCACTTCTAAAATTTAAAACTCTCACTTCTGGACCGCAAAAAAAACCGATAGGAAAGTTCAGACCGAGATATTTTTTTCTTGATCCAGAGAATCTAAGTGGGAGTTTTAAAATTTAGGGATAATAAGTTGTACACTTTCCATACTATAGGGGTCTGAGTATAATTAACTTTAAGAAAAATAACAACACAAGAACTTCTTATGTTCACAAGAATTATTCTACCTCAGGGCCAGCTATGTTTGTTGTAATGATAACAGCATCGCCATGGAAAATCTGGTTTTCATCCAAATCTTTGATGGGAAAGGTGACTTCTTGACTTCTCTTTCTATTTGAAATATATTGTGTGGCATTGATGGTACTGACATTTTTTTTTTTTGGGTGGAGTATGGTGTTCGTCCTGCTATGAGGCCTCTTGAGATAGTGAGCACCATAACTTTTATTTTATTGCTAGTCATCTTCAGGGCTCAAATACGTAACCAAGTTTATTGCAGGAGCATCCTTGGGCAGTCTTCTTTAGGCATTTTCATGTGACCTCTTTTATTGATTTTTTTTAATCTCTCTTTTAGGGAGTTTTGAGAGGAGCACACCATTTTTCCTAATGAGCCCACTTAATAACGGAAAGCCTGGGCTGAAACTACACTACAAATGGGCTCACTAGGAAAATTGGCGCGCTCCTCTAAAACTCCCCTCTTTTAACTTGGTAGCAATTCTTGTGGTAGGGTTTATATCTATGTGATATTCACAGAAATATTCCGATTTTTGCTTTTTAGGCATAGATTTCATTAGCGGTTGCTTCGAGAATAGTCCCTCCTTTTGGATTTAATTAAGAATTTTGGTCCAAGTTTTATTTAAGGGAGTGAACTCTTTCTTTATTCCAGTCGGTGATTATCTCATTGTTTGTCAAGTTAGCATTTTTGAGGACTCCACATTCTTCCTAGGGCTTTATCTTGCTTGTTATCTTCAAAAGCTTTCAACTAAAAGAGTTCCCAAATAATTATTCGAAGTCTTATAAGGTGACATATTTGTCAAATTTGTCAACTAGCTCGTCAAACAAAGTTTGTTTCTTTTTTTTGTGGCATACTTATGAGTTCATTGTGTTGGATATCGTTCATAAGTGCTGCATAGGTCATGTAGGAGGAGCAATCTTTTATCTATTGTATGATCTTGATAAATAGCTTGAGGTAGTTTCTCAAGAATTCATTAGGTTTTTTCTTGATCTTGAGGAGAGATGTAAGATTCCTTTGAGTACATTTACTTCCATGAATTGTTGTATGAACCAATGCCAAAGTTGGCAAAAAAAAAAGTTGTACACATAGAAGGTAGCTGGTTATACCAGTTTTTAGTCTATTTGGAAAAAGTGAAACACATGACCTCTTCATTAGCTTACTGGAGGTGCATAACTACATGGAAATTGGCAATATGCTTGGGGTTCAGTGGCCCATCATATTTCCCAAGGTTTAGAATATTGAATTCGATCCTTTCTTGAGAAGTGCACTGAATCTTGCTCTTTCGGTTCGGTGTTTGAATAAACCGAAGGATTAGCTTTTTTTTCTCCTTAGAGTGGAAATAGTAGTCATCATCTTTGCATCTTCTCTTCAAAATGAGATTTAGCCGAAAAGATTTTCAAGCCTATATCTTTGGTGTAATATCGATGGATTGACATGATCTTTATATTAGTGAAGAATAACATGTCTCTTAAAATTAACTTTCTTTCTGGTTACAAGCTCTCAGAGGAACATTCATTCATCCCTTTCCTTAAGGAGGAAGAGGATTTTATAGATTTGTTAGATCAGTCAAAAGTGTTCGTATCGTGTTGGAATTAAAAGTCCGCATCTTTTTTTTTAATGTATTTTGAAAAGAAAGTCTTATTAATGCATGATTAGAGAGATAGAGTTTTAGTAGAATTCAAATAGATATATTAATTTATTACGCGATGAACTTGTGATGCTTATTTTAAGTTTCGTCCAAATTGGATTAGTTCGAACAAGTCTTTCTGAATCCTACTCATCTTGCATATTATTTGCTTAATGTGGTTTCTTATTCACGGCCCAATGACAGTCATTTTCTAGAAGAACATATAGCCATTAAAAAAATATATAAAACCATCAATCCGCCAATAATTATTATGATGAACATTATTTGATGAACATTATTTGATTATGTTCTATCTTCACATAGTTTCTCCACATGTTATACTTGTTAAAATATAAAATAATTTTTCTCAACTCTCACTAAAACTTTAGAGTTTTGGTATAGTAGAAAGATCTTTCAATATGGTATCAGAGCAACCCAGGTTCGATTTCTGCTGGACCCGCATCGAATTGCGGTTAAAAAAAAATTCTGTCCAAAATGGATCTTCAATCTGCGAATTTCGGAGTTTTGGTATAATGAAAGGGTCTTTCAAGATCTTTCAACAGTACTTATCTTTGTACGTGCCCAAAGTATCACAATAAATTAAATATTTTAATGCTCACCGTTGAAAGACCATTTCACTACACCAAAACTCCGAAATTGTGGTGAGAGTTAAAGAAAATTATTTTGTATTTTAACACAATTCCGAAATTGTGGTGAGGGTTGAGGAAAATTATTTTATATTTTAATACTTTTTCTGATATCATGTTGAATGTCCCTTCTATTGTACAAAAACTCTAAAATTATGATGAGGGTTGAAAAAAACTATTTTGTATTTTAACAGTTATTACATGTAGCAAGAAAATATACAACTTACCATATTTGGGTATTTGGTTTGGTTGTGCATGAGTTGCTTATTTTGTATGTACTTTCCCGTTCTTGTCATATTAGTTACCCTCTTGTCATGCTTGAGTATGAAATTAAGGGGCTGTTTGCTTTTGGGTGTAAGGATATAAACTGTTTGGCTCGCACATGTCTTTCAAATGTCTTTATATGTAAATGTATTTTTCTTGAATGCAGTTGCAATTATAAAAATTTATAGCCAATGGTCTTTGATTCAAGTGACATCATCTCTCTTCAATTTGTGAGAGGTTCCTACACAATTTGAGTAATGTTACAAAAGAAGTGTATGTGAGTTTGACTAGTAAAAATAAAAAAGTAATAAATTTTTGTAACTTTAATTGTAAACATTTACATACATATAGTAGTTGCACTTGTGAAAAAAAAAATGTGTATAATGACTTATGGTTTTGATTTGCATACATTATATCGACGAAGAATGTAATATTTCTCATAGTTCTTAAAAATATAAAATAAAAAAATTGAAAATTTTTACCACACTGGTTACTATTTACAGCTCTCAATCCAAGCACAGTAATATAAGTTGTAACAATTTCTATTACTAAAGTTTTACTTACAGTAATATAAATTGTAACTTATAATGTTACTTACAAGCATCCAAACTGCTCCCGGTGATGCTTACATGGAGTAGAATCGTTAAAGAATATGGGGCCGGGAGCAATTTCCCCCCAAAAGAAAAGGGTGGAAATTGAATGCACAGATCAGGCCTCCGAGTTTTAAAACCATTTATTGGGGAGTTTACGAAGGGGCACACCATTTTTCCTACTGAGCCCAGTTTTCCTAGTTAGCTCACCTTCTCTTTTGAAAAGAAAATATTTTTTTAATGAGCACACCAAAAATCCCAAATTTGTCTTTCCTCTTCCTCTTCTCTTCTTTTTAAAAAAAATCTTCTCTAATCCAAATACCCAACTCCTCCTTCCTCTTCCTCTTCACTTCTCTAAATCCAATACTATCCAACCTCCCTTCTCTCCCTTTTGCCTGTCGCCGCCTCCTTCGCCAAAGGTTTTAGGATTTTTTTTAAGGGTATTTACTGGTTTGTCCCTCAAATCTTTATATATTATGATTTTGTCCCCCAAATCTTCATATTTAGGATTTTGTCCCCCAAATCTCATAAGTTACAATAATTTAGTCCCCTTTCTAACTTTCCCTAACACAGTTAAATATTTGACCATTTTATCTCTCTTTTACTCTTTTATTTTCCTCCTCTTTTCTTCTTCTCTCTTCCTACTCTCTTCTCATTTTCTTCATTATTTCTCCTATTTTCCTCCTTTCTTCTCCTTCTCTCTTCCTCCTCTCTTCTCCTTCTCCTATTTTGGAGTTAATTCACATTTTAAATTCATATAGGAAGATAGGAGCAGAAAATGAGAAGAGAGGAGGAAGAGAGAAGGAGAAGAGCGGAAGAAGATATGAGAAATAATGAAGAAAAGGAGAAGAGAGTAGGAAGAGAGAAGAAGAAGAGAGGAGGAAAATAGAAGAGAAAAAGATAGGTAAAATGGTTAAATATTTAACTGTGTTAGGGAAAATTAGAGAGAGTGACTAAATTATTGTAACTTATGAGATTTGGGGGACAAAATCCTAAATATGAAGATTTGGGGGACAAAATCATAATATATAAAGATTTGAGGGATAAACCAGTAAATATCTTTTTTTTTATTAACTGAACTCTTATTTGAGAAGAGAAGAAGAAGAGAGAAGAAAGACAGGAGCATTTTAGTTTTAAAAAATCGATGGCAAAATTGTAATATGATAAAAATTTTAAGTGGGGAAAAATGGTGTGGCCATCTGGAAACTCCCATTTATTGGTGGAAGAATACGCCAGAGAGGACAGTTCAACCCAGACCAGGCCCAATTAGCCCACTCTCATCCCGTCAGTTAGCCCACTCTCATCCTGTATAAGTGTGCTGCTGTCCTCGAGCTCCAATTTTCATTCATTCGCTTTAAGTATGAGGCCTTCTTGGATTTAGATAGAAAGGGGTAGTGGCGGCCGAAATTAGGTTGCCCCTTCTTCTTCTTCTTCTCTCTCAATCTCCAAAGTTCCATGGCCGATGATTCTCCCACAACTACTCCTCTGCGTTTTCTGTTTCTTTTCTTTTCCTCTCTCTCTCTCTCTCTATATATATATATATATCTTTTTAAAAATGAGGCGATGACGATTTAAAGGGGAAATTTTTTAGAAGAAAAACCCTAAGGTTGTTTTGATCTGAGAAGTAATGATGATCTTTTTCTTTAGCAATGGCGAGGCAGTTTGGACGGCCTGCCTCGAGGCAGTTCTGCAGGCAACCGCTGCAGCCATGGGGAGTTTCCAAAGGAGCACACCATTTTTGGGGTAAATTTAGGGAATTTCTAAATTGGCACGCCATTTTCTAAGTGAGCACCACAGGAAAAATAATTCCCCCCTCTGTGAGCCTAAGAAAACATGGGGCGCATCTAGTAATTCTCTTTGGAGTTACGCAGTTGGATCCTGTCCAAAGTAGATTATCTGAGCCTCACCTCTTTTCTTCTTCTTCTTCTTTTTTCTCAACCCTAGTTTTTATTTTTTAAATTTAATTTCATAAGTGGATCTGTTTTCTCCTTTTGCTTCTGATTCATATTTTTTTTTTTTTTATCTTCTTTGATTTGTTTTCTTCAAAATATATATTTGGTTTGGTGAGTGGAAGAACTACATCGCATCGATGAGATTGCTCTTCTAGCTGTTGGCAAGGGTGACGATGTGCAGGTCTGGGGCCAATTCAAACTTTTAACTTTAAAAATTGAAAATTTTATTTTAATTTAATAGTTTGCATCGGATAGACTAAAAGCCGGCTCTTGGATCTGCCCTTCTCATTTATAATTGCTGGTTAAATTTTTCTCCCATTTTTGGGCCCAAAGTGGAAACAGTTTATGCTAAATTGGTACAAAATTAATCAACACTTGCAAGCCAAATTGTCATCTTATTGTCTTTTGAAAAGAGATAAATCAGTCAGCTTATTTATTGAATCTGAAATTTTGTTGATCTTTTGTTTCTAAATGTAGGGATTGCGACATTCAACAAAGCAGATTTTGTCATTCAGAGCAAAATCGAAGAACATTTGGTGGGTATTTGTGTTATTGAGCAAAATTGTGTTTGAGATTTTTACACGATAAGTTTCTTATTCGAGGTAACAAGGTTAGACATAATAGATAGTATCATATATCTTTTAGATCAAACGTTTTTTCTGTTTCCTTTTAAGTAAAAGGTAAAATAGCTTGGCATGTGCAGTGGATGGCAACTTTTACTGATGCCTCTAAGTATATATTTTCATTTCATGTTGAAACTATATGGATATTGGTTTCATACTGAATTTTCTTTAGACATAAGATGAGATCTTTGAGGATGGCCTGATGTTAAACCCCATAATACTTTCGCATTTACAGTTCCAATTAGGAATCTAACCCCATAACTGATTTGGGATCGATGTCCATAGTATGTAATTATAAGGTCTTAATAGAGTCGCAAAATAAAAATAATTTTGTAAAAATATTTAAAGGTTAAATTAATTAGTATTCATGTACTATTTGGGGTGTAGCAATTACAACAACAACAATTATTTCTTCTTAGTATTCATGTAAAGGTTAAATTAATTATTTAACCTTAGTACAACAACAACAACAACAACTATTTAAAGGTTAAATTAATTATTTCTTCTTAGCAATTACAACAACAACAATTATTACAACAACAACAATTAATTAGTATTCATGTACTATTTGGGGTGTAGCAATTACAACAACAACAAGAGCCGGCTATTAGCAATTACTTTTTGGGGTGTAGCAATTATTATCTCAAAAAAAAATTATTCACAATTTGGTCCTTTGGAACTTAAATGAAGTGATGGGACTGTCCACACGTGCATTTGTTGGTGGTGGAAACGATTGGTTTGCCCTCAACTTAAACAGATTAAAGCCCAAAACCAAAGTTTTGCTTTTCCTGGACAGAGGGTTCCTAAGAGAGATTCAGAGTTTTCTACCGGTTTGGAAAAGAAGAGAAGCGGAGTGGGAGAGAAGTCGTCCTATTACTGTGAGTGGAGTTGCAAGAATCCAACAACATTTGCAGAGCGACTAGGGTTAGAAATTTTGACTTGGGGCTTGAAGCAGAGTGGGAGAGAAGTATGAATTAGAATTTTGCAGATGAAATTGCAGAAGTTGGTCATCAGAATGTTGCAGATGAAGAGCATTCTTGATGCCGCAAATGATTTCTTCGAAGAGATAAGCAGATTCTAGTTCATGAATAGTAGGATAGTCTCCTTTGAGTAATGGCACAGGTCTTTGATCTGGTTATCCATTGAGTTTGCCTTTTCTATTTCTATTCAAGATTTGCCTTTGTTGTTTTTCACCTATATCTGTCAATTACTAAATAGAAAAGCATTTCTAAAGACATGAATGCCATTAATGTTTGTTTTTCATCATTCGTGTTCTAATTGTGAAATTTAAATTGAAATTTTATATATGTGTTTGGTGGTCACTACTAATTAGTATAAACCTTCTTAATGCAAGACATACAGCCCCATCTAAATACTGTAGAATTTGGAACTATTCAACATCTAATGTATATTGCATGCAAGATTCGGAATGGAACTGTGCTAGCAGACATCCTTGATTAGAGTTGATTTTTGACTTTCACAACTTGTCAAATTTCTCCAGCAGAATCATTTTGAGCTCCCCCTAGGTGGAGGATTTCTTCTTCAAATATAATATGTGATGAAAGATGATGAGGACGCCCTATAAGTTTAAGAAATATAGCTCATTCTTGGATGAGATATTACTTTGGGTTAATTGTATCATGACCTCCTATATCATACGCGTAGTGTAACTTATTATCTGTTAAGTTTAAAACTTTTAGTTTAGTTCCGGAACTCCTAATGTGTTTACTCAATAGTTTACTATTCTCACTGTTTAATTTAAATTGTATTTTTTTTTTTTTGTGAAATCTCCAAATTACTCTCCCCTGGTATGTTTTGGGTGTGTTAATGGGAGAATAATTTGGAGATTTTAATTAAAAATGTGTAAATTAAGTTAAATGGGGGTGAAAATAGTAACTATTAACTAATGAAATTAGGAATCTACAGACTAAATTTAGAGTTTTAAACTTATGTGGTAATAAGTTACATTAGTCATATAGTACAAAGGGTCTCATTGCAATTAATCATTAGACTATATTTTTCATTATAGTGAAACTAATTTGATGGTTGAAGAATAGGCTCCTCTTTTTTTGGTTTCTTTTATGTTAATCTCTCACTGTTTCTAATTACAACATTAGCCAAAATTCATATAGAAGAGAATGGAAATTTAGACATCATCTGAAGTACTTTGTGAGTCAGATGCGAAATTAAAATATCACTAAAAGTGTACAAATTTGCCCCAGCTATGGCCATTAAACCATGGGTAAACATTATCAAAGGATCGAGATATGAGAGGGAGAGGGATAAACGAAATGGATTCAACAATAATTGTAAACATTTACATATTTGTAGTAGTTGCACTAGCGGGAAAAAAATGTGTATGATGACTTATGATTTTCATTTGCATACATTGTATTGGCAAAAAATGTGGCACTTCTCATGGTTCTTGAAAATAAAAATAAAAAATAAAAAATAAATTTTTTTTACAGTTTTAGTTACTATTTATAAGTCTCAACCTAAGTACGGGAATATAAGTTGTAACAGCTTCTATTTTTAAAGTTTTACTTGTGGGAATATAAATTGTAATTTACAGTATCACTTATAAGTATCTAAACAGCACCCAGGTGGCATGAGGAGTAGAGCCCAAACAGCTCCCAAGGAAATAATTTTCCCCCTTAAAAAAAAGACAATTACTAGATGCGCCCCATGGTTTTCTTAGTGAGCGGAGAGGGGGAAATCTGACTAAGAAAAACATGGGGCGCAGATAGTAATACTCTTAAGAAAATTGGTGAAGTTGAATGCACTGTTCCGGCCTGGGTTCTAAAGCATTTATTGGGTGTAGACTCCAGAGAGGACGACCCATTTATTGGGTGTAGACTCCAGAGAGGACAGTTCATCCCAGCCCAGCCCAGCCCAGCGCAGGCCATCCAGCTCCCTCCCTCTTTCCTGTGTAAGTGTGCTACTGTCCTCGAGCCCTAATTTCCATTCATTAGTTTTAAGTATGAGGCCTTCTGGAATTTGGATAGAAAGGGGTAGTGGCGGCCGAAATTAGGTTGCCCCTTCTTCTTCTCTCTCAATCTCCAAAGTTCCATGGCTGATGATTCTCCCACATCTACTCCTCTCCTCTTCGTCTTCTGTTTCTTTTCTTTTCCTCTATTTCTCTCTCTCTCTCTCTCTCTCTCTTTTTAAAATGAGGCGATGACGATTAAAGGGGGAAATTTTATAAGAAAAACCTTAAGATTGTTTTGATCTGAGAAGTAATGATGATCTTTTTCTTTAGCAATGGCGAGGCACTTAGGACGGCCTGCTGGGATGCAGTTCTGCAGGCAACCACTGCAGCCATGACTTCTCAACTCCGCTGCTGCTGCTATTATTGTTATTATTTTATTATTTTGGGAAATTTAGAGAAATTCCGAGGGAAATTCTAAATGCGCACGACATTTTTCTTAGTGAGCCCACTTCCTAACTTGCAAATAATTTGGAGTTATGCATTTGGATCGTGTCCAAAGTGGATGATCTGAGCCTCACCTCTTTTTCTTTTCCTTAACCCTATTTTTTATTTTTTAAATTTAATTTCATAAGTTGATCTGCTCTCCTTTTGCTTCTGATTTATGTTTCTTTTTCACCCTTTTTCTTCTTTGATTTGTTTTCTTCGAAATATGTATTTGATTTTGTGGGTGGAAGAATTGCATCTCATCGATGAGATTGCTCTTCTAGCTCTTGGCAGGGATGAGATGTGCGAATCCAGGGGCCGATTCAAAATTTTAACTTAAAAAATTGATTTTTTTTTAATTTAATAGTTTGAATTGGATGGATTAAAAGCCTGCTCTTGGATCTGCCCTTCTCATCTATAATTGCCAGTTAAATTCTTTTTTTTTTGGTTTTTGGGCCCAAAGTGGAAACAGTTTATGTTAAATTGGTATCAAATTAATCCACACTTGCAAGCCAAATTGTCATCTTATTGTCTTTTGAAAAGAGATATAGTAGTCAGCTTATTTATCAAATCTGAAATTACGTTGATCTTTTGTTTCTAAATGTAGGGAAAGCAGATTTTGTCATTCAGAGCAAAATCAAAGAACATCAGGTGGGTATTGTTATTAAGCACAATTTTGTTTGTAATTTTTATGAGATAAGTTTCTTATTCGAGAAAAAAAGTTAGACATAAATATCTTTTAGATAAGTGGGGATAGTATCGTATATCTTTTAGATCAAACTTTTCTGTTTCCTTTAAAGTTAAATGTAATATAGCTAGGCATGTGCAGTGGATGGCAACTTTTGCTGATGCCTATAAGTATATATTTTTATTTCATGTTGGAACTATAGAGATATTAAAATACTGAATTTTCTTTACACAGAAGATGAGATCTTTGAGGATGGCCTGATATTTAACCCCATAACACTGTCGCATTTACCGGTGGCAATTAGGAATCTAATCCCATAATTGATTTGGGATCCAGGTCCATAGTATCTAATTGTGAGGTCTCAATAGAGTCTCAAAATAAAATAATCTCGTAAAAATATTTAAATTATAAATTAAGTAAAACCTGGAAAGTCTGTGTAGAAGTTATGATATGTATATTGATGCAACACGAGTTTGGTGAAAGGGAAAATTAGGATTTGATTGTGGAATTTGGAGATTCTAGTATATTTTGAAAAAGAACTGATTAAGATTCGGGTTTTAGCATTAAGGTAAATTTATGTCCACTTTTAATAAATCCACAAAGAAAGATTTCAAAACCTATAGCAAATCGGAGTGTTTTGATTTAGATTTTCAATAATATATCATAATTTCTAAATCATACTTACAAACTCTATTACTAGGGAGCTGGCTATGTGTATCAAACATACATTTAAACAATTAAATTTAATAAAATCACTAACAATAAAATTTTTTATCAAAATTTAATAAAATCACTAACAGTAAGATGAAATAAAAATGAAGTTAGTAGAATGTCTTTAGTAGATGTAAGTCTTTGTTTCCCTAATAATAAAATTGAAATACTCTCTCAGCAGATGTAGGTTTTTAATTGTTTCATCCATTCTCTTATTAGAAAATATGAATTTCTAGTAAATGGCGAAGAATGTTCGTCAAGTAGATTCAGTTGAATTCTTAACCTCTTTGGTACACAACTAAGCGTAATCTGAATCAGGTCATTCATGCAGCGAACCGAATATCATTGGTATCCTTCATTAGCAGTTGAGATAATTTCATCATCCATCATATCTTCAATTTTTCATGATCCTGAATAACTCGAGGAAAGTGGATCGAGAATGACAGCTGAGTAATCACTAATTAAATGAAGTATGATACAGGATCAGATCATCGATGTTGAAAACGGAATTGATTCAAAGACTATGGGAAATTACAAGCTTCTAAGCATTAGAACCAAACTTCTTTAAAATCATGTACGGGCCCATATGTTGAACATTAAGCTACTTCAAGGTTCTTAGAGAAAATCTTTCAAGACTTACTCCAACAATCACCTTGTCTCCGACTGTAAAATTCTGTAATTACATGTGCAAATTTACTACAGACTTATATTTATAATTGTTAAATGCTCTTTGCCATTGAATGTGATAATTCAAATTAGGCAAATTCTATGCAAAAGACTTAGTTGAGGTGCTAGGCCTGTCGCCTATAGGAAGGGGAAGAAGATTTATAGATTTTCTAGGCTTTTAATCGGTGACTTTCTCGAAATGATTCAACCTCGTATGCATATTGATCGAACTACTGTATACAAATTCTACAACATGTAAAATAGTATACCACATAGTCAAGTGCTCACCCAGTAGACCTCAAGATTATGATTTACTAACTCAGTTTGATCATGATGTTGGGAATCATAAGTAGTAGAAAACTTGAGTAGAGTATTTATTGATTTGAAGAGAGTTCAACACAAATGACTCGTGAATTTAACGTATCTGTTAGAAACACCCAATTTAGGAAAACCATGCAAGCGAACACTACCTTTCTACAAAATAGGTGTATAACATGTAAGACATCTATAGTTTTGTTGCAGGGAATGAAATGTCATTTTGGAATATATATCTAGTACAATCAATATCAAAGCATGCTTCCTAAGTGTATGCAAGAGACTTAAAATGAAATCAAGTTGCAAAGGGTATGGGTAACAATGTGTTTTGCTTTCTATCTTGGCAACGTGACAAACTCGACACTGGTGCAATTTCATACTTGACACTAGGCCACTAAAACACATCCTCTACCAAAATGATCGTGTTGCGACCGAAGTGTCAAGTAATTCCTCCCACATACATATCTATAATCAAGGATCTCGCAAAGAAGTTTGAAAGTATATAAACAGGTGCCCCATAAACAAGAAATTGTTGATAATATTTAATTCTTCAATATTGGCAGGTAGATTCTGAGTCAACGAAGTATAGATGTCAATAAGTTCTGATAATTAGGATACTCTTGTATGATACACTCAACCAATCACTTTACCCTCATCGTCTGTAAAGTGAAAAGTTTTCTACTTAATGCATCAACAATTTTGTTATCTATACTAAAATAGTATTTGAGCATGAAGTATACTCTTGAATAAACTCGAGTCCCCTGATTTGTCAGTACCCTACTCTTCTGAAAATTGATATAACAAAGGGTTTGATAGTCCGTGTACATAATAAATTCCTTTGATTGGAAACAATGATGCAAATGCTACAAATTATACACTACTACGTAAAACTTCTAATTGTAGACATCGTGATGTTTTGTCTCACTGATTTCTCACCAAAGAAGTTGATAAGATGATTCTTTTGGCTCAGCACACCATCTATACTTATACCTGATGCATCACATGCTATCTCAAAGAACTTCGAGAAATCATAATGGCAAAGGATCAAGACTGTTGTCAACTTCTTTGAGAAATCAGAAAAGTTTGTGCTTTCAAAACTGTAGTTGTTTTTATCTTATGTGCAATCCAGGCAAGGTTCGCGATTTCTCTCTCACTTTTCGTCTATTACCCCCAGCTGAAAACTCGTTGCCAATTTACTACACAATGGGAGGACGATTATAGTGCTTGTTCTATCTTTTCAAAGCCATCCGAGTTTTCTTATTTTATTCACCAAATCCTAAACCCACTATTTTTTTCTTTCTTTATTTTCTCAGAAAATATTTTTTCAATTAATTTTTAATTTTTTTTATCATCTCCTACGGTTTTCTTCTGTCATCTTATTTTTAGTTTATATTTCAGTTTGCAAAAGTGAAAAAAAAAAATGAAAAAGAGAGAATTTTAAGAAATAGAAGAAAAATGGAAAACAAAAAGGAAAACAGAGAAAAGAAAAGAGAACAACAAAAAATAAAAAAAATCAATTCTTTATCATTTGCAAGCAATAGTCGACCGATGCCAAACGCACTCTCGTAACTTCTCTGCCCTACAACCTCCTCGGCGACCTATTGGTAGCTTTGAAGGCCCACCAAAGTTTTTTCGAGTTCCCTGAGGCTACTCTGATCGTCACTCCATCACTGCTCCCCCCAAGACCATTGGAAAATTCGCTCACCACCTCTTTTACCAAATCGATGACTCACCCCTTTGTTTTCTTCGACCGCTTGGCGATTGTTTGCCTTCATCTCGAAACCAAGAAGAAATAGCCAATTTCAAATCTAATTAATTTAGACTCATTTCGAATTTATTATTATTCAATTTTAATTCCAAATTGACTTGCATTCAAGTAATTGTTTGGATCTCAAATGCAACCCAGTTTTGAGTTCTTTCAGCGAACCGATGCGCATTTGACATGAACCTACTTTTGGTAGCTAGATTAATCTAGCACTAGAGACTTGACTTGCGTGCGCAAAACATGCCCCTTAAGGAGTTTGTAAACAACTTTAAGCCTGATTAGAGCCATATTCAAACTACTAAAATTCTTTGTTACTTTATGAGATTTTGCATTTTGTTTACGTGTAGATACGTCCATGACTAATATATCTTCACTGATAGCGATCTGAAGTAGAGCGCGATATTTATGATATAGTTCCAAGTTTTAGAGGCTTTAACAATCATCATGACTATGAAGATTAGAAGAGATATCATGAGGGTATCATAGTTATTTACTTCAGACATCTGGATTTAAGTGATTTTATGCTCAACTCAAATTTATATGCGCACTTGCTCAATTTGTGAGTGTGAATCATCATTAGAATTGTAATTTTGATTGTGTAAATTATTTTCATTATTACCATCTTTCCCATTGTTGCCATTATTTCTGGTGTCGTTGTTGTTGCTCATGTTACTCATATGTGGTGGAACCATTGAAAAATGAGTTGGATCCAAGATTGTTCAGTTGAGTCTTCAGGTTGAATCGCTTTGTCAACTGGTCATAGATCAAATATTTAGCACTTAACCATAACCAATACCAAAATTTATAACACAATAGTTTCATTCCTTGCCAACGACACCAAAATCTTGATGCAATTTAACCGCAATGCATGCCCAAGCATAGATCATTAGATAATACTCAACTAATTCAAGATCGTGCTTCTCAGAAATGAATCTGTATGTGAGTTAAACACAAGGGATGTATGATTGAGTAAACGAATTTTAGATAATAGATAGTAATAAATAAAAAAAGAGTTGAGTAAAGAATCAGGAAAGAGAGTTAATAGAGATGAGAGAAATGTCCCTAAATTCTTTTGTTAGTTAGCAAGCATTTATTTATTTTTTAATCTCAGCTAGAGTAATCACACAGTCTAACCTAGCACATCGTGAAATTTCAATTCATCATACCAAGAAATATAACTTATCCAAGTTGTCTTCAAAAGTTATTACTTATATGTTCTAGTTGAATCTAGTGTAACATAATCTATTGTAAGTAGCGTGAATCATTAAAATCTGAGCGTAACGCTTGTTTATATGTGAATGGTGTATCCAAAAGTTAAGAAGATGATCAATTTGCATATTTGGTTATGGATATGGAAAAGGATTCACCATTTACTACCAGATTTTCCTAATTCTATAAATTCTATTGATTGGTTCATGGAATAGAAGATCTAAGGAAAAGAGTATTTACTGGCATAGGAAGGAATTTTGCCACATCTAGTTTCTTTTTGCACTAAAACAGGCTAAAAGAGCGTCGGCCCCTTTTTTATTATTTGTATAATCCAAATCCTTAGCTCTTTTTTATAAATCAATCAAAGAAAAGTAGAAAATGGAAAAACGAAGTTTCCACGTTGATATTCCAAATACATGAACCAGTCAACCTCTAACCAAAACACACATATAACATAGATCATCTGATTATTCAAGCTCACAATAAATCTAAAAGATAGGAGAATCGCTCAAATAAACAAATAAACGTTTAACAATCAAATCATAGAACAAAGTTTAAGCCAAGCCAACTAATGACTAGGGTCTGTCTCATTATTCCTTATTGAAAAGAGAGTTGCGAATACTTGTGAAAGAGCCATCATTTTTAGTTGAACAAAAATTAATCTCTTAAAAGTTTTCATAAGAAATCTCTCAAAATATCGAACCCTAATAAAATAGAAAATAAAAGAAGAGAGAGTTCTTCCCTGAAAAATTATTTGCATGGTATTTATATAACCAATTACTTGGGGTTATAAAATTTAGTATACGGGTAGAAATAGAAATTGTAATGGGATAGGTGTGATCATAAATAAACAATTACTTGGGGATGTAGTAGAGATTAGGAAGAAATGTGATAGAATTTTATTAGTTAAACTTATTTTAGAAAGAAAGCTTCTTAATGTCATTAGTACCTATGAAACACAAGTCCTACTTGATAAATCTATTAAACGTCAATTTTGGATCTAGATGAGATATTACAGGAAATACTTATCAGAGAAAAATTTTTTATTGGTGGTGATCTTAATGGACACTTAGGAATTAGTCGTAATGGGTTTGATAGTGTACATGGAGAATTTGGTTGTGGAAAAAGAAATGATGCAGGTAACTCAATTCTAGACTTTGTCTTGTCGTATGATTTGATTCTAGCTTATATTTGGTTAAAAAAGAGAGTTTTTTACTTGATTACTTTTAAAAGTGGATCGAGTGTGAGCCAACTAGATTTCTTTTTAATTAGGAGGATAGATAGTAGTTGTATCGATTGTAAGATAGTGCCAGGTGAGAGTGTAGTAATACAATATATGCTCTTAATTTTAGATATTCAGATTATAATGAGACTTAGAAAAACTAAGTATAAGTTAGATCTTAAGATTAAGTGGTAGAGATTAGAAGGTAATCAAAAAAATTTTTGTAAATAGAGTAGTATAGGAAGCAGATTGAAGGATCATGATGATCCCGATATAATATGAAACAAAATGGTTAGTTATATTTGGAGGATAACTAAAAATATATTTGGTGAGTCGAGAGATGCATCATGTAAGGACACATCAGGTAAAATGAAGAGATAAAAAATGCTATTAAGATCAAGCGAGAACTTTATAGAGACTTAAAGAATAACAATGATGGAACAAGTTTTGAGATGTATAAGCTAGCCAAGAAAGAGGCTAAGAATGCTGTTTGGGATGCAAAAGTTAAATTATACAAACAAGTGTACGAGAAGTTGGACAATAAAGAGGTAGAAAAAGATATATATATATGTATATATATAATTGCTCGAATAAAAGAGAGAAAGTCTAATGACCTATGTAGTGTAAAATGTATTAAAAATGGAGATCAAAGGTTCTACTTCGAAATGAAGAGATTAAAGAAAGATGGAGAGTAATGTTCAAGAATGCGGTTTCAGTATGCATGCGGTCCAGGACCGCATAACGCATAATCGGATTACGCGCCGATTATGTTGATTACGCAGAATTATGCGGAATATTAATATTTTAATATATATTAATATAATAATTATAAAAAGTGGATATATTAATGCTATAAAACTCTAAAAAATTATAAAAATGGATATCATTGAAGTGATCAGTAATTCTGCAGCAACTCAGTGACCAGCAAATTAACCCTAGCCCTAATTTTCCAGCAAAATCCAACGCAATTCTGCATTGTATAATTCTGCAACAATTCTGCAATTCTGCAGCAAGTTTGCACCAAAATTTTGCACCAATATTTGCACCAAAATTATCGCACCAAAACCCTAGCACCAAATTTTCCAAATATTTCCTTTCACTAAAGAATTCAAAATCCAAATTCAACTCAGTTTACTCAAAATAATCATCAAAAATATTCAACAACAGGAATAATACCCAAAAAAAATAAACTTCAAAACACTAAAAAGATCCAAAATCCTAACTGGAAAAAAAAATTTACCTGCTCAGCACCGTCGGAGAGCTCGCCTTGAGAATTGCAGCTGCCGGAGGAGATGTCGTCGGTGAGATCGGAGAAGGAAAAGGGCGAACAGAGAGTTAGGGTTTGTTTTTTTGCTAGTTTGGAGACTCGACAGCTCGGGAGATCGAAGAGTTAGGGTTTTTTGGTTTTTTTCGCTGGTTTGGAGTGACGATCGGCCGGAGGAGATGTCGCCGGTGAGATCGAAGAGGGGAAAGGGCGAACGGATTTTCGCTGAAGAAGGGACTCGACAGCTCGGGAGATCGGAGAGTTAGGGTTTTTTGGTTTTTTTCGCTGGTTTGGAGGGACGATCGGCCGGAGGAGATGTCGCCGGTGAGATCGGAGAGGGGAAAGGGCGAACGAAGTTAGGGTTTTTTTTTGTAGAAAAAGGGAATCGAGATCGGGAATCGGAGAGAATTAGGTTTTTTTTTTTTTTCGCTGGACTCGGGAGCTTCGGTTCGGGAGAAATTGGGAATCATTGAATCGATTCGAAGAGGAAGGGAAATAAGTAATGGGTTGCGGGTACGGGTCGGGTTTTGAGTGCGGGTCGGGCGAATTTTTGACGTTCGAAACCCAATAGCCCTTTTGTCCGCATAATTGGGCGTTTTTTCCTTTTTCTATGCGTTTGGGAGGCGAAAACGCCTATGCAGGCACATATGCGCCCGCATAGAGCATTTTTTAAAACACTGATCATACATATATCATTTGATTACTTTGGATTTATATATAATATCCAAAGACATGTAAAAAATAATATTTTTATTACACATGGTTTAATAGAACCAATGACAAAACTCAATGTAAGCGTACTATTTAAAAGTACAAGTCTTGAAGATAAAGACTGTCATAGATCAAGGTGATCGAATAGGATTATTAATCTTACAAAAATATGAAGATCTACCTTTAATTAAAGAGGATCTAAGTGATATATACAATACTCAAAATCACCAGTTTCAAGTTCTCAAAGTGATAAAGAAAAATATTATGAATATCGAATTTATATGAATACTATTTTGGAAAGTACAGAACCTTCTAGTTCAAGTATATCTGGATCTGAAATACAAAATAACAGTATACAAGATAGCATAGGTGAACAATTCGTCATTACTGACGAAGATCTTGAAAAATTAAAAGAAGCCATACCTCATACAGAGAAAAAAATGTATACAAAAAGCCACAATTTAGATCAAGATTTCTAAATACAAAAACCTTTGTATTCGAAAGATTGTAAGATAATATTGAATTGAAAGAAGATGAAGATTTTATTTCAGTAAAACAAAATCAACAACAACTAAGCCTTTTATCCCAAGTATTTGGGGTAGGCTAAGTAAAACAAAATCAACACACAACAAATAAATAAATTAAGAAAAAAATATCCTGAAATGAAATATTTTCATATAGGATTAATTCAAATCAAAATTACTGGACTATTCCGATCAGGAATATGTACACCAATTATAATTGCTTGCTTAGATGAAAAAATCATCAATAATCTATTAAATAGTTTAATGGGTGGTGCCAAATCAAATTTAGCAAATAGAATATTTGTAGTCAATATTTATCTTGACTATTGTACAAGTCTAGATGACAAAAATATTGATAAAGTATGTTCCTTATCAATAAGTTTGAAAGGAATAGAATTATTATCTGGTTCAAAAGTTTTAGGAATACAATGAGAACATTGTATGGTCCTAAATGATACTTCAACATTTAACTCTGTTACGCCAAATCAGTTTGTCAAACTATTTGAGGTTGGTAATGGAAAAGTTATACAACCAAGATTAGTAGATATAAAACATCTTAGATTTGATAATGATATGCAAATCTTTATGAAATCATTATAACCAAAAATACAATTACCAGTAGAACACTTCGTAGTTTCTGATAACACAATATCTACTACAATTGTTAATCCCATTCCGGATTTGACAAGGATAAGTAGAAGTAGAAATATTGATTTTAGATCTGTATCCTCTACATCTTATCAAAATGAAACTATAAATATTGAGTCTTCTAGACATAGTTTTATAAATATTGAATCTTCTAGACGTAGTATGTCACCTATAGAAGATCAAGAACCAATAGAAAGTAGAACACAACATTTATTAGATAATCAAACCATCGACGGTAATGTTATAAGATTACCTTATGATTGATTTAAAGAAAAAAGCTTTACTGCATGTTTATATGCCTGTTACAATAAAATTTTCTGGTTCTACAGAATTTACTATACATGCTTTAGTGGATACTGGTGCTGAAGCCAGTTTAATACGAAGTGCTTTTATTCCTCAACAATATTGGATAGCTTTACATAAAAAAAGGCATTCTAAATGATTTTATGGGTAGACAGAAACCTTTAACACATAAAGCTCAAGTACCCCTATCTATAGCCGGTATTAATGGTCTAGATAAAGATTACACTTTCGAATTTGCTTTATTACCTAAAGAATTTGATTCTGATTGCATTATTGGTATGAATAATCTATGCAATTATCCACCGTATAATACACATTATTTTTCTTTTGATGAACGAATGATACCTTGCGTACCATTCCCTGCACCATTCTTACAACATTTTATGCCCGCCCAGCGTGGTGAAGTTCATATAATAGATTCTGCTACTACTTTAAATGATGCTTCTATAACTTCTCATAATACGCATGATTACTACACCTATACAATTTCTGTTCAGAACAATTTTGAAAAAACTATTCATGACATGCTTAGTCCTTTATATAGTGACAATCCATTGTAATACTTTGAGAAAGCTCCACGATATTGTACCCTAGAATTACTAGAACAATATCAAACTACAAAAATACGAGTAAATAATATTATGGTAATTCCTTCTGATAAAGAAGAGTTTGCCCGACAAATACAAGAATTAGAAAAATTACAATTAATTCAAAAAAAGTTCTAGTCCTCATTATTCACCTGCTTTTTTGGTAAGAAACTATGCAGAAATTAAACGAGGAAAAGCTAGAATGGTAATAAACTATAGAAAGTTAAATAGTTGTACAAAGTTCGATGAGTATTTCATTCCATCAGCTGAACAACTAATTAAACAAATACAAGGAGTAAAGTACTATAGTAAATTTGATGCAAAATCCAGATTCTGGCAAATAAAGCTAAAAGATCATATATCAAAAGAATTTCTTGCCATTAAATTAGCTCTAAAATTATTACACATTTATTTGCTTAATAGAAATTTTGTTATTGAAACTGATAATAAATCTATTGCTCAGTTTCTCAAGAAAAAAACAATAAATAATCCTGAAGAAAATCTCAGGAGAATACGAATAGCTTTATATCTGGAAATATTTAACTATAATGTCAAATATATTTCTGGTTATACTAATACAATTGCTGATTTACTAACTAGACCATGAATGAAAATACGCTTCAGCGTATCAAGGCAATGGAGGAGCAGCTCAAGCGTCAGCAAAACTGGCAAACTGCGTCTGTAGTAAAGAAGGGCAAAAAGACTCTTGGGGAGTCTTCCACTGCTACACCGGCCTCCACCAAGACTCTAACAATTCCCGTTGGATCTACATCAGTCCCAGCAGGAGCAATTAAAATTACAACCGGCCTACCAGCCACTCTTAGCCAATGAACCAGCCAGCAGGCAAACCTGCTATATCCGGCGCACAAGCCGCCATCATCGGTCCACGAGCCGCCGTCTTTCCAAGTCTTCAGAATGCAAAGGCATTACCACAAAGGAGAGGACAACAGTTTGTACAATTGCAGAGAGCCACTCCTATGAAACCCTTTGCATCTGCAGTTGTCAGAAATTAGTATAATCAGTCTCAAGATCTCGGCAGAAGATACTTATAATCGACTCAATGGCTGTTTCAGAGCCATCCAATCAAATAATCTTAAGTCAGCTAATTACTGGCTTACAAAAATTGAAGAAAAATTGTTGCAAGCAAGGCAACATAGTCAGCAAGCTGCCCAACAAAGAGCATAGTTTTCTGAAATTGTACAAGAACTGTGCCAGCCCTTAACACAGAAATCCGAGGCCTTAGCTCGGAGAGAAGAAAGTTTCTATACTGGTTCTTCTACAGAATAGAGGAAACTTAAAGCAATTTTCACTGATTTGAACATGGCGGACCTTGTAAGTGTTCAAATCTTTGATTTTGTGAAACTAATTGACTTGTGCCAAGTACAAACAGAGAAGGCCAGACAATTAGAAGCAGAGCTTACTATTCACAGGATGGTAACTCTCAATCGACAAAATCTTCTACCAGATGAACAGCTTGCATTCTTCCAGACTCTTGAAGCTTCAGACTTGCCACATTTCTTCCAAACAGAAGAACTAATTCTAAATAAGTATAATCGTTCAAGATTGACGGTTTACTTAAAAGATATTCCCAAATATGCTAGAGCTATTAAACTGGAAATTGTTCATGTAATCTACATCAATACTGATCATTCAGAGGAATATACTGGGTATATTTCACAGCTATGTAGTGAACAAGTCAAAACCTATGTTCGTCCTTGGCAGTCAGTTTTTTCCTTCCGAATCTGGAGTATTTGGGAAGAAAGAAACTATTTGAAGCTCTTTTCATCCTATCAAGTATAGGAGTTACATGACCAAAGCCAGCAGAATACCACTGGTTGGGGTTCATATCTGAGAGAAAACTTTAACTACGAAGACCGAGCCTACTATGCTGCAAAAGAGTTCTTCGTTGAAGCTTTGAAAAATTTCCTTAATACCACTCATTCCATTATAGAAGGGACTAATATACTGCTCTATGATCATCTTTCTGCCTTCGAAACGGGTGATGAAAAAATTCTAAAGGCAACCCAATTTATTCATTCATTGAACTTGGGTCGAATTGGGTCAAAAGCTCGGATAACTTTTTTTGATGGAGAAGATTAGCCCATGGATAATAATGATGATAATAAACTCGACGATGAATTGCTTGCTCATCTTGAAGTTGGTGAATAAAGCGTGGTGGGTCCCACTACCACGATGACAGAAGAAGAAACAACAAAAAGAGAAAGTAAGAAAGAGATTCCTTCTGCTTTTTAAAATGGCCACTTATCCTCCGCCATCAGATCTTTTTTAGATTGAAATGACAGTACACTCACTTTCACTTTAATAATTCTCCATCGCACTTAGCCGACGGCTCAACCACCGCACTCAGCCGACAGCTCAACCACCACACTCAAAAAGCATCTTCCATAATTGCCATTGGGGCAATAATTATGTAAAAGCAGATTTCTTTTTCCAAAAGGTACTTCTGCTCAACTATAAATACTTTCGATATTAGACAGAAGGATATAGGAAAAAATTGTAATCTTTTTTTCTTATTGTCTGGCCTTCTCTGTTTGTACTTGGCACATGTCAATTAGTTTTACAAAATCGAAGATTTAAACACTTACAAGGTCTGACATGTTCAAATCAGTAAAAATTGCTTTAAGTTTCCTCTGTTCTGTAGAAAAACCAATATAGAAACTTTCTTCTCTCCGAGCTAAGGCCTAGAATTTCTGTGTAAAGGAAAACTGGTAGAGTTCTTGTACAATTTCAGAAATAAAGCATGGCATGTGTCATGCTATGAAGCTTTGAAAATAAGTAATTGAATATAGATTGAGACAAACTGTTAAAATATCAGAGAACCTGTTTGGATTTATACTGGGATGATCAACGATAAAAGTTATTCATCTAGTTCATCAACTTATAAAGCAATTTCGAAAGAGAAATAAAGATTTACGTATGGTCTTTATTGATTTAGAGAAAGCTTATGATAAAGTACCACGAGAGGTATTTTGGGTGGCATTGATAAAAAAAAGAGTCTCCATCAAGTATATTGATATAATTAAGGACAGTGTTCTAAAAATCGTTCTATGCGGGCGCATATGCGCCCGCATATGCGTATGCGGTGTGAAACCGCACCAAGAATTGATTAATCGCCCTGTCCATGCGGACAGGGCGATTATGCGCCCTATGCGGACGCATAATCCGCATAGGGCGCATGACGTTTTGTGGGTTAACGGGTTTCGAATTGGTTTTAAAACCCGACCCTACCCGCAACCCATCCCTTTTATTTCCTTCTCGTTTCTTCGCGTCGATTATTCGTCCCAAAATTCCCTCGCGACAAAAAACCCTGACGCCCCAAATTCCCTCTCCGATCACCCAATCCCTCCCCTCCGATCGCCTTCGCTGTCGTCAATTGACTGATTGAGAAGGTTTCTCTCGTCGACAACCCTTAAATCCCTTTTTCGTCGTCCCCTTCGCCCAGTCGATCGAGTCGTCAATTGACTGATCGCTCGATTTAGCGATTTTCCCTTCTGGCCTCCTTCAATCGTGCAGCGGCGAAGAGTTCTCTCTTTATCTTCGTGCCTCCGCCTCCTCTTATCTGCTTCTCCCCTCCAGGGAGCAGTCCTCCCTCCGGCAGCAGTCCCCGACTCCCCCTCCGGCGGTCTCTCCCTCTGGCGCGGTAAAATATAATTTCCTTTCTTCTGTAGCTGCTTCATTTTCATTTTTTGCTTGTTTAATTTTATAATTTATATTTTCAATTTTGTACATATTTTTTGTTTAATTTCGGTAGCTGTTTTGCTTCTTTAATCAGAGAATTAATAGTCTCTAGTTGCATGTATGCTTGTTTAATATCTCTAGCAGCTTTAGCTACTTCAGTTGCATTTATCAGTGAGATTTTGCAGTTTTGAAGATTTTGCAGTTTTGTAGTTTTTGCTGTTTAGCTATTCAGCTGGAATTTGCAATTTTGAATGTTAAGAATCAATGCAATTTTGAAGTTGAGTTTTAATTCAGCTGGATTATGCAGTTGCTGGCTAGCTTGCTGCAGTTTGGATTTTTTTTTTTTTTTTTTGAATTATTCCTGTTGTGTTGATTAAGTAACAAAGAACAGAGAACTACTATCCAAAGGGAGAATATGTTGTCGGCTAACCATTGAGTTTAATTAACAGAGAACGAGTAAGTAGGCAGGTTAGTGGCACGATGAATTAAGTTTAATTAAGTTTATTTGAATTAACTAACCATTGAGTTATTTTAATTAAGTTTATTTGAATTATTTTAATTAAGTTTAATTAACTGACCACTGAGTTGAATTAATATTATTTGAATATAAGTTAGTAATTTGTTAATTGTATAAGTTTATTGTAGTAGAAATAATATAGGATTATTTGAATTATTTGGTGATTATTTTATGAGTAATATAGCATATAGCCATATAGGATTAATGAATTATAGAATTATTTTTTTGAATGAGAAATAATTATTTTTTAAGGCATATAAGTTTATTTGTATGTCATCATCTATGGCCTCCAATTCAAGTAGTTGTGGACGAGAAAATCCATCGAGTGAGGAAGAAAGTCAGATTCCATTGAAACCACCAGGATCGAATGATATTGGATGGAATTATGGGAGGCTAACAAGAAGAGAATCCTATAATGATGTGAAATGCATCAAATGCAATAAGATTATTAAAAGGGGAATAAACAGATTAAAGCAACATATTGCAGGAGTTGGAGGAGAAGTATCTGCATGTGTGCTTGCTACAGATGAAGAGCGGCGCATATGCAGGGAGAATTTGGAAGGAATCAAAAAGAGGAAAGTTGACAAGAAGAAAGCTGATTATGAGCTTCGAGAAGAGGTACAAATATCCATAGAAAGAGAGACAGCAGAACCTGACCTCACTGGAGAACATAGGCCTCGTGTTACTGGTCCGCTGAACAAACTAGTGGACGAAGGTAAATGGAAACAGACAGTGATCAATGAAGGAGAGAGAAGAAAGTGGAAGGAATTGGCGCATGATTATGCGGCCATGTGGGCATACGCCAAAGGAATACCTTTTAACACTTTCGATTGTGAGGAGTTTGATCTGTTTTGCGAGGCTGTTGGCAAGCACGGTCCAGGGTGTAAGGGGCCCAGCCAATATCAATTGAGAGTGCCTCTCTTAGATAAGGCATACAAAAAAATTGAAGAAAGCTTGGAGAAGTCAAAGGAAGCGTGGGATGAATATGGCTGCAGTTTTTGACTGATGGATGGACTGACAGAAAGTATAGGAGTATTATGAATTTATGTGTCCATTCCAAGGGCGGCACATGCTTCATTAAATTCATTGAGGATTCGGCCAATGCACATACTGGTGACTACATATTGAATTGGGTAGAAAATTGCATCAAGGAAGTGGGTGAGATGCGTGTGTTGCAAGTGGTTATTGATAACCATCCATCCAATATGGCAGCAAAAAATATGTTGAAGGAAAGAAGGCCTAATATATTTTGGACTAGTTGTGCAGCCCACACTATAGATCTAATGTTGGAGAGTATTGGTAAGATAGCAAAATACAAAGCGGTGATTGAGAAGGCAAGATCAATGACAGTTTTTCTCTATGCGCATCACAGTACTCTGGCTTTGATGCGCTCATTTACAAACATGAGGGAGCTTGTTCGTCCAGGAATCACCAGATTTGCCACCACCTTCCTAAGCTTGAGTTGCCTGGTAGACAAAAAATCACAGTTGGCTGCTATGGTGTCTTCAGAAAAGTAGGATAACAACAGATGGTTCAAGACAGAGAAGGGCAAGTCAACTAAAGCCACAGTTTATTCTGACTCCTTTTGGAAAGATGTTAAAGAGCATATGAAGGTATACACTCCTTTATTTAAATTGCTGAGAATTGTAGATGCTGATCGTAGACCTTCAATGGGTTTCGTCTATGGAATGCTGGAAGATGCAAAGGACGAGATCAAAGCTGCTTGCAATCGAAAGGAGTCTGCATTTAGACCAATTATTAATATAATTGAGAAAGAATCCAGGGGCAGACTTGATAGCATATTGCATTTGACGGCATATTATCTTAATCCCTATTATTATTATAGGGATAATAAAGTCCAAGATAATACACTAGCAAAAAATACCGTCATGCATTGCCTATGCATATTTTACCCTGAGCATGACATCCAAGATCAGATTGGTTCGTATGAATTTCGTATCTACAAAGATAAGGGGGGACTTATGGGGAGTGGTATGGCAGAAAGGTACCGAATGAGTTTTAATGGCACGGATAATTTCGACCCAGGTAACCTTTATAAATGAAATTTAAAAGAATTTAATATTAAATTATATTCTTTCTAATTATTAACATCTTGTTATACGTTGTTTTAATAGCTCATTGGTGGGATTTTTATGGAGGAGATGCACCAAATCTTCGGAAAATAGCAATTAAGATTCTAAGCTTGACAAGTAGCTCTTCAGGGTGCGAGAGAAATTTCAGTGTATTTGAAGGGGTAAATACTACTATAATGATTATATATTTTATAATTTTTAATTACATTATTTTCAGAGTTAACACTCTAACCTTTTTTTTTCTCGTGTAAAATCATATATAAATTTATAGATACATACAAAGAAGAGGAACAGGCTGGATGCTAAAAGGTTGAATGATCTCGTCTTCGTTCAATTTAACAAAAAAATGGCACAGAAAAGGAATGCGAAGAAGGATGGAGATAGTAAAAATGTGCTGATTGCTTCAGATGATTCCAGAGCTTTGCACTAGAAAGATGAATTTGTTAGAGAAATAGAGAATGATGACGAAGATGAGATCTTTCCTGGTTCCGGCTTAACATGGGATCTTGTTGCTGCGGCGAGTGGAGCTAACGAAGATAGACTCAGGAGGAGTAAAAGGACGCTAAGAAGGAGAGCTGCAGCGGGAATAAGAGCACAAGAGGGTTCATCCAGTGCAGTTGTTGAAGATCTTCCTGAACATGATCAAGCTATAGCTGTTTTAGAAGAAGAGAGATGATGTGAATGACGATGATGATGATAGCTCTGAGGAGGAGTTGGAAAACAATGTTCAATATGAAGATGACAATGAGGAATAGTAGACAATTTGTTGAGTGGGATGAATTGTATTTGACAAAAACTTGTATTATTTTTGGAATATGTAAAACTAATTACTTATGTAGTTGACACAAACATGTATTAGCAATATGTGGATTATTGTTATATGTTCATTTGTACATGCATTGTTCATTTTTATGTGTTGAAGAACTTTCTTATATATCATGTAAATTGATTCTCATTTAATTTTTCTTTTTGATTTGCAGGTGAGCGACGTTTTTCATTCATACATACATGCATCGTGCTTTTTTTTACATTGGGAGTTCAGAGATAAGTCTTTCTAATTCTATCTTTTTAATTTCTTATGTAGAGCCAGTTTATATTCATTTTATATGCTTACGATTATTATTTATAATTTTTTAGAGTTTTATAGTATTAATATATCCATTTTTTTATAATTATTATATTAATATATATTAAAATATTAATATTCCGCATAATTCCGCGTAATCCGCATAATGGGCGCGTAATCCGATTATGCGTTATGTGGTTCTGGACCGCACGCATACTGAAACCGCATTCTTGAACATTGATTAAGGACATATATAATGTAGTAGTATCCAATGTTAGAACCTGTGGTGGTATAACAAGTGATTTTTCAATCACGATTGGATTGCATCAAGGATATGTATTGAGTTCGTTTTTATTTGCCATAGTGATGGATGTGATTACTGGAACTACTCAGGATGAGATTCTTTGGTGTATGCTATTTGCTGATAATATTGTCTTAATTGACGAGACAAGAGCAGCGGTAAATGTCAAGTTAGAGTTATGGAGGTAAACATTAGAATATAGAGGTTTTAGATAGAGCAAGTCCAAAACAGAGTATATGGAATATAAATTTAGTAAATGATAGATCCAAGACTATAGTGCAGTGACACTGGATGGGTAAGAGAAACAAATGAGCAGTCAGTTTAGCTATTTGGATTATATTATTTAAAATGATGGAGAGATTGGTAGTGATGTGAATTATAGGATTCAAGCTGGTTGGTTGAAATTGAGGAGTGCAACAGGAGTTTTATGTGACCGTATCATTCTATTAAGGCTTAAGGGAAAATTTAATAGGACTGCTATTAGGCCAGCTCTATTATATGGCACGGAGTGTTAAGCTATAAAGAAATATTATTCACAGATAGAAGATAAGTGTAATAGAGATGTGCGCATGTTTTGTTAGATGAGTGGCAATCCTAGGAGAGATAAAGTGAAAAATGAAGATATTCGTGCTAAGGTAGGTGTAGGCTTTCTCGAAGAGAATATGCGAGAAAATCGTCTACGATAGTTTGACCATGTGCAATATAGACTTACAAATGCACTACTACGACGAGGAGAGTTTATCAACATTGGATAAGTTTAAATAGTAAAGAGAAGATTGAAGAAAATATGGATGAAGTTAATACGAAAAGATATGGATTCTAGAGATTTAAATGAGAGCATATTATTCAATAGGAATGAATGGAGAAGGATTATCGGTGTGAGCGATCCGGCGTGATTCTCTTTTAGTTCATATAACCTACCCCAAGTACATGGGACATAAGGCTTAGTTGTTGTAGTATTTATATAATCAAGTTCTCCTAGCAAGAGCCTCCCTAGGTTTTGGATCTTCAAAATAAGTCCAAATCGCAAGTATCTCTTCAAAATTCAAACTAATACGGGAGACTTGATCTTGCTTTTTTTTTTTTTGGATATGAAACTAGGTTATTAATGAGGTCACTGAGTCGGTCACTAGTGACAAACATGAATTGAACATTTCGTCTTTGGAATTTGACTACATCACCGTTAACGTTACGCTGACCCAGTGTTGGATTACACTGTAATACTTAAGTAAAAAATGGTCATAACTTTTTTGTTTGAGTTCTGATTGAGGTGATTTTTAAACCGTTGAAGTTTGCTGTACATACTTTCTTATTTGTTTAAGTTGTTTTATTAATTTTCTACTGCTAATTGTCTATTGGCATAGAACATATCAAAGGTACATGTGGTTTAGCTGATCTAGCTAATGTGGAACAAACAATATATATTTCTATGACGGTTTCGTTTAAAAATTTAACTTGATCTATCAAATTGAGGCTTTGGCATGGATCGCTGAACTCAATTCAATTTTACTGTTTGTCTCTTGATATCAATGTAACTGCCTAACAGTCATTTTCAGCAACTATGCATCTTGACGGACTGTTTCAAGAAATGATTTTTCCTCGTACATGATCTTTTTCAGATGGGAAAGATGCAATGCTACAGGAGCCTGACCATAACATTCGAACTTGAGAGGAACGTTGAATACATCTATGTGGTAATCGGCCAAGCATTGGAGAACTATGCCACGGGCTGTTCATGGCCAGGCATGCCCATCGTTGGTGCCTTGTGGAGCAAGAAGGTTAAGCGCCAGCATGATTTTGTAGCTGCACCCTCTCTCCCTTAAGCTGTGACAAGAATGCAGTAGCCCAGCTTATCTGCATCCACTTCTCATCTTTCTTCAGCCACCCTGGCAGCTCCCCTCACCTCACCTCCCACCATGGTGAGAGAGGCCTTCTCGGTGATTTAATGTCTGCCAAGCAATCCTCCCTCCCAATTGCTTTCTGATTTCTATACCTGTGCACCTTCCGTGATCACTTTATGATCAGCAACACAGTCCTTGTACTTGTGATTGAATGGGCACACATTGTAGCTGCTAGGTGCAATTTGGCAGCCCTTCTTGCTTAAAGTCGGGTCAAACATCACTAGCGGCTGCTGCAGCGAAGTTTGAGTAGCATTGATGTGCATTGCAGGCAGAGGGAGATGGTACAGGTTTTGTATGCGGAGATACTACCAGCGGCAGTGATTTTGATGATCAAGGAAGGTTGAAACCACAGGGACAATCTTGGATGGTTATGCAATGGCTTATTTGCGATAGTACAGTGAGGGGCATGCATATTGGGTGCGGGCCAGACAGTACCAGATTTTGCATCGGCACATTCTCATCAAGGCGAGGACGGGCAGTAAGCATGGTGGTTGATGGTAATGTTGCAGTGGGTTGTGGTCAGGCAATGTATTTGTGGGATTTGTGCCGGTCTGGGTTCTAGAAATCAGGAAGGAGACACTCCATTAGCTGGTGAATGAGCTTGGGGACTTGCGTGAGAGTGAACTGGCATCTTAGCTACTAGAGCATGGAGGCCCGGGTGGGCGAACTTGCTGCAGCTGTGAATTTTGTATGCATAACAAGCTAATGATACTGTTGGGCTATTTAGTCGTGAAAGATGAATATATAGGTAGATGAGGCAAATTTTCTCCCATGTGTCTTCAGTTACAAGATGTTTTGAGGTTTTCAATCTTCATTTCATGGTGTCGATGTATGTTCATATGCTCCTTTTGGGGGACTAATGAAGGTTAGACCTAAGTATGTACATTTTGTGCACAATGGAGGTTGAAGTCTACGTGCTATTGAGTCATATGATCATAGTTTTCTGAAAAATCCTGAAAGCTCACAGTGTAGATCTTGTCTACGTTGCTACGAAGTAGTACGCATAGAAGCCGGCTCACGTGGACCAATGACCAAAAACCAAATTTATTATGTTTTATGTGTGATAACGACATGGCTCTTGTTCCCTGTTGTTGAGTTATCCTGTCTGTTGAACTGATATTTCAAGAATTAATACAAGACCAGATTAAATTAGTTATAAATCTTCAATTGATAAAAAAAAAAAAAAAAAAAAGAAGAAAAAGTAAGGTCCAGCTAAGTGATTTTGACAAACTATTCGGAAAATTCAATCCCGGCCCATTTTAGGCAAAAGTCTAAAGTTTTGGATTCGAATTTGGACTGTGGTCTAGGCGGTCTAAGCTAGAAGGCAAACCGAATCTGAACCTAATTGAAACAAAGAAATTTACTAAAAACAGGAGAGATGTGCCAAATCAAAAGACATTCATCAAAAAGATAAAACCAAATCAAAAGGCATCAATCTAATAGAGTCACAAGTAGATTTTGAAGTCTCACTTTGAAGATGCGTTGAGGGCCGAGTAGAAATCTATAGTTAAATACCCACCCGGTGATTTTACATTTGGATTAATTTGATATCATTTTGAAGTTCATGCTACTATAATCTCTGACGGAGTTCCGAACAAAAGGAAAAAGGAGATATTAGGAGTTAAGCAAGCGAATGCACAATCACAAAAGAATCCTGAAGAAACCCACCTTTCTTGCTCAAAGAGGACCTTTTTAGCCGGCCGAAAACATTTCCAATGCAAAAAGTGCATTGCCGAGTCACGACAATGTTCAGAGCAAATTCTCAGGCCGATTTCCTTGTTCTGAAGTCTCTTTACTCAATTATTTAATACATTCATTAAAAAAGGCCGAGAAGAAAATATTGAAAAATCCTCAGGACAAAAGGATCTCACTCGACAGGCACTTAGCACTTGTGTGGATAGAAAATTGTTTTATACTGAGACAAAAAACAAAAACGAAGTGTAAATATTAACCTCAAAACTGCCGTCAGATGATAATTAAATGACAACGAATGCTCTCCGAGAAAGGTACAAACGAGAGTCCATTGTCCGTCCAAAGAGTATCTGCATAAGTATCAACGCATAAAAATTCCTTAATTTGTTAATTAATTGCTTATCAGCCATTAATCTTGTTTCTGATGTAATCTTAACCCTTTGGTTTATGAAAGTAAAGTTTAACTAATATCATGGATTAATTTTCTATTACAAATACTGGGAGTATTTCATTACAAGGTCATTGAAATGTTCGTTGAAGAACCCACATACTCCCGTGTATCCTTAATTTAACCCATTATCCTTTAATTTTTTAAAAAATTTCGATGCCGCTCTCCTTAATGCTCAATTTTACAACTCTCTCCTCCGTGAGTTCCAATTTTCAATTATAAAGGTCGAGATTAAGAGAGATGAATGACTATGATAATTTGGAGATGATATTTTATTAATTTAGACTAAATAAAATATTTTTATTTTATTTTAACCTTCACATAACTATGATTTATCGATTTCTTTTGAGATGTGCACTTCCTACAGAGATTATGTGAGTACATACACTAGCTTTGCTTTTTAGGATAAAAAAAAGACGGACCAAGAATTATTAAACAGATACAAAAGTTTATAATATCGTAAACACACATAGAAATTATGTATTAGAAACATGATAATTTTTAGGACTCTCGAATTACTCCAATTACTAATTTGGGTGTTCTTCTTGCTTCTCTCAAACGACATTGAAAGAGAACCATGATATTTGTATCATTTTCATCCCTTATCTACTCAATATGCATATATTCACTCATTAATTTTATAAGTATCCCCACCTAAAGTTCAATATTTTACAAGTTTACCATTATCATTTCTTAACCAATTTTTTCCCTCCTCTCTTTATTCTATTGTGTTTCCTTCAACTTAAAACCTTAATAATTCTCAATACTTTAAAAAAAAAAATTCAAATCCTTATAATTTTCAACAATAAAAAAAAAAACAAAAGGAATTCAAGAATTTAGAATGAGTAAAAATAATTAATTTTGAGAGGATGAGATGAGAATTTTGATAGGGGCTAGGGTTTTAAAGAAGGGTTAGGATGAGATGAGAATTTTGATAGGGGCTAGGGTTTTAAAGAAGGGTTAGGCTTTTGAGTCTTGGGGTAGGGTTTTGAGAGGGTTAGCGGCGAACTGGCCGCTGTAGAGAAGGCCGATAGCAAGATCTAGCTGTTGGAAAGAGAATAAATGCGGTATCAGTCCAGAGCATCTAGAGAGAAAGGAGAGAGTAAGGAAAAAGAAAGGTGAGAAAAAAATATAAAGAAAAAAAATAAAAAATAAGGATAATTTGAGAATATATTGAGATTTACATAGAAATTTTTTTATTTTTTTGACAATTGTAATTTAAGATGGAACTCATGTTAATCTTAATAAAAAAATATATTTTTTTTAATCTCTTTTGTGATTGTGTAGCTAGAGTAGTCAAAGAGAGAAGAAAAATGAAACAAAAGAAAATGGGAGACCAGATGATAGCATTAACTTAATTTGATACGTTAAATAGGAAATAATTAAGTAAAGTTATTGTTATTATTAATTTTTATTATGATTAGTTGATATTTTAGATGAAATATTTAGCATAAATACTTTAAAAGTGACTCCCATAATTTATTAATAATTGATTGCCAATTATAAAATTTGTTAGGGATTATTATCATTAAAACCCAAAATAATTAAAAAAAAATCATTCTATTGCTTGTGGAGTTTATGTCAAACCCAAAGAACATAAAAAATTAAATTTGAATTGATACTGGACTCACAAATAATTTTCCAATCTTCATAAATCGGGAGTTTCAAAGGTGCACACCACTTTCCTAGTGAGCCCACTGGATGTGTTTTTTTGTTCGGACTTTCAGTTGGACAGTGGGCTTACTGGGAAAAATGGTGTGCTCCTTTGAAAACTCCCCATGAATCCCGCCCCTTCTGCTTTTATGTCTCCAAAGACTCCAATCGAAGCCGTTATGAAACAAGACGGACAATGCCTGAACTCGCCGGCGGAGATGGCGGCGGCGGGGTTCGTCTCGGGCGGTGACCTCGACCGATGCGTGATGTCAGCGGGGAAGGCGGCGAAGGCGAGAGGGGACCCTCCGCTGGTGCAGGCGATGGACGCAGCTCGCTGCGCTCGAGAGTACGGGTCGGGCTTCCCCAATCTCGACCTAGGGTTTGTAATCGTCTCCAATCTCTGCTTCGATCACAACACTCCCTCTCTCTGGAAGCTCCTCGATCAGGCCATGGCCTCTCGCGCTGTCTCCTCGCTCCATGTCCTCGCTCTGCTCACCTCCCGGTAACCTCACCGCCAGTAAAGAAACCCCCTTCGGTTTTTCCCCTTTTTCTTCTGATTTTGATTTTTTTGTTTGTGTTTTGAGGTTTCAGGGTGATTCCGAGGAGGAGAGAGGAGCCAGAGGCGTATAGGCTGTATCTTGAGCTTTTGAGTCGGTATCTGTTCTGGGATGGTGCTGTTGAGCCTGGCGATTATGGAGAACGGTAAAAATTTTTATTTTTGAACAAAAAGTTGAGACATTTTAGTTTTAGGGCACAATTGATGCGAATTTTGTGCATTTTGGTCGAAAGACTTCATTTTCTTGAAGTGTTTTCTGAGGAAAAACTACCCTGCAAATTCTTGCTAGTTTTTGTTACTGCCAAATTTCAAGTGAAGTGAAGGAGACTGCCGGCAAGATATAGAGCAAGGTTTTAAATATCGACTGATACCGATATATGTCACATATATTGTATCAAATTTGAGGTGCCTGATACATGATAAACCGTATAATATTGGTCTGATAATTGCTGATATTTCCAACGAAATAAACCTAGTATTGCTAATTTTGATACCATAAATGATTGGCCTATAGTGATGCTGATTAGATATTTTAAACCTTGATATTGAACTTTGATTTTTATAGATTTAAACCTAAGATGATATATTTTGCTGTAATTTTGACATTTATCCTTTAAAACATAAGATGAAGAACAAAATAATAATAATAATAATAATAATAAAAAGAATCAAACAAATTAGCCTTAAATCTAGACACATCTGAAAGCCATGTGAAAATAAATATACTGTACTATTAACAAAAATAGTAATTATGCTGTAATAAAAGTGTTTAGGTGGTGGTGTGTGTGACTGTATCTGTGATATACCGGCAATGCTATAAAAATCAGCCACCAAGCACCCAAACCTACATGCGTCTTCTAATATACTAAAACCTGGACCCATGAGTGAAAATGTGTGTAAAGCTGTTCCATCGAATGAGGGGACTAGCTAACCCTATGTTCTAAAAATTTTGCTATGTTTCAACCAATGGGTGTCTTGATCTATCTAATTATGTATACAGTTATATGGCATCTTTATTCCATCTTTCCATTTTTCAATTTCTCTGTGTTTAAACCCGAATCTTATCAAGGGACATTTTGTTTGTTTCCTTTATTATTGTATTTTACATATCAGAGGAAGAATTGTTTACCATTGATTCCATGCATATGGCATATCAAATTATTAAAGTGCCTTAGATTTATCTTTTCTTTTTAGTTGATGTTAAATTGATCTAAAGTTTACTTAATCCTTGAGTAATTGATAGCATGCACACATATGAATTTGAATTATAATATCTTTCAATAATCAAAGATGCTAGGATGTAGCCTAGGGTTCTCTAGTATGTAAGTGTACCCTATCAAATTTCATTTTCATCCAACTCCTGAACTAATTGTGACTTTTAGAACAATGTGAAATCCCAATTTATAGAATCCAAGTAGGGATCTTCTCACGGAAAAGTCTATTCTTGAGTTAATCTTGGATGTCCTATCAACATTACTTTTGTTAATGTAGTAGCTACAACGTTGGGATGATGCAGAGACCTGCACTGTGTGGACTATTTGGTTACTGTTAAGGTTATGGTTTCATAAGGTATTTTGGTTGAAAATAATTCATAAAGTTTTATGTGAAGGTTTATTTGAGACAATTCATTTTACAGAATTTTAGATTGTTATATATCCTTAAATCATTTCGGTGTGATCACTATGAGGAATCTGAAGTAAAGTAAGTAGGAAAAGAATCATATAGATAGGAAACTTAACTCATAGTCTAGCTTGAATGGATGCTATAGCAGACAGTATTTTAAATACAACTAGTCCTTAGATAAAGTGAAATGTAATTTAGCAAGCTAGCTATTTCTTTCTTTACTCCTTCTTTACCATACTGTGTCCATTCTGTACCTTCTTTTTTGCTTTAAATGGGGAAGTAAGAAAAGTGACTATGTTTTGAGTTTTACAACTATAGCATGTTATGTTTTTCTTGAACCGTTGCTTGTTTAATATCATTACATAATATTTTGTTTGATATACTTGAAGTGCTTATTGTTTAATAATTGTTGAAAGTCTTAAGAGAGATGAAATTTCAAATTTTACAAGTTCAGAGATGAATGATGAATTTTTCTTTTGCAGGATAACAAAAACAGTGGATAGTGCTCTGCAGCTTTCTTATACATATGGTATTCAAAAAATAGACTTCGCATATGTACTGATTTTCTTTCTTTTAAGTGTCATCATGAGTTTAATAGATGGATTACTAGAAGATTGGGGTTTACATTTTGAACCTATAAATAGACATGGAAGTAGAAATGTTGGTGAGGTGTATCAAGTTATGGACATAGATGCTAAAGAAAACTCAGATGATATGAAGCATGAACATCGCGAACTACTCCTTAGAGCTAACTCCGTTATGACACTTGAGGTTTTGGAGAAACTTACTGCAAATGAAAAGGCCAAAGTATTTCTTCGTCTCATTCACTATAACATGTATGGATTGCGTTATTTTCTTTTTCATTTTTTAAATTTCTGTATTATTTTTGGTTCTATTCATGACTTCATATCAACATAGTCCTTCTTTAGTATGGTTGTATATCAATTCATTGTAGGTAAGGCTACAAATTTGTCATTGTCACGGTCCTTTGCCATTGTGAATTCATGATCTCAGCCTTTTTGATCTAAGCAGGGATAGCTGCAGACAAAGTTCAGCATTGAAAATGCTACATGCTTCCATGGAAAGTTTGATATGGTTGTCTATATACCAGATGCCAACCATAAGATTCTTCGTGAAAAAAATCGTTGGCACGATCGTAAAACCTAGTTAGGCAAAACTCTTACTTACCCCCCTACTTAGTTTCGTTGGACCTCACTCTGTTGATCTATGAACTTGGATGCGGGTATGAGTATCAGATATAGTACAACATTATATATGGATACGCAATTTTTTTTAAAATCATATATACTGATTCACTATGGTATATACCGAGGAAATTTTTAAAAATATTTTTTTTCCCATGTAGGAGAGAAGATAATATTTTATAGCAATTAGTGATGCTAATTATACAAAAAAATATGTGACGTACTGGTTAAGTTGGAGGGTGTTAAATTTATTTGTTTGTTGACAGAAATGTCTTTCTCCATTAATAAACATAATTAGCTCTTCTTTTATAGCCATGCATGTTTCCCTCCCCTCTTCCACCCCCTCTATTTCCCTCCTTTGCTTCTCAATTTATTCTCTCCTTTTTCCTTTATGTTCTCTTTATTTGTTCCTTCCCTTTCCTCTTGTATGTTAAACAAAAATTGAAAGTACAAACACATAGCTTTTAGGTTCTTCTTCTATTCTGAATTTCTGATTTTTTTCTTGTTTATTGATGGGAATTCCTAATATCATCTTTGATTGATATGTGCAATCCTTGAAAAATATAAAACTTAACATATAGTTCGATCATTTATAAGGGAGGACTCATAATTTTACAAACATTCAGAAAAGCTCCAGAAACATAATTTTAACTTAAGCATTCTAATGTCCATGATACACACTAATAAAAACGTTCTTGTGTATATATACATGTAACACTAGTATCTTTAACATTGAACATAACTTGATCATTTGTTCTTTTTATATATTCTCTTGGCGGATAGTTCTTTTCTTCTTATTCGTTTTGTATCTACTTGTCAAATAGAAATGCTTTATCTCCATTTTTATTTTAAATGCAATCTAGTGAATATTATTTACCACTCGCGTCACTTGCCGTCTATATTTTGACGAAAGATGCTTGAGACAAATGAGAGCTTTCTATAATATCCTACAATTTCCACTTTCTTGTGTTTGGATCTCTCAATTTTGTTGCCTTGATCCCTTGATGACATTTTGTTTCTCTTTTACTCCATGGATTTGCACAAGCTAACCTTGTTAAGTCTTATGATCTGCTCATAAATGTTTAATTGGAAACTCACAGAAACATTCTAAGGTTAAAATTCATGTGTTGTCTCGATATAGCTACTTTACAGTTTATTATAGTTGGACATTGCAATGTATTTATTTGAAGTGATTGCTGACAAAAAACTTCTTGTAATTTTTAGGCCTGAATTTTTTGAAGCTCTAAGGCAGAGGCTGCAATTTATTGAAGCTAATAAATCATCACAACAGGGTTTAACATCTGCAAGACATACTTCCTTTAAATTGTTTACAAACATAGATAAAGTTACAAATGGGGAATGCATGTTAAATAAACTTCAGCTTCATGAAAGTCTTCTTAAAACCTGGACCAGTGGGCCCACAACTTGCTACAGTACTGGAGCTCGTAGGGCTGCTTGCTGGATTTCTTTAGATGTATATATGGAAAATGTGATGGATTGGAAAAATCTTCAAGCTATATCTGCTATTGAAGTACTTACAGGTGCTTGCCACTACAAAGATTATTATCTCATGATTCTCATCTTCCAGTTTGTCTCGTTCTCCTTCGTGTAGAAGTGCAAAATGATGCTAGCAAATGTGGACTTATTTTTGTTTACTTGTTTTACAGAATTGACCAGGACACTTCAAGTTCTCAATCATGCAAGCTGGCAGGAAACTTTCCACGCTCTGTGGATTTCAGCTCTTCGGCTTTTGCATCGGGTTGAGATTTACCTTTTGCCTTTAATGTTAACTTTATTGGTGTAGGCAGAACTATATACTTGTCAATTTTTAGGTATTCATTATCTTTCATTCTTTTATTTTCAGAATCATGTTCCTTGGGAAGGACCTGTACCTTCCCTTGAGGCACGATTATGTATGCTTTTATCTATTGTCCCCTTGGCAATTGTTCAACTTCTAAAAGAAGATTGTGAAATGATGACCCGTTCCTGGACTGCCTATGGCCATGATATGGAACCAAATATCCCTTCTCGAAGACAAGCATTAATTTTCTCCCTTCAGGTTTTGGACAGTTTCCTGGGCTTCTATCACCTCCGCCATCAGTGGTTATTGCAGCCAATGATGCTGCTTCAAGAGCGGCCACTTTCATTTCTAATTTCAGGAATGGGGGTGACAATCTTAGTCCTGTTAGCCTCAGAAATTCTTCTGCTAGAGCAAGTAAGTTTTTTTTTGAATGATCAGAGTTTTAGCATCCGATTTCCATCTTGAAAATTTAGCCCATTCACAATTATTTCCTGAAAGGGGAGTTTTTTTTTTTTTGCTGAAGGTGGAGATATAGGGTTAATTTCACTACTGTTTCACCTTACATGTCATACTGTGTGCATGGTGTACCAATCATAAAGTATATGATCTAAGGAATGGTCTTTTTCAAATTGTTTGTCTTGCATTCTGGTTTTTCAGTAAAGACACCAACTTAAAAGTATCTACATTAAGTTCTTCATTGCATGTCAATCATGGCTTACTTCCATGGCCTGACGAAAGCATCCTAAGAGGTCTGCAACACATCCAAGACTCGTAAGTCATATATTCCTTGCCCACCAAATCTGCATCCAAACCTACACGATGTTGCGGATGTAAATAGGACATTTTTACTCTAATTTCTTTGACCGGAGGAGCTAATTTAAAGTTATGTCCGGCTACTTAAAGTTTTGGACAAGATATAATTTAAACTTATTTATATTTTTTAATTACAAAGCTTTTGTGTTCAATCTAGTTTAAGCTTCTTGTAGTTGAAATTCCTTTTGAGAATCATGAAGCAAATTTTGTTTTGTTGTTTTCGTTATAATATCTCTTATTTTAAGCTAAATTCCATTTAATTTCGATTTCACATGTGTACTTAAATGTATTTGGAGGTCACAGATTAACTTCAATATGACATGTGTATCATGTAATTAAGCTGGATTTGGGACTCATATGATTATGGATGGTTGGTTTCCAATTCAATATAAAAGGTCTAATTGAAATTTTGTTGTAATTTCAATGCTACCAATTACAGAAACCAAACAACTGTATTTGCCTCAAATCAAGTATTTTGAAATCTGAATTTAGGATCACAAGAAACTAAATGAAGCCCTAGGTCAAAATATTATTCTACTCAGTTGATTTATACATTTGGTCGGCAGCTCTTTGTTATCTTGCATGGCAACTTTGCATGTAAGGAGATGGATAGGAAAAGCCTAAGGAGATGGATAGGAAAAGCCGAATCGTGATTGTAATTTGTCACAGTATATCTGTGGCCAAACTCACTCTCATCAACAAATCTACTTTTTTATCTACTTATTTGGAAGTCCGAGAGGAGCTAATGAATTCTAAATTTAATTTGAATATTAAAAAAGGAAATTTAAGTTCAGATTCGAATATTAGTCAAGATCTAAAGCTGAAGTTGACTGGGTCTACATTTGTATGGCAGCTGATTATTATCCCATACAACTAAAAATAACTTAGCCAGCAAGTGAATAGGAGGTATATATCATGTAGTTGCAAATCACTAATTTAACCAACACCCTATGTCACCTATATTTTTTATTTTATTTTATATAATCTGATGAGGATCCCACGGGGACTTGGAAGATGTATTTTTGCTAGAGATGTCGAGTTTGAATTCAAGTCAAAATTAGAGTCATCTTTTATTTTTTAGATAGAGTTTGATTAGGATTTTGTAGTTTTATTAGGTTTTTGGTTTTTTTGAGACTGTATATATATATATGTTACTTAACTAGATTGTGGGTTTATTGAGAAAATACATGGGTACTGTAAATGAGCTGCCAGCTAGCTCAGGAAGTTTACGTGAGCTAGCATCTAAGAAAGTAATCCCATTATTTTTCTCAACATTGGAATCATGATTTCTGCCTACTTAATTATTTTGGTATCAAATTTTATGGATTTTTGAGTTCATTTACCTTTCTATCAAGTGGATGAAAGATGTTACATTCACTGAAAACTGTTAAATTTGTGTCTTCTCGATGAAAAACCAAATAAAAACTAAAATCCTAGAAAATGAGTATGAATAAATCTTAGGGGATTGAGATTATAAATTTTTTTTTGAAAAAGTTATTAGAGATAGTGGAAATGGATTGCAATTTAGATAACTTACATGAGCTAGTTCATTTTCATTATTTTATATCATTTACGTGTGTGTGTGCGCGCGCGCGTGCTTGTGAAGTTGTTTTTTACTATGACATGACATGATATTGAAATTTTGAGAAAACCAACAAGCCGATTTTGCTAAAGCTCATCAAATCTTTCTTCGCAAATTAGTTAAGAATAGGCATTGATTTGCTTGGATGTCGAGCCCCGAACAACCTTATTCTTTCCCAATTTCCCATCATCAAGCCCTAATTGGCCTTCATATTGCGTCAAACTGGTACTGAGCTCAAGAAGATCAAAATTTTCCCTTTTCAACTTCTGTTTTTTTCTTCCTTTTTGATTTTAATTTTGAAAAAACTCGGAAAAGAAAAAACCGAAAAAAAGATGAAAAAATTTTAAAAAAAAGAAATGCAAACCCTAGCTCCCAATTAAAAGCAGTCGACCCCTTCATCGAAGACCAGCACTATACTTGACATCACGTTGAGGAGATTGAAAATATTTTGATGACTAGATCATCTTGATGATTATTGATGGAGGATACTAGCGATATCTGGTTCATAGGCAACCCAAGTTGGACTGCACTTGGTTATACACCAAGGAGATTATGTAACTCAATCTAGAAGAATATCACCTTTGTTATTCACCAAAGGCGAATGTTTCAGAGGCAGGGAGAGTAGATGGGGATCCTATAGGAGCTTGAAAGACATAATTTTGCAGAAGGTGTCGAGTTGGAATCCAAGTCAAAATCAAAGTAATCTTTTATTTTTTAAAAAAAATAGAATCTGATTAGGATTTATAATTTTACTAAGTTTCTTTTATTTGAGACTTCTATATATATTATATATGCTTGTGAACTTATTTTTTAATTTGATGTGATATCATAATCTTAGCATTATTGTTTGGTTTTTGATATGCGTTGATTTGGTTGGTTTTTCAAATTTTATTAAAGGGATGATTGTGGATTAGTTTCATTTTAGGTGGCTCTTGTGGGGTTAGCTTTTCTTTTAAGATTTGATTCTATGAGGTGTGAATTTACTGTAAAGTGTAAACCCCTTTCTCAGTCTATTAAAGAAAGCAAAAATTCATCATGTTGGAAGTGAAAGTTGAAATACTTTGGGTCTCACAAAAACATGAATATCTTGTACTTAATTGTTTTCCTGAATTTGTGTGTTGGATCTTTTTCATCTTTTTTCTCTTCTTGTTTATGAAGGGTTCTGTTGATTGTTCATAGGCCACTATTGTTCTCGTTCAAAAGATAGTTCATAAATTTTACATAGAATCATGCTATCTAGTTGGACTGTTGAGGCACTTTCAGAAGGGGATGGAACTGGCAGGCATGATATAGTAGGGTTTTAACTTTTACTAAATGATAAATCGGTAGAAATTAGGGTAGCTCCTTCCAAAGAATGGATAATCGAGTCACTTGAGATGGTCTAGACATGTGGAGCAGAGACATATAAGTGCTCCAGTTGAGAATATTTTGATAGTTTATGGATCATCTAGGACTAGGATTACACCTAATGAAGGATGGATCTAGGAAATAAAACAAGATAATGCATTTTTCTTTTAATTTTCACAGAGCTGATTAGAAAAAATGGACTCATGTAGCAAATCCCAGAAGTTTGATTAGAAGGCTGTGTAATACGCCTTCAATTTTATTCTCAAGCAGTAAATATGATTTATTGACGAGAAAATAAGAATAACAATAGCTACACCTCATCTCCCTCAACTCAACAGATACTACACGACAGCTAAACAATAAAAACTGCTGTCTACAAATATCTGTACAATTTAAACTCTTGAGAATCAGTAATGCCTCAGTTATAGTTATTTGGAACCAGAGTGACTTGTAAACATTGTAAGAACTTTTTGTAGTTGGCTTTGAGTGACAAGATGGTGTCCTTCGAGACCCTCAGATCTTCCAATATTGATTTAGAGCACTATATCCCAGTCGTTTAGGATATTCTTTTCATTATATCCCACCTTACTCAGTGTAACAGTGTGTGGTGCTGATGTTTGAATGAGCTTTTCAATCCTTCTCTTCGTATAATCTGTGTCACAAGCCTCTGTTGTTCTTGCCTTAAGCTCTGAAGAGTGGTTCCGGTGATGACTTTCACTAGCAACATTAGAGGTTTTGAAAACTTCTTTAGTTGCAAGCTGGAAATCTATCAATAGTCCCACTGAGCCCCCTTGTTTCATTTTGACTTCATTTTGAAAGACTTCCATATAAATGTTGAGTAAGGGCAATTGAAGGACAAGTGATCCCTGCTTTTATTTTATTCTTTACGTAAATTATCTGTCGTATATTGCTATGTAATTGAATATGATTCCTTTTTTCTTTATACTGGCTTGGGTAAATTTGTAGATAGAAGTAATGGGCTCATTAGCTTTCTTCAAAATACTCCTCTAATGTACTAATAGATCTATCTTTTTTATTGCTTCCATGCACTCACTGATTAGTGCTGTGGCAGCTGGAACCATGTTGCATCTTGTAGTTGAAGCCTGCATTGCGAGGAATTTGATTGACACATCAGCCTATTTTTGGCCTGGCTATGTCGTTTCTTTGGTTCCATCAAAGAACTCAACATTAGTCCATGAATCTCCCTGGTCTACCTTCATGGACGGAGCTCAACTAACTGATTCTCTTAAAAATTCTCTTATTGAGACTCCTGCTTCGAGGTTTCCTTCCCTTAAACCCCTTGTACGTTACCATTCATATGTTTTATGTTATTATTGATTTTATTCCATGTCATACCTGTGTTTCTATCTTGCTTTAGCTGTTATTTTGTTACCTGGAAATATAATTTTGCTTCAGCATTGTTGAACTTGAAAAAGTGTACCATATTGCAATAAATGGGTGTGAAGAAGAACAGTCAGCTGCTGCAAAGATTCTAAGTGGTGCATCTCTCACTTGTGGCTGGAATATTCAGGTACATCATCCATCTTCGTCTTTCTATGGTCTTCCCCGTTAGTCTGGGTAGCATGGTACTGTATTGGGTTATATAGCTATAACTTTGCCTCTGAACTTCTGATTTGTTGCCTCACACTGTGGGTGATTTTATGCTTGGATGATCTCACATTGTAAGGAAATCATGCACTCTTTCTCAATAAGGAGTTTCAACGATTTATGAGGCATTTTATAGTCTCACATAGTTTTAATTAACTTTTGAGAATGTTGTTCCGTCATGACCATTGATTTAGCATTGACAGGATCCAAATATTGTACAATCTCGCAATCCTGAAACATGAATTCTCTTATTTAATTGATAATTCTTTGACATACATTGTTTCTGATGGTTTTGGTCACTATCAACAACATTTTTCTTTAACATAAATTTTCCTCCTTTTCTTGGGAGGGGTACGGTTTAAGCACTAACATTTTATAGTTAGATTGCTTCAATGTCCACATAAACCTTGAAAATAACCAGAAACTTGTCAATATATTTTATTATGTTCCAACTTTATAAAATAAGTTTGTTAGAAAGTATAATATTGGGAACATGTACAACTCAATTCAAAATAGTGGCATACAACATATTATAGCTTAGTAAAGAACACATACCTGATACAATATATGATAGTAGATATGAATATAGGTAAAATTACTCAAAATGCTTCTAGTCATATGATTTCGGTGCCCCTTGCAATCCTTTTCTCTTGCTATGTGATTGGCTAAATCTGACGCACTTCGAAGTGCAGGAGATCACTCAAGTAGTAAAGTCTCATAGAGTTCAAGGTCGAATCCACGTAAATGGAAATGATTTGAGTTAAAACAAAATAAATTAAGGTGTTTGAGCAAAAAATGCTTTAAAAGAAGAATTGTAAAAGCAAACAGGTATTGACTGAGATGAGAGAGTACACCCTAGTTCATTTTGTTGGTTTGTTAAATCTCTAAGTTGTCTCAACTAGGTTGATCATGTTGACTGATCTAGTCAGAAGATGTATTCATGAAGTTATTAGTGGAGATAATTAAAGGTCAGACTTTGATTAGTATTTGATTAGATTCGATTAGGATTTTATTTTTATTATTATTAGATTTTGGACTATTTGTATCTGTTGTGCATGTATTTGGTTTTCTTTAAAATAAGGCATGTAAACCTTTTTTTAAGTATGGTATAGTATTGAACTTTTGAGAAACCCTAATATGTTAATTTATTTCTTTGTTTGAAATGTTTCTTCGTGGATTCGTAGAGAGTAAGCATGGATTCGCCTGGGGTCTTTTGGTCTTCACCAAAATCCCTAATTTCTACCATCAACCCAAATTTTCTGTCTATCAAATTTGCTTTCGTGCTATATCAGAACTCAAATCTAGTTAATTCATCTCTTTCATAACCTTAGGTCTCTCTCTATCTTCCAACCTTTTGTTTCATTTTAAGTTTTGTGAAAAAAAATAAATAAAAAATCATAAAATAGAGAAGAACAAAAATGAAAAACGAGAAAAATTAGTGATCGGGATCGGCTGCCGCTACATACTTAGCTGTTGACATTCAATGTCTTCGACCTTGATTTTGCAGCATCGATAGCATAACCACCAAAGCTGCAACAAAATCATCAACAACAAAATCTCATGGGAGTTACAATTGCCCGACGAGCCCTTGTGAGCTCGACATCCCCATCATTGACAATAGCAATCATGATCCCCACCAATGTTTAAAATAGCAATAACGGTAACGTAACGTTTTGCCTCTGTTAGGTTATGTCGCATATAATGTAAGGCATAACATAGATTATGCAATTTTCTATTTATTTAATAAAAATAAATATAAAACTATATAAAATAATTTTTATAAATTGAAATTTCTAAAAAAATATACAACTATTTTGTAGTGCATAGTCTATTCTAATTTTATATTAAGTTTTATAATAATTTTCACATTTTTCATAAGTTGTATTAAGTCTGCAGCTGTAATTCCAGCATCATCTAAACAAGAAATAAGTTTCCAATTTTTTATTTCAATTCAGTTATTATCATTGTTGTAAATTATATTTTGTAATCTTTAATTTATTTTATTAATAATTATTTATTTCAGTTCAGTTAAAAATTCAGTAAAATCAATAAGTAAAATATTCCAGCAACCAAAGAGATATTACAACAAGTGAATAAGGAAACAATCGTAAATTAGTAAGTTAGCAATTTTATAAGTAATCAAACAAGCCAATAACTAATCAAGTATGAAAATTTAAGCAATTCGCTAATAATTAAAATAATAATCAACAACAATATAGAACTACTAAGAAAATAATTGTAAATAACGTAACATAATGTAATTTAACGTAACGTTACGTAATATAACGTAAAATAATATAAAAAATGTACTGTTACAGTGCACCGAGTTATTTTCAGTTGTTACGTAACGCTGAAGTTCTATTAGGTTTCATTATGTAACATAGCAGGTTTCATAACGCATTATTTTCAACATTGATCCCCACCACTCGCCGATCTCCTTCCCTTCATAGATTATCCTAGTTTTCAATTGTTTGTGGAGTATCCAACCAAGATCTGAACCTCATTGTTTTGGTTTTGTTGTCGAATAGTCTTGTTCCCAACTCCAGCAAAGCCAATGGGCCATCAAACAAAGCCGATCCCATCTGCCCCGTCTTCGAACTCACCAGTAAAAAAAATTCGTCTAATCATGAATAGCCAACCACTTTGATCTGTGACAGCTGATTTATTGCCATCATAAACCCCAAATCTATTTTTAGATCAGCCACTTGTACCATATTGATTCCATCGCTAGAGCAATCGGTCTCTCCGTTTTCCATGATTGAAGAATATACAAGGTTCGGTCTGCTCCGAAACTCAGATCAGCTCGCTTCTAAGTCCAATTTCATCTTGGGTCGGATTCAAACCTGCATCGCATCTATTAGACCTGATTTACATCATGTGCAATGTGCACTATGGGTTCATTCCAAAGCAGAGCCAATCCAGATTCAACTTGGATTTGGCCTCTGAAGCTTCGCAAACTTGACCTGTAGCAGCAGAACCAATAGCACTCCAATAAACCTATTAAGGGTATTTGATTTTAGAGGCTGTTTGGAGTTTGATTGAGCCAGATTTGTGGCATACTTTTTGGATTATTCCCGAATACTTGTGGCAGAATTTCCAGAGTTACAGGGAAGAAACCTCATCTTAAATCTTTGAAAAACTGATTATTTTTACAATTGCTTCTTCATTACCTTTGCTTAATCTCGTGACTAATCAATTCTTTCTATATAATTTAGCAATTTCTTGTGAAAATTTGTGCATGGGTATTAGTTAAATTACTACTATTATTTGCTGAATTATAGTTTGTTTGCATAACCATTTTTAGGACATAATTTCTTTGCATTCTAGAAACTGAGCTTTTAGTAATTTTATTTTTTTCATTTATTGCATTTAGCATTATTTGAGTTTAGGATTTGCATTGCATCCATTTGTTTGATTGATTGCATTTGCATCCTAGTTTATTGCATGTTCCTTCACAATGGTAAGTTGTATAACCCTAGTTCGAACAATGTGGATGATAAACTATTTTGGGTGTTGAGGTCCCTTGCTCAACATATGTAAATCGTAGAAAAACAACTCCATAAAAGAGATGCATGTGACTATAGTCCTCATAGGAACACTCACAATGAGAGATAGAGGGATAAGTGTCTATAGGCCTAGAAGCAACAATGATGATATCACATGAATGATTAAGATATAAGCTCCTACATTTGCTGGTGTCCTTGATTCTAATTTTTTTAGTGATTGGTTAGTGGATATCTACTATTATTTTGATTGGTATGACAGGTCCGAGGAGTGCAAGATTCAGTTTGCTAGGATTAGACTTGTAGGTCCAGCCAAAATCTATTGGGTTTCGGTGGAGAGAGTGCGAGAGGTACATGGACTCCATAGAGACGTAGAGAGATGAAAACTAGACTTGAAGAAAAGTACCTTCCCACTTTATTTGGGAGCAATTTTCTAGACCAATTGCGTAATCTTTGTTAGGGCAGCATGACAGTTCAAAAGTATATGATCCAATTTGATGATTTGACCATTCATTGTTAGATACTAGAGGACAATCACTAGACTATATCAAGGTTCCCTTTCGAATTGAGATCTGACATACAATGTGCCATTTACATTCACTCCCAAAAAGTGACTTCTACATGCGTGTCCATTAGCAGAAGATGTAAGTATTCACTTCAATTTTTCACATAGCGTTTGTTCACCCCTAAAACCGAGGGAAATACAAGAACAAAAAACGGTCAAGAAAGGAAAATTAATATGTAAAAACCTCCAAAAACTCCTCAACCATATTACTGAAAATATTCAACATACATCTCTAAAAAGTAACAAGTACTTTACATAATCCGAATGACATTCTATGAAAAACAAATGTGCCAACAGGGCAGGGAAGTCTTTTTCTGATACTCTGAAATAATCTCTATTTGGTGATACCCAGAATAACCATCTAGAAAACAATAATATTTGTGGAATGATATCTTTTCTAAAACCTACTCCAGAAAAGGCAGGGGAAAGTGATATCTTTTCGTTACCTGATTTCGCTTTCTATAATCTATGCACATTTGCCAATCCATTGCGACACGTTTTGACACTATCTCCCCATCCTCATTTTCAACAACTGTTACCTGCTTGTTATCTGCAATGGGTTAATTATGCCAGCATCTAATAACTTCAAAATTTCAGATTTTACCATTGTCATTGCACGGTTTAACCTACGTTGCATTTGTCTAGTGGGTTTAGCAGCATCATTTAAAGCAATTCTGTTTATGCAGATTAATGGGTCCATACCCCTGATATAAGCCATATTCCATTATAGAGCTTCCTTATGCGCACGAAGCACATCTAAAAGTCTATCTTCCTATTGAACATCAAGATGAGGAGAAATGACAATTGGAAAAGTTTTCCCGGGTCCTAAATATGCATATTTGCATTCTTGAGAAAGTTGTTTCAATTCTAATTTAGGGGCAAACACTTTCGATGAATATAATTTGCTTTTTTAGTGGCGGTAACTCTTGAAGTTCTTCATCGTTGGTATCCATTTTGAACAATACAAGCATTCATAATCATCCAACATAGCATTAAGGTCCAATGCATCATTTAGTCCAAGGTTAGCAATAAAACCAATATCATGTATCAAAATCAACTCTAAAGCGTCAAAGTCATATCTAAAGAATCGGTAATGCACAATACAGAGATATTATCATCATCAACAATTTCATCAATCATATTAACTTTGTTAACATTAGACTCTATATGTAGTTGCTTACATACATTAAAATTGTTCCATTCTACGGTCATGTTGACAAAAGAAAGCTTTATGACATTGTTCCTGCAATTATCAAAGTGTTGGCAGTAGCGAGGAACATTCATCTTAGAATTATATAAATATGTGAACGTTTATTAGCAACAAGTGTAGTGTCTACGACAATAAAGTCGATAGGAAACAAGAAGTTATTAATCTGTACCAGAATATCTTCCACTATACACTTGGATATCCGGCTGATTTGTCAGTTAATTGTAATACAACTGGTTGATTTTAACTTTTTGGACCTAGCTGCTTGTAAACTGTATAGGGTAATAGATTTATGCTAACTCCAAGCCCAAGAGTGCTCTTCCAATGGTGTATTGTCCTATCACAGAGGATATTGTAGGGCATCCAGGGTTCTTATACTTAAAAGCCGCATCAGGGTGGAAGAGAGCACTTAACTGCTCCATGAGGAAATCCATTTTTAGACATTGTGCTTAAGCTTTCACCATATACATATCCTTAATGCACATGAGGGAACCTGCTTGATAGTGTCCAAGATGGAATGTTAATTCACACCTATTTGAAAATATTCAGAATGTCATAATATTGTGTAGCAGATGTGTTTTTCTTCAGTCTATGATGAAAAAGTTACAAGTTTACTCTTAGGCAATGAATCATTGGTTTCAACAATTGCATGATTTGTGGATCTATTGCGAGGCTTCTCTTTCTTTACTTTGTCAGGAACATGTTGTGCACATGGTGGTGAAGCTGCTATCTCCTTGTGTGCTTCCTGGTTTCCCAGAAAATGACATCAAAAGTCATTTAACTTGTTTCATGCCCTTGTTACGTGCATTGTTGTTCGGGCTTCACACTTTTGAGAAATTGCATATCCTTGCCTTGTATGGGATGGTAAGCGCGGCCCTTGTCTGGAATTTGTTTTCCCCAGTATTATTTTCGTCACTTCCACTGGCATGTTTTTTTTTTTTTTTTTTCTCTGAACATAACTAGAGTCCTAACTTTTCCATTATCATCGTCATCTAGCCTTTTGATTTTAAGTGGAGTGAACTATGATATGTAATACATGCCTAAAGTCAAGTAGCTCCATGCATATTTTGATCAAGGTTTATTGACCCACATGAACCTAACATCAATGCTTTATGAGTTGGTTCGTATTCCTTTGTTGGATGTCATGAACAAGAGATGGCCTTATCCTAGAAACTAAAATGAGAATTCGCTGGTAGGCAACCTATTATTATGGCCATGCAGTTTAAGCTAATGCAACCAAGAAGCAACAATCCAAATAGACTAGGCAAGAATATAGATAGTGCTAAAGATGCATAATGGTTTTGAAAATATGAACATACCATGTGATCACTAGTTGTTTTCTTTTTTACTGTTTCAACCTTTTATAGCTATAATCACGTTGCAGGTTCCTGAACTTGCAGCTGCTCTACTACCAATCTGTGAAGCCTTTGGATCAGTATTACCCCTACCGAATCACAAATCAAGCCCTTCTGATGAGAAGTCTATCTATGCTGTCTTCTCATGTGCATTCCTCTTTCTCCTACACCTGTGGAAATTCTATAAGCCTAATCAAGAATGTTGTATAGGAGGTTTTGGCGGTCCTTTGAGGTTGGAGCCTAATCTGGATTATTTTTTACAAATGCGAAATAGACGTATTGATAAGAAAAATTCTACTGCTGAGGACAGACCAAACAATAGTAATGCATTAGTAGGTCATCCTATTTTCATTGGCTCTTTCCCGAAGCTACAAAAGTGGTACCTCCAAAATCAAGCTTGCATTGCCTCCACTCTTTCCGGTCTGCAGAGTGAAAGCCATGTTCATCAAGTTGCTAACGATATCCTGAATATGATTTGCTTGAAGAAGAAAAGGATAGGAAGTAATTCTTGTCATCCTTTAGCAAATTCAGGTGGCAGCGGCAGTGGTTCACCTGTCAATATAGAGGAAAACTCTTCCCAGAGGCCCATGCTTCCTGCATGGGAGGTTTTGGAAGCCATTCCCTATGTGCTTGGATCTGTTTTGTCTGCCTGTGCTCATGGAAGGCTTTCATCCCGGGACTTCACAAAAGGTTTGAGACATTGTACTACCTTGCGCGCATGTCCAGTCGTATGTACTAAAAAAACTAATAGATAGTTATAAAAGTTCCTTTACTTATTTTTATCTCCCAAATCTTCTGAATTTCACATTTGCTCTGCAAATCATCATATTTCTAAATTTTCCCAACAAATCGGTAGGAATAGATGACTGTGCCCATCTTTTTAGACTCCTAACAGCCTAAAGGTTGTACATTTTTTTTTACTACGGATGAGAATGGACGGGTCTAAGGGTTGGCCCCCTCTATTTAAAATTTTGAATTAAAAATAAAATTTTTATTTTTTTAATTCAAAATTTTGAATAGGACGGTCGAAGGGTTGGCCCTTAGACCTGCCCATTCTCATCTCTATTTTTTACCTTCTTCTTCTTCATCCCTTTCATCTTAAATGTCTCTGGTCTGGTTCCACTTCAATTAGAGAGATAGAGTTAGAGTTTTTGGTTTTTTTCTTTTTTTAATTAGAGAGATCTAATTAAGTAAAACAAGTGTAGTTTAGTCATAAATAAAAAAATGTAGACATAAATATGTTTCATTTGATTCCTTAAGTGGGGCAAACTTACTCATGTCTAATGATTTGTTGGCAAATTAGGAAAAGTTATGTTTTAGCGTAAATATGAAAGATTTGAGAGTCAGTATGTAAAAACTCTAGTTATAATGCTTAACGTACACATAAAGAGTGCATATCAACAATTTAAGTGTTGCCATCTATGTTGAATATGTATACAATTCATTAAGATGCTTAAGGAATAAAACTGAAATTGAGAGTTCAAACCTCCTCATGCTTTTATGGGTTGAAAACAAAGGTTCTTTTATTAACATTGTTTTTTTGATCACTTGATGAATAGGTATACAATCAAAAGAAAGAAACTTCAAACCATTTATCTTTACATGTTTAAGAAAAAGGTTGATTAAAGTGAATTATGTGAAACATTAACTTGAATGGGAAATTATATATTTTCGTTGATTTATTATCACGAAATGGTTCATTGGATGATAAATGACTACAATGTAGGGCCTGCTTGAGAACACAGTTAAGTTATCCTACCTCCAGTTTTTTTGGGCAGGATAACTTAACTCCAAAACGTTAAACTCTAATTATCTCAACTTAAAGTTGAGATAACTCCAAAAAAATGCAGAAGTATGAACACCAATCCTGTCTCTGCTACTTTGTAACTCCATTTTTTCTTGAAGCTAAACACTTCACACAATCGGAGTTTAGATAATCAGAATTAGAGATTTGAAAATAGGAGTTTGCATTATCTATACCTCCACTTAAGAAATAATTCCAGTTATATAAATTCCATAGCTAAATAGGCCCGTAATTTTCTTATAACATGTTAACATAGACTCCAACATATGGGCGATGAAGGAAACAAGATGTAAAGTGAGAACTCATAGAACTTTCCTGAGGGGCAGCTTATAAAAATGGGTGATTTTATTTATTTTAAAAATTCCGTAAATGGTATCTTGTTAACAATTAATATTGGTCATCTTGATTTATATATCTAAATTAGTATGAAAGTGAGAGGGTAAGCAATTTCATTCTGCGTCAAGTGATTGCACAGAAATTTTTTCCCAGAAAACGATACCAATTTTATTGTAAAAGTTTTCAACCCACTTAGTTGTCATTTTGAACTACTTTAGAAGTGTGAATCAAAATGAACAATATGCGTGAGGACATTCTTCTACTCAAGCATATATTTCAAATTCAAATTCAAGTATCGTTTGTGGTAAATACTCTGTAATTATAACCTACACCATATTTGAAGGTTATATCCTAAAAGATGGAGTGCTTAGTGTTTTATTGGCTTTTTACATATTTACCCTTCAGATCTTTCATATTTTTATATGTAATCCTTCTTCTGACTAAAAAAAAAAAATACATTTGTTTACCTTTTTTTGTTAATAGTAGATAATCAAACAGGAGTAATCCCTATTTTTTGCTGACTTTTAAAAAATGAAATTATGACTAAACTATCCCTTCTTTATTTACTTAAGTTATACCCTAGTTTAAAATTAAAAATTAAAACACACAAGTCTTGTTCCTAGCCTAACACACTCTCTTGTTGGGGGCAAGGTGGTAACCTAAACTTCTCATGTGATTTGTCAAACACAATAGCAACCTGATAGTGCCACGGTAATGCGAGAAGCTTTTAGGTGCTAATTGTGAAAAGTTGGTGGGGATGAATTTTTGAAAAGAAAAGTAAATGTAAGGTTGCTATTTGTCTTAGTTAACTTCAAGTTGGGTCTATATAGTTCAACACTCTAATATATTACATGTTACCTTAGCATATTATTTGCTATTTAATGCTTCAGTTCTGACTTTGCAATTGACAAATCTTGAACCTCATGCAGCTCTGAGGGATCTTGTTGATTTTCTGCCAGCTTCTTTTGCCACTATAATCAGCTATTTTTCAGCAGAAATTACTCGTGGGATTTGGAAGCCGGTATCTATGAATGGAATTGATTGGCCAAGTCCTGCTGCAAATCTGGTCTCACTTGAGTCTGAAATGAAGGAAATCCTTGCATCAGCTGGGGTTCATATTCCTAGTTGCTGTGCATGTAAGTTTTCCTACCCATATACTTCTAATCTATTTATCACTAGTTTTCTGTCGATGGTAATAATCTTCGTTCTTTTATGCTTGGACGGCTGGTCGCTTGTTTTCAGTTAGGATTAATGATCCATATTCCTTACAAGTCAATGACTAGAAGAGAAATGCATTTCATACCAAATTGATGGGGCCAAATGTGGAGCATCTAAGGTGTCTTCAAATCTACTTTTGTGTAAATTCCCACAAGTAGATATGTGGTCTGAAACATGATGAGTCCATGCTGTTTGCCATTAAATCTGACTTGCTAATATAAATCTGAAATTAAATTTCACTTGTTAGTACTAAATTTGAAATATACTCCTTTGTCTTATTTCATTTTTTTTCTAATACCAAATTTATCTACTTCCCATATCTCTCTTTATTAATGTTACCATATGATTGAATGAGGGATGAAGTAGAAGAGTGCTCCTAGGAAAAATTACCATGAAGTTGGTGGGAAAAAAAATAAAATAAAATTATATATATATATATATATATATATATATATATATATATATATATATATATATATATATATATATATATATATATATATATATATATATATATATATATCGGGGATTCGATCAGGCTCCCCCTCTTTCCTTTCGCGAAAAATAGAGAAATGAATTGAGAAATTCATCGGATCCTAGTTCGGGACTGACGGGGCTCGAACCTACAGCTTCCGCCTTGACAAGGTAGTGCTCTGACCAATCAATATTGAAACTGTACTTTCTAGTAGTATCGCTGCTGTTTTTTTTGCAGATTTTGTTGTTGCTGGAACTATGTGGTATGGTTCAGCAACTACCCCAATCGAGTTATTTGGTCCCACTCGTTATTAGTGGGATCAGGGATACTTCCAGCAAAAAATATATCGAATAGTTGATGCCGGACTAGCCGAAAATCTGAGTTTATCGGAAGCTTGGTCTAAAATTCCCGAAAAATTATATATATGTGTGTGTGTGTGTGTGCGTGCGTGCGTGCGTGTATATATATGTGTGTGTGTGTATATATATACATGTGTGTATATATATATATATATATATATATATACATATACATACATATATACATATATATATATATATATATATACATATACATACATGTATATATCTACATACATGTGTATATATATATATATATATATATATATATATATATATATATATATATATATATATATGTATGTATGTATGTATGTATGTATGTATGTATGTATATATGTATGTATGTATGTATATATATAGATGTATGTATGTATATCTACATATATGTATATATATGTATATGTATATGTATGTATATGTATATGTATGTATATATATATATATATATATATATATATATATATATATATATATATATATATATATATATATATATATATATGTTGATATAAAATAGCTATCATGGGTTATAATGTTTGCAAATCACCTACCATGGCTTATAATTTTGGGTGATCTATATCGTGCACAGAAAATTTGTATAGCGGAGATGAGAATGATATAGATAGATAAGTTGAAAGTCTTTTTTGAGAAAGTTAAATTAACACCTTAAACTTTTGGCGGCAGCGAATAAGATACGATGAATGCTAAACTAAACTTATTTCTCTTAAGCAAGCTGCATGCATTCGGGCATCTTAAACCCAAATACTTGTATAAAGACTTCACTGGTCATCGTTTGTGGTTGTCCGGTCATTGTCATTGTTGTTTATTGATCTACCTGCTGTGTGCATAAATGGACACATGATCATATTAGACTGACATTATTCAGGAGTTGCGTTCAGCTTGACTAATTGGTCATAACATCAAGGATAGGTGTCTATCAGTAAAATAGGATACTTCACCATCGTCATAGACTCATAATATGTTGTAGCCTCAAAACTAACTAGTCAAATTATTTATTTTTGGTATATAACTATATGGACGTATTTTCATAGATAAACTCTAGCATTTAGTCTATTGAGCTTCATTGCTTGTTTGCGGATGGGCAATGGTGAAATACCTTTTGTACCCTGCCAGTTTTTCTCCATTCAAATTTTAAATTAAAGGAAAAACGGCAAAAGCCCAAGAATCAAGAGAGGTAGGAAGAGCAAATTTATTGCAAATAGATCACCTTCCCCAAGTTAAAGCCCAGCTAGAACTATGTATATCAACATGAGCCTAACAATAACCTGATTGTCACAGCCATCACACTTTTCCGTTACATCTTCTGTTTTTTTTTTTTTTTCTTCTTATTTTCTCATTTACATACTCCGCTATAGTCTCCCTTTCCCTCTTCTCGGCCGACCGCAATCTGGTCTGAGTCCACCTTTTCTCATCTGGTTTCATTCCAAAACCTGTTGGCTTTGACCCTCTAGCCTCTGCCACTATCTGTCTTAATTGACTAATAGTGAACTCTTTCTTTTCATGTGACTTGCGATGGTGGGCTGATGATGAGGATTGCTTCCCTCTGATATTATCCCTCTGCATCTCCTTGCCCTTGTCCTTGGTGGTTGTGGTGAGTTGAGTAGGTGGGCTCCGAACCACTTCCACGTATGGTCACTTCCTGTTTCTTGGGTTTCTTCCCTCCTCACACCTATTGGAGTTGGAAGTTTCCTGAGAACTCTTGGTTAGGCCAAAAATCGACATCGCCCTGTGCTTCATTGTATCCATTTTCAGACCGGCTGGTTGTAATTTCCGTAATGGCCTCCCTTGTCGGAGGTAATTTTCGGTTATGGCAATACCGGCTTTCTCTTGTCGATGATGACCTCTGAGATAATCAGTCCCTCCCCTCTTTCTCCAGCTTTCAATTTTTTTTTATATATTTTCTCTCTTCTTCTTTTCTCCTTTTCCTTCTTTTTTTTCTTCTATTTTTTTTTACTCTCTTCTTCTTTTTCTTTATGTTATTTATTTATTTATTTTACTAGAGATGTTTGCCTCAATGCCGGACAACCGGAGCTATATCTTTGCAGTTTTTTTTTCCACCTGAGCTCGCTACCTGGTTGTCGGGAACCGCCTCTACCGTTGTCAGAAATCGCCTTCTACTTACCTTTGTTTGCGTGCCCCTTCTACTTACTTTTCGTTCCTTGTTAACTCCCAGAATGGACAAGTTGAAAAGAGTTTTATTAAACTCTCGAAGGATAAGTTTATACACGACTCACTCTAAGAAGGATATGTGACTCAAAACAAAAAACCAGGTTATGTATGTTTCTCATTGATGGATGGCCTAGTTGACAACAAATATCAAGGTAAAAATCAGAACTGGAATAACGTACCACTTTATAATTTTTCTCAAAGCGATACAGATTGCCAGGTTCACAACAAGTACTAAGAGCCCACTGTGTCGCAAACTCTTGAAATGCACAACGATTAGCAAGGAAAGTCATTGCATAATTCAATGCTCTTGATGGCCTCTTGTTAAGAAGTTAAAAGTGACAAAAATAGAGGGAAGTGACATGTTTGGTGTAAGCAGAGGGAAGTAACAAGGTTGGTGTAATCACCAATGCTACTAAAATTCCTTCTAAACTTGAATCTACATATAGATGTATGTAAAATATCAATGCTATTGAAATTCCAAATGGTGACAAATTCTAATTAAAGCTAAAATAGTTTTCATCCAGGAATTCTTAATTAAAGTCCAACTTAATTAAGGCTCTCAAATATAAAATCTAAATCTCATTCAACCTTTAACTAATTGATAGATACTGTCTATTTTAAATGTTTAGATAGCTCCATGGAGGCTTTGAGAGCTTCAACAGGTCATGCCTTTCAATTTTAGATTTGCAGAATTTGTTGACTCCTTTGCCATCTGGACATCATACTAAGGCTTCTCAGCATCAAATCATCTCAAAACATAAAAATTTAGAGTTCTTGCTTGAAGTATCTTTCTTTACTTGTTTAGGAATGGATCATTGCTTTTACAACTGCATTTTCAGTACTTTATAATGAACTACGCCCTTCCTATAATGTTTTTCGAATATATTATAAAACAAAGTGAAACGTGGTGGGCAGTTGCTTAATCTAGTTTAACATGAAGCATTTTATAACAGGTATAGGTTTTTGGCTTGTCCACTACATGTGTGTGATTATGGAGGCTTGGAAGTAATTTAGCACTTACAAATGTTTTTCATTTTTTTGCCCGTCCTTAACCATCTGTGACTTCATGTCAGGGTTAATAGTATTGGGAACTGCTATTGAAATCTGGCTTACTGTTAAATAAGTGGCATTAGGTTATGTAAAGTCTCGAAATTAAGGAAATTAAGTTCAGATTACGGCCTTTTTTCACTCATATAGTGTTCGGATCTGCTTCATTTATGAGTTTTTGTTCTCCCACGTTGTGCAACAGGCAACTCTGCATGAGAGTGTTAGGAACCCTGTGTTTGAATTAGCGTATAGAAAAGATGTCGAATTTAATATTACCCAATTTTAGTTATTCCTCAGGCCAGGAAATTAAGGTCTTGGAAACTTGTTTTATTTTAAGTTTTACTTATGGTTCCAAAGCTCATTTTGGTCAAAAATGGTTGTAATTTAAATGACATCTAATTGTATTGTGCATAACTGCGGATTTTGTAGTTCTCAAGCATTGCAGACTCTAATACTCTTGTTTCCCTTTCTCTTTTTTCTTCAGCTGGTATGGCCCCGATGCTTCCACTGCCAATGGCAGCCCTTCTTAGCCTGACAATAACATTCAAAGTTGAAAAGAGCTTAAACTATATCAATGCAGTGGTTGGCCAGGCATTGGAGAACTGTGCCACACGCTGCCCCTGGTTGAGCATGCCCATCATTGGTGCCCTCTGGACCCAAAAAGTGTGCAGCTGGCGTGACTACATTACCTTTGATTGCATCTGCTCACACTTTACTCGCGACGGGGACACCATTTCTCAGCTCATCCGCAGCTGCTTTGCTTCATTCCTCGGACTCCCTGGTTCTAATCAACTAACACCTCACTGCAGCCTCAATGCCCTCCTTTGGTGGTGCCATCACTGGCAATGGCCACCCCCTCCCTGTGGGTCCAGGGTACATTTACCTACGCACTTGCCGCACCTTTCAGGATGTTCGCTTTATCAGCAATTTCATTATCTGCCTTATCATTGACCGGGCCCAGCAGATGGCTGCTGGTTGCACCTCCAATGCCCCTGCCAACTTAAAGTCTGGAAAGTCTTCGCTCACTGCAGCCGTGGCTGGAATTCAAGATGCTGTATCATTGGGAGCAAGCCTCATCTGCATTGCTGGTGGTTTACGACTGGTGCAGGTTTTATACGAGAACACACTGCCGGAGGTATTTATTTTGGGAAAGGAAGAAGAGGTAGAGCCTGCTGGGGGGATAGCACCAGTGCTAAAGGGGTATGCTCTCGCTTATACGGCAATACATTGTGGAGCATTTGTCTGGGGGGTGGGCAAAGCATCACTGCCATTCACTGTAGTGTATCCATCGAGGTTGGGACAGGCATTTGTGATGCATATGGAGTTCATTGCGAGGGTTATGGATGGAAATGTCAGGCTCGAGTGTGACGCTGCAATGTGGAAGTCTTATGTCTTGTGCTTTCTGGGGCTATTGGTCCAGCTTGTGCCGGCATGGTTGCAGAAGATTAGAAGCGAGACATTGGAGAAGTTGGCAAATGGCTTGAGACGGTGGGATGAGTGCGAGTTGGCCCTCCAGCTCCTTGAGCGCGGGGGCCCTGCAGCACTGACAGCAGCTGTAAAGTTTGTGTTATGATGGTCCTCTGGATGTTTAAGACAGTGCCACTCGTGTTATCTGAGAGGTCGATTCTGGGAATGGGAGCGTGTGAATATGAGATATAGCGAAGTCAGTTATCGTTCCACATATCTTGCAGTATCTCAGATGGGGCATTGTAACAGTTACAGAGATTTAACTTGGGTGTGTCCGGTTCAGCAGTCATGAATGAGATGCATTTTTTTCTTCCAAACTTGGAAAGGTGTTACAAGAGGTCGTACAAGAGGCTTCACCAATGGGAACATTAGCGATCGATCATGGTTCGTGATATTTTGAATAGGTGCAACTTATGTTCCATGTCTATCAAGAAGGTAGAAGAAGCAAATACTACCGTATGCTCGTCAGTATCTGCATGTTAGTGTGTGTCTACAGTTAACGAAGTTGGGTGGGCGGCCATATGAGCACTTACAGTGAGAGCTGTTTTATCATGTATTCACGTTAACAGTCCCCATGATATGTATGTATCGACAAGCTATTATTGGGTTTAATTGTAGATGGATAAATGAAAAGTCTAAAGTTAGGGCTCAACTAAGAAACGATTCAGCATTACTAATTTAAAGGAATACAAAAGAAGCATACATTAGAAAAATTGTAATCCAATGACAGCTAGAGGACATTGAACTGCACGCAAAGATACACAATGCATTGAAAGCGTCCGTGTTCTTCCACTAGCACATATAGAACGTTAATTTGAATATATTCATAGCTGCAAAAAAAAATCCGAGACGATCTATAATTTTATCTAATGTAGCCTCTACGTGTTATGATAGACTAGTAACGAACCAAATACCAGAACTAGGAAGTTGCTCAACTCTTTGGTTCTCCTCAACAAGCAAGCACGCCGCTATGCTCAACCACTGTGGATGAGAGTCACATGTCATACGTTAATCTTGTGCATGTGGTATTTATATATATTTTTAAGTCAACTTTTATAATCTATTTAATAATTTTCTTTCATTAGGACCATGAAAGAATTTCTGGAACATGCTTAACAAAAAGTCCATGCAATAATACTTCACCATTTAATATCATCAACACTTCCCTTAATTGTAGAGGAGTATTAACTATCTCCAGTCACAGTCCTCTTCTTATTCATCACTCCCTGGTTAGTATTATTAGATTTAGATGGGAAATTTTTAAATTAGCACACAACTTGACTTAGTGAGCATTACACCCTAACATGTAAAGAGTTAAATGTTTCATTTTTTAGACAAAAAGTTAACCTTCAACTTATTATCTTCTTTTTGAACACATCCACTCTTTCTCTCCACCAACACGCATCCAAACTCAAAAATTCCAAAATTTTCGCGACTCTAAACCTTAAACCCCACACTCCACTCCCATCAAACTTGATCCCTTTCTAGTTAAAATAGTACCTAATGGTGATTTGAAATCCATCTTGCTTGCAAAACAAAAAAAAGAAAAAAAAGAAATCATTGTTCATGCAAGAGAGGAATTGAAAAATAGAGAATAACTCCATCCGAGGCTCAAGCCCCAGACCGTGGGGGGAATCCATTGTCCGGGGTTGAAATCTCGATAGCGGTTCACACCATCCGGGTTTGAACCCTAGACAATACATACACTTTCTGGGGCCTTTGTCCCAAACAGTGGGGTTGGGCTGGATCCTCAGTCATGTCTAGGGTGTACACTGCAATGCCTCATTTTCTGGAATTTGGATAGTTGGAACGTTTGACGTCGAATGATAACTCGACAAGTCTCTATAAATATTACAATCATATTACAACGGATATATAAACAACAAATAACAATAAATAATAATTTTTCCAATCAAAATAATAATTTTTTCTTTTGCCTTACATAAATTCAATAGAATGTAGCTACAAAACTAAATAATGTATTATATGCACTTATACATCTCTTAAGAAGAAGAAAGCAAACTAGAAAAACCATTGATTCTTGAAGCTCCATTTGCTCCTGAAAGTAAGTTGAAAGTCTTGTCTTACTTCTAGCGGATCTATCTCCTAATAAAGATCTATGTGTAGTTATGCATAACCAGGATCATTAGTAAAGCGCTCCAGTAATATAAATAACATATGTGAGCTAGTCTGAACGCATCCCCACATACCACCGAAAAAATAGAACAGTAAATTTGGTCGGAACCTATCTCGATCCTCTCAAAAAGAAAATAGTGACAATTTTAATCGGAGTTTATCCCGATCCTTCCTTATAGAAAACAATGACAGTTTTAATCGGAAAGCCTATTCCAATCCTCCTAAAAAGTGAAACAATGGCGCAGTTACGTTCAACCAGCAAGTCATATAAATTCTCAATTTCTCTCATAAACCTAGTGTATGTCAATTCTGGTATCAATTGTCGATTTCGATATCAATTGGTCGATTCGGTAAATTCAGTTTAGTATATACATTGGTGATAATCATTAAAATTCAGTGTTGAGTAATAATAACAGTAACATTGAGTAACAATATCACAGTATAGTAGTTAATTATATATCACAAATGATATATAATAACAGTTTGTATTCATTCTTTGGTGTACACCCCAGACAGGGCATTTAAACTCTATAGATTAATCCCTGACCAATATGATTAATCTTCAATCAGATACCCTCATTCATTTTGAGTTAATTTTAATTATAATTGCCAAAACTAACATATTTGTCCAGGGGGAAGTTTTACAACTTATTTTCTCACAGGGGAAGAAAATAATATGTAAGGCACATATTAGAGTAGGGAATTAATTTGAATCTCACAACAGAAAACCATAACAAGTTACACACATTTATTTTGAATCTCATAGCAAACACCAACAAATTTGTGCAATATGGAAAAATATACACGGCCGTTAGATATAAAAAGTGTATTACAAAATATCTTAGTACATATACACGCCAACTAGACATTGTTCAAAATACACACATAAACAACCATATTCCAAAGTTTCTTATTACATATAAACAAACTATCCTGGATTTCTTTGTGACCGGCTCATGCGACATAACCAGTTGATCTTTGAGTTCTGAAATGATTAGAATGCTCGATGGCTTCATAGAAGTTTTCTTCCTCCTATTCGATATTTTTGGCCGAATTTGGAATGACTGAGGTTGATTCATCTGGAAAATATATAATATATAATACATTAATCCACCATTTCAACAATTATAGTGTTATGAAATAATTAGGACCAATCAATTTATTTATTATGTTTCAATGGATATGTATTTATAGGTATCTCAATACCATACAAACAAACAACATGTGATATGGGATTAAATCTAAACTAAATTCAAATACAAAATAGTTTTGTAATCCAACACTTTCCTTCAAGTTGGAGTTTAAATATCAATTATACCTAACTTGTTACAAATATTAGAAAATATTGTTTCCCTCTTCAATAGTACATATTAATTTGAAGTTGATGAGCAGTAATAAGTACTTGAATCATTAGAGCACACTTGTATTCGAGTAGCAGTAGCAATAGCAACAGATAAACTTCTTTATTAGAAATACTAGTAGGCAACAGATAAATTTTTATTTCTTAAAAGTAATAGTATGCAGCAGCTAAACTTTTTTTTTAAAAAGCAATAGTAAGCAAGATAAACTATCTTTTTAGAAGCAATAGTAGGTAAAGGAAAGAGCAAATGGTTACATCAGGCCTGAATTACAATCTTGTAGTCGGGGAGAGAGTAATCAAAGTCGCTACAATCATGAAGCAGAGAAAAAATAGAAACTAAAACTGACGTAGAATCGAATTAGCGATGCGATTGTGGAATCAAAATCGGAATCCGGAATCGACATCAAATTGGTAATAAGATTGCAGAGTCAGAGTCGAAATTGGCATTATAGTCAGTCATTCATTATGATGGTTGAGATTGATAACTGAAATTTATTTCATAATCTCACTCTGATACCAAATTATGAAATAATCATAACTAACCAATCTATTTATTATAAGTCAAGCGATATATATACTATTTATTATGAGAAAGTGATATATATTTATAGGTATCTCAATACCATACAAACAATTCAATAGGTGATGTGGGACTAAATTTAAACTAAATCTAAATATAGAATAGTTTTCTAATCTAATATACAATACCATGAAACACCAATATATCACCATGAGCAAATATTTTCAATAATGTAAACTATGTGGGAGTGGGATAATTATATTGATAAAATTAGTTTGTCCCATACAAAAAACGGTATAAAAATGTGGAAATTTATCTTCTTTAACTTATAATGTCACCTACAAATCCTCTGGCCCTTACAAGAAATCCATTCATTAATATAATTTCTCATGTAAATTAATATAAACAATTCAACAATAAAAAATCAACTTTTAACTCAACACTAACTTAGTGCCCTCAAAATTCACTAGCTATTTAATCCATTTAATGAAATATTTTTCTATGTAAATTAGTATTTAAAAAAAGTTGATAAAACACCATGTAAATTATTATAAGGAAAAAAAATCAATTTTTAACCCAACACTAACTTAGTAGTAGTGCCCTAAAAATTCACTAGCCATTTAATTTGTTGGTTGAAATATTTTTTCTATGTAAATTAATTTAAAAATTCATCAAGTTGATAAACACCATAAAAATACCATTAAAAAAATCAAGTTCTAATCTAATCCTAAATTAACTCCCAATTTCTTTCCATTATTTAAAAAACTTAAGAAAATTCTAAGAAAAATTAGGGTTAGAGTTTGACCAAACGAATGGAAATGAGACGGACCCAACAAGCGAGCGACCAGGGAGGGGGATGACCGAGTGGGCGAGCAGGGGCAATCGAGTGGGCAAGTGACAGGTGCGACCAACTAAGCGAGTGGGCAATCGGTTGACCTAGCTGGTGGGTGGGGGGAGGAGGGTGACCGCTGGACCGAGCAGAGAATAGCAAGTGGGGATTAAACACTTGGGTTTGAGAGGATGTGAGCGAGGGAAAAAAGAGAACGTATGTGTTTGAGAGGGTAAATTGGATGAAGGAGATACTCACTAAGAAAATTCTTTCTTTTTAAAATAGAAGTGGTGCTCATTAAGCAAACGGTGCTCACTACATCAAGTGGCATGCTCGTTTAGAACTTCCCAAGTTAGATGTGTCTAGAAACTTAAGTCCAATGCCCAACCCGGACCTGTTGAGATTATTCAGTTGACCCAGGCAACCCCTAACCATCCAGACGGGAGTTTCCAAAGGAGCACATCATTTTTCCTTATGAGTCCACTTCTCAACTTTCAGTCCGACCAAAATTTCACTATCTAGTGGGCTCACTAGAAAATTTGTGTGCTCCTTTGGAAACACCCCATCCAGACCATTGCGGTCGAAGCCAGGGTTAACCCGACTTGAACCGGATTTTTTATCTAATGGGTGAAAAATAGCGGGTCCATATTGGGCCGGCCTGGCTCAACCCAGGCTGATTGAGTTCAATAACCCCAAATGGCTGGTAGGAAGAGTTCTGGCTTCATTTTTTTTTTTTTTTTTTAACCAAAATACCCCCAGTAGCCAAAAAGACAGTTAGTTGGGGGCTGTTTTGATTATTTTGATTTTGCATTACATCTATATTTTTATATATGCACCACATTTTCATTCCCTCCAACCAAGAATCTCTCTCTAATCTCTCAAAAACAACTCTCATCTCTCTCTTTAATCATTTAATTTTTTTTTTAAATTTATTTTTTTCTTCAAAAATTATTCATCTATAATAACATCATCATTATATTTTATCGATGTTGAGAAAGAGATAATTCCGAAATAAAGTCTAGCTTTCTGATTGATTCTCTAATCCTCCCAACTTAAACACATTGAGGCAAGAGATAATGCGGGTAACATTATTTATTTATGTAAAGTTTACTTGGGTCTTATTATATTTTTAGCTATTTTTAAATATATTTTTCAGTATTTTTATGCGCATTAAAAGGAAAAGTTAAAAAAGCCCGTGCCCGGCACATCCATGCTCGGCCTGCTCTTTCCAGATCCGGGCCCTTGCATAGGGTAAAGCCCAGCACATACACAGGTGTCTGGACCGAATCGGGCCGTTTAGACAAGTCTAATCATCCCATAAACGTGACAAAGAAAATGTCAGCTCTAAAATTATTTTTTTATTTAATGGACCCAAACTAATCGTAATTTCCGCGCCTTTGTCTTTATGGGCTCCCACGTGGGCCCCGCGGTCGCTTACTCCTCATTCTCTTTTCCCAACAAAAAGTGGGCCCCACAATAGGGTGAGGGCGGGGGTGCTGGGGGAACCAAAAAGGAGCGCAGGAGTTATTTCATCATCGCATTCTTGCCTTGGGTTGACGGTGACGTCTTCGCTGGGGGGAGTTTCCAGAGGAGCACACCATTTTTTTCTCGTGTGCTTACTTTACAACTAAAAGTCCAAACCCAAAAAAAAAAAAAAAAAAAAAAACTATCTTGTGGGCTCACTCGAAAAGATTGTGTGCTCCTTAGGAAACTCCCCATAGCTTGTGCAGTGTTGTTCTCTTCAGGGGCAACTTGGAGGCAAAACCACAGACCCACCGCCACCGACGCTGGCTTCGGAGGGAAATTCTTTATGAGCCCACGCTTGTGCTAAGCAAGCCCTTGTTAAGCACTTAAAAGTTAGAAAAGCCCCAGTTAAACACTTGGAAGATGTTTAGGTGGGCTCACTTAGCAAAACAGTTAGTACATTGAGAATTTCCGGGCTTCGGAGGGGATGGGGCGAAAACACAATTACAGATTTTTACAGTGGCAATTTCGTCATCTATCTCCATCATAAGTAGTTTCTATGGGAAATTCTAAATGCGCACCACTTTCCTCTTAGTGAAGCTTAAAAAAATTATAACTTTGTCATTTTTTAAGATAAAAATGGCTTTGATCCATTTCTTAGTGAGCACAATCTCCATTCTCTTCCTTCTCTAATCTAGTTGTATGATTGTCCAGAATTGCTAAACTGAACAGTTGTATGAGTATTCGGAATGGGAGGCTCAGACAGTGAGTTTTTCCAATTTCATAGAGAGTCTCGTACAACGTTGTTCAGATTATGCAACCAGCTAACCAATTTTTTGCCGATGGCTATGGCCACAGATAGTAGGTTTTCATACTATTCCATATGCACGGTTTGATATATTTTCTCAATACAATTGGTAATAATAACCAAAACATAGGAGGCAACTAAAAACAGAAAATAAATAGCCCAATAACCATTCAAAATTTTTCTGAGATATAGAATAATTAAATGATTTTTAGTCTTATTGTTTGAGTTTTATTGAGATATAGAAAAAATAAGACCCAATAAACAAACGGGCTCAAAACAAGAAGAGGAGATGACAAGTGGCAATAGTGCAGTTGGAGGAGTCTGTGGATTCTCGCAGGCGATCGACAACGATTCGCAACGAACAATGATATTTGTGGAGATGGGGATGGAGGAGATAAGGGTTGATACTAACTAGGAGAATTTTTTGATAGAATAGACGGTCATGTATAAAGATTGGGATAATATGAAAAATTTAGTGGTGCTCACTGAGAAAAAATACACCTGCTTTAAAAGTTATATGGTGCTCACTAAGAAGGTGGTGCCCACAAGGAGACAAGCGGTCCGCATTTAGAATTTCCCAGTTTCTTTGAGAAAGTCTATTGGAGCACACCACTTTGCTTGATGTGCTCACCTATTTAAGTGGTGGATTAGTTTACGGACAGACAACTTTCATACTGTTCGGAGATTAATCCGAACGTATTTAATATAGTTTGAGGATTATTCCCCGGCCAGAAAAAAAAGATAAGAGTACCAAAATAAAAATAAATGATAAACCTGTAGTTTTTACATCTTTTACATCTTGGGGCCACAAAGCAAGCTGGTGTGCTCAAATAGAATTTCCCCCAGTTGTGGGCCATCTAGTCCCAAAGTCGTTTTTAGGTGGGCTCACTTAGCAAAAAGGTGGGCGCATTTATTAGAATTTCCCAGTTTCTACAATCTACTCTCTTCATCTTTACTGTGGCCACACTCATTTTTCTGCAGAGCGCTTGGTATTTTTTTACTGCGGAGCGATCGGCTAGGGTTAACTCCGGCGAGATCTGGTAATTTTTGCTCGTTTTCGCTCTCTAGTCGTTATCTAGGGTTTCATTGACCTCCATCTGTTTATATTTTGTGTGCTGGTGTTTGCATTTGAATGGATGAGTTGCGATCTCAATGTTTCTCTTGGATTCAGATTTCAATCGAGCAATGTACTGTCTATTTTGATTTTTTGGGATTTGAAGTGGATTTTGGTTATATTAGAAGCTTTTTGGCGAAGATCTTGGAGCGCCGTTGAGTTGGAAAGTCTGAGATTGACTGTTGTGGATAATTAATGCGTGATTTTGTTTTAGTTTTTTGTTGTTTGTTTTCTGGTTTGAGATCAGCAACTGATTCTGTTTGGAATGTAAAACATTTAACCTTGATCCTTAATAATTAAGGAAAAGGGACCAGTTTTGATGAGTTTAGCTAGTTTGTGTGCTAGCTAACTCTAGATATTAAAATTCCCCTAATGAACCTTTTTTGTTACTTTTTGATGAAATTTTCCAAATGAAGTAGGGTGTTTTCAAAATCAACAGCGGCGTTTTAATGAAATACCCAGCAATTTAGAAATATAACTGATAAATTTTGTACGAGGGAGGACAAATTTTCTTCAACAATCTGCAATTTGGAAAGTTTTGTGTTCCTTCTATGGCATTTAGCATATGAATTGAATACTTGAACAATGTGGGGGGTGCATTTCTTGCTTTTGTATGGATCTTGCTATTTCAATCCATTATTTTATATTTACCCACTACGGCCGATATATCTCCTGATATATAGTTTTTTAGGGCCAGTCACAATGATGCATTAAAAAGCGGGTCATATGTTTTGTGCACATATCAGCATTTATTTGAAATATCACCTGATATACTTTCCTGATATATCACTCCGATATATAAGCCATTATGGTTCATTTTTTCAGTTGAGATCTTAAATTAGAAATAGGTTTGGTATTCATATACCATATTTTCCCATATATAAGAAAAAACCCAAATTCCTTGATCTCTACTTAAATCAATCAGATATTTAAATTGTTTTATGGAAACTTGAGAGCCAGAACCTCTCGGGCATATAAAGAGTTATAAATGCTAGAGATCTATATTGCAGAGCTGATATACGTACTACACGACTTAAAGCCCTCTCAAAATTCTCTTCTTCCACCATTTCTTCGCTTTTTACATTTTTGTTTGCTCAGCTTGTCATTGCTATTATTGCTACCAAACTTCTTCATCTACTATCTTTGTCATGCAGGAATCTCAATTATTTTTATAATTTATATTTTCAAATTTAATTGAATCTTTTATATGATTTATTTTATTTAGTTATGCTTATATATATGAATATGTTCTTGAATACCTTTATATATGTATGTATGTGTGTGTGTGTGTGTGTGTGAGTGTGTGTGTGTGTATATATATATACTAGTTAGATATATGAAATTAACCTACCTTTATATTTTATCAAATTTACATATTTTACATGAATATATAATGTTTGATATGAACGTTTGATATGGGCTCATATCCCCAATATATCGTCCAAAATCTTCTATCCAAAATGAAAAGAACCCATATGATATATCCAATATTTAGAATCATGTTTCAGTCTAAACGTGAGTCATTAGGTCTTTGGAACAATGTTTAAAATAGTGATAATGGTAATTTAATGTCTTGCTCTGTTAGATTACATCACATATGGCATAATGCATAATGTAGATTATGCAATTTTCTATTTATTTAATAAAAATAAATATAAAACTATATATAATTATTATAAATAGAAAAATAAAATTAAAAAAATAAAAAAGGGAACATAAAAATATTTTGTAATATATAGAACCTTTTCTAAGTTTTTAATAAGTTTGTCAATAATTTTGACTTCATCTTTATAAATTATATTAAATTCGCAATCGCAATTTTAGTGATCACTAAATAAGAAAATATGATTTTAAATTTATTTATTTCTATTTTAGTTATCACAAATGCTGCAAATTGTATTTTACTATACTTAATTAATCTTATTTACAATTGCTCATCTTAGTTTAGTTGAGAGTTCAAGAGAATCAGTAGTAAGTAAGAATGCAACTGGACATGAATTATAGCATACAAACAAATAAGCAATTACAAATCAAATAAGCAAACAACAAACAATCTAGTTAAGAAAATATAGCAATTAGTTAACAATCAAAGTAAATAACCAACAACAATTTGGAAATTACTAAAAGAAAATAATCTGACATAATGTAATATAATGTAATAAACATAAAATAACGTAAAAAACGCACCATTGCGGTGCACTAGGTTATTTTCGACCATTAGATGGTGCAATATTTGCATTAGGTATCATAAGCAATATAACAGATTCCATAATGGGTTATTTTCAACATTGCTTTGGAAACTTAATTTTTTGTGCAGCAGTTGCTTGTTCATTTGCTTGTTATGCAATTATGGTCGGATGAATGCTTATACTTATATGTGCGTTCTTTTAGCAGCTTTTAATGTTTCTCCCCTCAATTGATTCAGGCCTTGAGTTTGGAAGCTTGCTGGTTAGAGCTCAAGATATGTGGCGAGTTTATAGCTTATTGAGCGAGAGCTTTGAGGATTGTTGAGTGAGTCAGTTCCTTGGGCATAGAGAATAAAATGGAGAGTGAAATAGATGAAAATGTTATCCTAGATTGTGCTGTTTTCAATACATCATCAACCCAAAATAGGTGAATTCGTGACCAATACGTTCTATCTTTAGTTGGCATTATGATTATATTTGTTTTTTTTCTTTTCTCTGCTTCCAATAGTCGTACTTAGTGATTAACAGTTAAACCTTCTTGATTTGGGATTAATTTATTTGTTTTCTCCTATTTCCTTTACTTTTATTGCAGTTATGAGGCACATGCTTGTAGCAAAGGCAAAATAGAGACAGTGGCTACTGGTCCTCTGGATCAACTGGCACTATACCTCTCAGAAGCAAAAGGATGCCAGACCAATAAATCAGGTACCTGCTTCAAATTGCAACCACTTGAAAGCCAGATGGCGTTCTCATGGTTCTCGAAAGCCACTTTGAAAAAGTATGTAACTGAATGGCAATATCTTTAGTTCACCTATTTTAGAAGCATGGTAAACATTGTTTTTCTCTTCAGGTTCTTGCATATTGTCAATATGCCTGAGGCGTTAAAAGCCTCCAATACAATTGAGGGTGAGATGTCTCAGTTGGAGGAAACTAAGAAGTTTCACATTTCTCTACATTCTAAGGTACAAAAATACATGTGTGGCTGTTCTTCTTAAATTTCAGTGCTGAATTGAAATCTAAGCCATATAATAAACTATTTTCAGGATCAATATCGATCTGCAGGTGGAACAGCAGGTATTTTCTTGTCTATTTTAGTTTTGATTGTTACTAGGTGCTAGTCAGTTTTACCATTTGGTCAGAGTAAACAACTTCGCTGAATATAGTCTTCTGTCCTGTTGGCGGATAAACAGGTGATAATAAATCTCATTTTGTTTCAAGTTTCAGTTGATGTCTAGTTTCACATTTGTTGTTTTAATTTTTACGTTGGAAATGTTGTAAATGCTCTTCCCAAGAGGTGTTAAAACTTGCACATTTCTTACTTGACCCTCTTTTGTTTCTGCTACCCCCTTCTGCTAGGAAAGGCTTAGATGATGGCAATGATGGACTTTTTCCCTGCTTGTGTCTGTATAGAGATTTGATTTGTGTAAAGGTTACAGAAGGAGTTGACAAGATTATGTGGTGTTGGACCTTAGCAGAGATATACTGGAGTCCCTAAGGTTGGGACATATTTTGACCCAAAAGTTTGATTTGATAGGTTTAGGCCCAACTTTTTATTTAAATCTATCATCCTTTTATTATTTATGTGATGCAATATTCTAAAATATATTTTCATTATGCGTGCGGTTCGAAAGTGTATAATGCATAAGCAAATTACACGAAGATAAAACGGATTAGGAAAAATTATGCATATATTAAATGCTATAAAATTCAAGAACATTAGGAAAACTCATAACAAAAAGATAATAACCTAATCACCTAACTGAACCTATTCACAATGTTCAATTTGATAATTTCTCTTTTGTGTTCGTTTGTTTCTTCCTCGTAGTGTTTCTTGAATATCATGATTTCTCTTTTGAAAACAAAATAAATATCTAATCACCTAATCAATATTTCACTTAATCACAAAAACTAAACATCACACTGTCACAGGTTCACACTGAACTTATCTAAAAAAATATCCAAAAAGATTAAAGATTCACAGTGAACTATCGGATGTTTATAATGAACTGAATCAACTGATAAAAAAAATAATCAAAACATAAACATCATACTAATCTTAAAAAGATAACCAAATTAATGTTCATCAAAATTGAAGGGATAAAATGCCTTCACAGTAACCATATAATCCACACTTAGTTATTTAGCTGAGAACTTGGCTGGAAACGACTGTCACCAAGTTCAATTGATGCTGGGAGAAAATGATTGGAAATTGAAGAGAGATTTGCAAATTGAAGAGAGAGAATCGACGATCGGAAAATTAAAATGAGAGAGAGAATTAGATTAGGGTGTGGTGACTAGATTCATATTAGAGTCGGGCCAGTCGGTGATCAAAATTTGAATAGAAGGGAGAGAGAATAGGATGTGGGTATGGTAAGAGAATTGGGTTAAGGTCGGCGATCAGAAATTGAAGAGGAGAGAGGGATAGATAATTGCGTATGGTGGATGGTCAGGAGGTGAGAGACGATAGGAGATAACGTAAGGCGAGAGATGATTAGAGGTGATGAATCGGGAATTGATTAAGAACAGAGATGAGAGCGAGAAGAGAGATCGAGAAATCAGGGATTGATCGGGAATTGAATTTTGGTGCCATAGGAGCTGAAAAAAGGGGTTTTAAAAGAGTGGTTGAATACTTTTGGGTTTAAAACCGCAAAAAAAAAAAAAACTCGAATGTAGATTATACGGGTTATTAGGGTGCATAACGCCCATAATCTACATTCAGAACGATTAATTGCCACGTCTATATGGACATGGCGATTTCTTAATTCTAAGTCCATTTTAAGTCTGCATACGATTATGCGAATGCATAATCGTCCCATAAAATAGTTTTTAGAATATTGATCGGATGTGATTCCCATCATCCATGACACTAACATGTAGAATAGGAACAACACCATTGGTGGTGATTGACTGACCCTTGTTTGTTTAATAATTCATTTCCTTCTTACACTGTAGTGATTGAGTGAACTCATAATATGATAATGTCAACTAGGTAGACCCAGAGTTACATGATTTGGGTTATGCTTTGGTTTGTGCTATTGGTACTGATATGTGGTAGAGTACTTTGAGCAGTATGTGATGCAACGTGGGTAGGCTTAATCATATTGGTATTTAGGGTCTTGGTATCTCTGAGAGCATGTTTAGGATAATTACTACAAACATGTTTCTTCATTTACATGTGGACAAAGAAGAGACTTTTTTTTCCCATAGCGTTGGTCTTGAGAACCGTTGGTCTTGAGAACCGCAGATGAGTCAATTAAGAAAAGACAAAATGCTATCGTTAAGTGCATCAACAAAAGCTAATTGAATCGATTTTAATGTGCGAATTCACTTTGTAGTTTATGCATTCTTTCACGTGGAATACAAACTAAGAAATTAAGGAAGAGAAGAAAGTGAATAAAACACCTAAGAGTGAAAGACAAACAAAACAATGAGCTTTCTATCAATAGTAAGATAGTATAAATTCCACATGATGTAAAAGTCCAATTAAATCTAGGATACTAGGATGATATGTACCCTCCCTTTTTGCTTGCATCCATTGTCTAGCTGATAACTTTTGTAATATTTTCCTTGTATCAATATTTTTCTTGGTCAATGATACCATCGAGCTTTGTGTCATTTTATCTGTTTTTTTTTAAAACATATTCTTTGCCCTTGGTTCCGTGATGTCTATATTTTCTGTCAGAAATCTCCAACAGGTAATCTTTTCTCGAGTCCCAGACATCCAAGTTAAAATATCTCATTTCTTCATCTAGTTCTTTAAAAAGAATGAACAGAAATATTATACACCCACAACTTTGCATCATAGTAATTGATAACTAGATCTATTTGTCAGATTTAAGTTTAATTAATTTACTCAAATGCTATGAGAAAACTGTTGGCTACTTGGAGAGCTCTTTGACTCCCTTCTGTGGTTTTCCTGTTTTCTGTTGTTGGTAGATTTGGAAAAGGGGAAAACTTGGCTTTCATAATAGTGTAAAACTTCTTTTGTTCATTTTCTGGACTCTGGACTTAATATATACTGACTGGACATTCAGGATTCTGTATTTTGCTCTTTTGATTTCCTTTATCTCCTTACTTATATTGGCCTCAAGCTGTACTTGTTGATCTTCTCGAGCAACTCATGAATTTCTAATTTCACATCACTTTGACAGACAATAGCAGCTTGAAGGAGGCTGGGCGAAATCAGCAAGTAATTGCTCTATCATCCTATTCTTGCTGCTTAAGAATTTCTTTTCCAAATTGTTTGATGGTTCATTAATAGATTGTTTCTAAAATCATCTGCAGATAGAAGCTGAGACAGCCTCATCAGATGCTACAAAGTAAGCATTTCCTTGCAATACTTCTACATCACTTTCTTCTTTGTCAATGGCGATTAATTTGTCAAATGAATTCTTCTAGGAATGAACTGCTGAGAGCATTGGACATGAGACTCGAGGCATTAGAAGAAGAGCTAGCTACTTCATTTAATCGAGCTGCTGGTGGCACTTGCTCCCCTCAACAAATTGCTGACCTATCAGCATTTGCTGAGCATTTTGGAGCAATAAACTTAAGGTAAATAACTAAAGTACAATCAAAATTATTTGAAACGGTTGTCAAGGATGTAGAAGTTATAAGTTGGTGGTATTCAGCTGATTCTGCCCAACCAAGAAAAGCATTCTGTTAAACAATATAGCAGTGTTCTAAATATCGGATACCGGTCTCGTACCGATCAGCCAAATTACATACCGGTTACCGGATACCGGGTGGGATATCGCGATATGACCCTAAATACCGGAGTGTCATATCGGTGTCATACCAGTTAAAGAATAATTATATAATTGGCTATATAGAACATAATAAAACGCATAAAATGAGTTTATAGCACTTACATTGGCTTATTTACATTCAACTTATGAATTTGCAGATCTCGTTTAGAACGTTCGCATATGCACAGAGACAGAGCGAAATACAATCATAAAATAAAGAAAAATAAGTTGATGTTGTTGTTTAGTAAAATGAAGGAAGAATAAGATGGTGAGTATGGGACTTGGTGAATAAAATTAACAGAAAACTCAATTTTTTGCAAACTAGTAAGTCATCATGCTAACTAGTGGATTTTCTTTATCAAATTTTGTTTTTTTTTCAACAACACATCCACAAAAAAACATATATGGATACAGTCCACATGCACAACAACAATAAATCTAGCATGAAACTCATACATAAAACAGTAAATCTGCAACAACAATTAGAATAATGACAAGATTCTGTTGCATGAAACAGTAAATCTGCAACAGTGAATCATACACAGTAAATCTGCAACAGTAAACCTAAGAAGTAGTGAATCTATAAATAGTAAATACTCAAATTAACAAATTTTAACTAGTATGAAACTCATACACACAAAATTATTTTTTGAATCACTGATTCACACTGAATCAGTGATTCGATTCACTGATTCAGTGTGAATCAGTGAACCGAATCACTGATTCAGTGTGAATCAGTGACTTCACACTGAATCAGTGAATCGAATCACTGATTCAGTGTGAATCAGTGATTCGATTACTCACTGTAGACTACCCGCCAATAAACAGTGCGTCAACTTAGCAATTCCCCTCAAATTACACAAAAAAAAAAAATCTAACATAAATCGCAATCAATTAAACCTAAATAGCACAATTATAAAAGAAATTGACGAAATTTGTAACTCTAAATCAAATTAAAATAAAAAATCAAACTAACCTTACCTGGCCGGCGGCGACTGCCCTACTGGAGAACGGCGAGCACTCTTCGAAGACTCACAGAGTAGGAGAAGAGCTATCGGAGAGCGGAGAAGAAAGATGGAAAGAAAACGAGAGATTTTTTGATGGATTGGGAAATTAGGGTTCGGGTTCGCTCCGTTCGGCTCGATCGGCCGACAAACGTGGGGAGAGAACGAGAGAGAGAGCCAGAGAGTGGAAGAAGAAGAATCGGAGAAGATTTAGGGCTGATTTGTGGGTATTTGGGATTAGGGTTTTGTCGCGGAGAGAGAGAGCTCGGATCGCCGGGAGAGAAAGAGAGAGAGAAAACGCGAAAGAAAATAAAAATTTCCCCCATTTTGACCCGTTTTATTGCTTAACGGGTCGGATTTTAACGGGTTAACGGGTTTAACCCGTAACCAAAATCCAATAACCGATATTATCCAATACCGGCCGGTATTGGATAATATCGATACCGGCCGATATATCGCCACGTGGCCGATATATCGGCCCATACCGGTCCAAAACGATACCCGATAAAAAATTCTCCATATCGTCTCGTTTCTTCAAAATTACCGATATACTGGCCGATATACCGGTATATCGGCCGATATTTAAAACACTGCAATATAGTGAAGAGAATGTTTGAGCAGTTTACATTATCACTGCTGCGCACCCAATGCTGCTCCCCCACCCCACACACGCACGCATACACACACGCACCCCCACCCCACCCCACCCCACCCCACCCACACTGCCAAATGTCTCATCATTGTTTCAACTTTCTTTTACTTGATCTCTCCTTCTGAGGTGTAGTTTTCAGCTTGCTTAGACTATATATAGTATAAGTTGGTGGTGTTCAGCTGATTATTGCCCAACCGGAAGAGGATTATGTTAAAAAAATTATATTGTAGAGTACATTCAATTGCACACTATCACTACTCCCTCAGCTCATCCACCCATCCATACCCCTCGTCCCTGTCTATTCCGAATTTCTACTCCTTATTTCATCTTGCTTTTACTTATTTCTCTCATTGTGTATGGTAGATTTTCAGCTTCCTTATTTTCTTGTTTTTCCCAGGAATTTCTTGATGAAGTTTTTGGCACGGAGACCAAAGAATCGTCTCCATGATTCTTCAGTTGTACAGCCTTCATCCTCACAGGATATAAGAAATAGTATTGCTAATCCAACACAAGCAGTTTCTCATGCAGCCTCGCAAACTCCAGTAGGACCTGTAAATATTGGTGTTTCGCTGGCAAAAATTGCACAAGCTGAGCGCCAAAGTTCACTGGAAAATGAGGAGTCATCTGATTTGAGTGATGAAGATCAGTCACGCACAGAAAGGAGCAGGTCACTTAAAAGATCTGCAACTCCGAGAAGATCTGCGTCCGTAATGCGACGCATTCAAATTGGGAGATCTGGGTCTCGAAGGTCCACTTCACTTACCATTAAGAGCCTTAGTTACTTTCCACCTAAGGAAAGAATTACATCCACCAGGGATAATGATGGAAACAGTGGAGATGAAGAGGCTGATCAGCCACCAAAACCTGAGAATCCAGTGAGAAGGATGAGTGTTCAAGATGCTATTAGTCTCTTTGAAGGTAAACAGAAAGATCAAAATTTGGATATCCAAAAAAGGAGAACTTCAGGAGAAGTATCTGCTATGACTGCTAAGTCTGTCTTAAGAAGATGGAGTGCAGGTATATGTGATTCCTTCACCCACAGCTCACATGAAGATGCCTCAGATGCTGCTCCTCAGGAGACGAAGGAACAGAACGAATTAGCAGAAGTAAAGGTTGAGCCTTCAAACACTGATGAAAGTCCTCGAGATTCTCAATCTTCAGAAGTGGAGAGCACTATGTTGCCTCCAATGGAAAATCCTCCTGAACCTATAGTACCCAAGGTTGAGGAAGTTAAGGACCGAGCAGCAGCCTCTGTTGAATGGAGTCGGCAGAAGGAAGTCGAACTGAATCAAATGCTAATGAAAATGATGGAGAGTAAGCCTGGAAAACAGCGAGGCACTAATGGTAGTAATGGTGTACAACAGGATGTTTCTGAGAAAAGGGGCCGGTTCTACAGTCAGTGTAGGGAGAAAAGGGATGTGAATCTTCGAGCTGAGCAAGCTGGAAAACGGGCAGTCAAGGATGCACATGTTAAACTAAAGAAGGAAAGTCTGGAGCAGAGCAAGGCAGCAATGGTCTCAAAATCTGTGAATGCCACAACAAAACGAGTCTCACCTAATCACTCTCAAAGACCACAGAGAAATTCATCCCCTCCAGTAATACCAAAGAAGGAAGTTTCAAAACCAGTTACTACGAGGAAGGCTTCGCCCAAAACATCACCGTTACCTGCTACACACAGGTCATGGTCAGTGGGACCATTGCCGAGAACAAGCGGAACTCCAACACCTAAAACTCCTTCTAAGACGGTTTCAACAGATAGCATGGCTAACCGGCGGAAGCCCCTGTCAACACCATCTGTGACCCAACCAAGCCCTAGGGCTGAGAGACTCCAGCAGATCAAAGGCAAGAAGGGAACTCCACCTGATGTCAACCCAAGCTTGAAAGGGCATGAAGAAAAGCAGCAGAGATCAGTGACTAAGAGCAGTAAAAGCGTGAAGAGTAATAGCCCTGTAACACCTAGAGATAATTCTGTAGCTTTGTCAGCTAAACCAAGTTTCTACAACAAGGTTACAAAGAAGAGCAGTGTTGTCCCATTAGAGGCAAAACCCTTCCTGAGAAAAGGTACTGGAACTGGTCCCAGGGGTAGCCCCATTGCAACCAAACCTAAAATTGCCCAGGTTGACAATTCTTCAAAAAACTGTGGAAACCTTATCCAACCTGAGGAAAATGAGTCCAGTTCTGTGATACCTGAGTCAACTCTCGACATACTTGACGGTGATGTTATCCAACAGGAACATGATTTTGCAAACCTAGAAGTCCCACTAGATAACAATTTTAATCATGATCAAATGGAGGACTGGGATCAGGGCAGAGGTGAATTGGATAATGACTTGAAGAATGCGATAGAACTTCCTATTCCGGAAATCCAAGAAGATGAGGATATGGGTATCTCATCAGCTGCATGGGTGGAAGTGGAATGTCAGGATGGTTCAGCTTCATGTGACAGTATGCTGCTTGACTTAACAGAATCCCCTGATCTTGCATCAGCGGCGGCATTGTCGAGTCGAAGGGTCCGCCATTCACTATCACAAATGTTACAATCTGACAGCAATGAACCAGAGGTCATTGAGTGGGGAAATGCTGAGAACCCTCCTGCCTTGGTTTATCAAAAAGATGCTCCTAAGGGTTTTAAAAGGCTACTAAGGTTTGCTCGAAAAAGCAAGGGGGAGGCAAATGTGACTGGTTGGGCCAGCCCATCCGTATTCTCTGAAGGAGAGGATGATACAGAAGAGTCCAAAGCTGCCAGTAAGAGGAGCTCAGATGCCTTATTGAGGAAAGTTGCCCTTCAGTCCAAGTTCTACGAGCCACCTAAATCCGTATCCACAGGAAGCGTTGGTGGAAATTCTAGCAACAGGTCTGTGGACTTCCAGGTGATGCATGAAGACAGGCCAGGTATGCTTCATCTCTTTTTTTTTTTGTTCATCAGATGTAGGCGGTTTTTGGATTGTCAAATTTCGAGTTATTCTAGCATACAGCTTCTATCAAAAGACTTTTAAAAATGTAAGAGTGAATCTGGGATATGCAAATTTGATGTCAATTGTCAGACTTCACAAGTTGCATCATTTTATATATTCCTTGTGACAGTTCCAGATAAAGATCTCCCTTCCAGGAGATAGTTAAATCAATGACTAGGAAGTTACATAGAATACCTTTTTTCATTCCAAATAACTATGCGACACTTGGAACTCCAATTTGTGGCAAGAAACAAATTTATTATGTTTTTACAAATTTGTTGATTAGATGATGGATGTTTTCTTAAAGCTGCAACTTGGCTTTTGGCTTAACAAGAACTGAACCAACACAATATGCTTGACATATGGATTTAGGTTTTCAGCGTTTTGGACACGTGATGCATGTGTAGCTGAAAATGATTTAAGTTAATTTTAATGAGAACTTAACTGTGAAAGATTTTATATGGAAAAGATACTTTGATGGATTAAGAAGTGACAGACTTTGTGAAACATGTATATGGCGTGCTCATCTGTACCATTTAAGGGGAATATCTTCTGTACTCAATGTTGGACTAGGAATTTCTTTTATACCCACAGAGTTTTTAGATTTCTTTTATACTAATTTTTTTTTTCACTAATTCTGAAACCCAAACCAAAATGTATAAAAAAGTAAGCAAACTTCTTTATATTGTAGCTAGTAAAATAAAATTATAGCACAATTATTCATATTACTATATATAATTATACCACTGTTCTTCACATTATAGGCTTATAAGTTATAGCTTAGCTCTACATTCTAAAAATGAACACTTTGGGTTTAAGAATAAGAGAGGTGGGGGCATTTAGGTAAAATCTTTTAAAGAAGTCCATGGATATAAAAGTAATTCTAGGTTAAACATTGCGTACAGAAAACACTTTCCCTTCTTTAAGTTGATGACATATTTTAAAGAAGTCCATGGATAACATTGTGTACATATTTTAAAGAGGCAGGGGCATTTAGGTAAAATCTTTTAAAGAAGTCTATGGATATAAAAGTAATTCTAGGTTAAACATTGCGTACAGAAAACACTTTCCCTTCTTTAAGTTGATGACATATTTGATTGTTTTTTTTTCCTTCTCCGCTAGGGCCCATTTTTTTGAGTTAATCACAATCTAACCCCCTATAATATGGGAGGCGTATAAATTATTATTTTTGAAGTTCGAAACTTGCACTAAGTCCCCTGAGAAAGCTAATGGAGTGTAGTGGGCGTCTGAGATTGGGTCACGTGATGCGCACGTATGATGAATTGTCTTTATTGCTCCCGACCGAAGTGAGAGGAGAAAGAGGGGGGATCGAGGATGTTAAGTTTATTCCCCACCTCCACTTATGACCCTGCCCTCTCCTCTCGTTCCATCCTCACCCACGAAGCACGAGGATGCAATGGCCGAGCCCATCGCCAGTGGAGACCATCTCGAAGAAGAGCTGGCAAGGGCTCTCGAACAAGTGGAGGCCGTGAGGCGGGAGCTCGATCTGGTGTTCGAGAGGAAGGAAGAGGCGATGTTGATGGCGGACAAGCTGTCAGATAAGGTTGGGAGGATGCAGAGCGATGCAGAACAGAAGGACAAAATCCTGTCGGCGCTGCTGAGGAAATCGAAGCAGATGCTGCTGAAGGAGGTGAAGATAGCAAAGACGAGGAAGTAGGCGAAGAAGTGGGGGGGGCAAGTGGGAGTCGAGGCACAAGAAGTCATTGAGACCGTCGTCGAATTTGGTGGAGACCGAGAGCTTGCAGGAGAGGAGGGATCAAATGCGGGCTAAGGGCAACAAGAATCTGCTCCTTAATTACTTTGAATCGGAGGGGAAGGGCGAGTGTCATTACAGCGAAGTGTCTGGATCAATACTTGAATGAATAACTCAGTGGTGGTGAAATAGGTACGGTGATCAAATTCTAGATCTGTAGGCACATTAACTGTAGTTTTTCAACAATCTGATCCTAGTTGGATTCTGATCTGATTTTGGTTGTTGTGTTGTTGTATGATTGTTGCCATGCACTTTGGTTGTTAATTTGGTAGTGAGAAGGATTTTTTTTAATGTTTTCAAAAATTTTAGATATTTTCTGTTACATTATTTAATTTTAGCATTTATATTTGTATGGAATGTTTCAAAAATAATGTTCAAAAATGAATTTGTATTTGTGGTTCAGCTGTGGGAGCTTGTTCTGTGTCCATGGAGTAATTTAAATTTCTGAAGATTTGTTTCTAGGCATTTGTGAATTTACTTTCTTCATTTTTTTCCTTCTAATTTGTAGCCAACTGAATAATTTTTGTTGCTTTTGAGAACTGAACTATATAGAGAGAGAGACAGAGAGAGGGATGCGAGGGAGAGAGGGAGTGAAGGAGAAACTCTTAAGGAGAGAGATGCGGGTAAAAAAGAAATTAAATAAAAAGAGTGCAATTTTGTTTAAAATGAGGTGAAATTATCTAACTGTTGACTATCATTAGTAACGGTTCATGGGGCTTAGTGCGAGGTTCGAACTTTAGGGATAATAAGTTATACACCCTCTATACTACAGGGGGTCTGATTGTGATTAACTCTTATAATGTTAAAGATCAGATTTTTTTGATATTTTTTTATATCAGGGTTTTTCTAACAAATCGGATGATCACATATAATGTTTAAAAAATGAAGCATCAGATATTGGTGGAAGTGAGTCAAACATGAGACACTAATCAATTAGAAACCTTATTAAGGAGTTTAAGGTTATAATTGCAGAGATAAGGTTGAGGTAACAATAGTTCCAATGTGATTTGGTTAGCTTGGTGAAGGTCTAGGAGACACTGAACTAAAGTTGGTTCAGTGCTTCTGACACAGTTTTTGTTGCAATCCAGCCTTGGGTGACATGGGTGTATCTGCCAGCTCTTTTCATGGAAAACATATTAGAAGTATTTGTGGCCAACCAAATCTTACTAGATATAACATGCAGTAATAACTAATTGGGGATTATGAAATTAGTTCTCTTATGAGGCCAGTCCTCTGTGTTAGAGACAGGAAATATTCCCCTATAGTAGAAAATAAGCATAGCACTAGTGATGAAAAGATACTAAAAGTTAAAATGTGAACAAACTATTGTACCCTTCTATACTAAGAAATTATTGCATTGTTCTTAAACCTTATACCCAAGTATGGTAATCAGCACTCAAATTCTTTGTACGATTTGAGTGAAACTTTTTCACTCACATTGGTCAAGAAAGGGAAAGGACTACATGGATGCTATGGGGAAAGGAATTTTTTAGGCAAGTGCTGAACAATGTCAAGAGTTGATTTCTGTTGATAAGATATATGACTTGAGAAATAAAAAATGTAAGATTACCATATAAAACGGAACCCCAAGCATGGTGAAACTAAATAGAGGTTTGAACATGAAATTTTAATACTGATCACTTTTTGTTTTTGTTGGAAAGGATGGCTGATTGTCTCCTCCTATCAAAAGTGGGACTAATAATGACAAAAAATAGGGTTATTCTGATATATATATATATATATATATATATATATATATATATATATATATATATATATATATATATATATATATCTTTCAAATATTTAGTTTTTAGAAAATTGCCCTCCAAAGCATTATATTAGCCGATTGACCTTGCAAATTTTTAGAAAGTCTTTTAAAATATCCCTCTGCAACTACTAAATCGTTAATATAAGGTAATATTCCCTTAATATTTTGAGACAACCCAATTAAACCTCAAGCCGTTCATCTAATCTTCTATCCCCTCCACTTCCACTCCCCCCTCCTCCTGTCCACCCTCAACCCACTAGCTCCCGTCAATCCCTCTCCGCCTTTGCTCCCCTCTATTCTTCATTCTCCTCCTCTTCCATCTCCCTCTCCACTCCACTCTCGACCCACTCAGTCCTATCAACCCCTCTTCTCCTACACTCCACTCCACTCTCCTTTTTCCTAGCTTCTCCACGCCTCTAGTGTTTCATCTCCTTCTCTTCCACCTGACCCTCCTCCTCTGCTATCAATCATTCTCCTCCTTTACTCCCCTCTTCCCTCTCCTTTTCCTTGATTTAGGCTAATGTTGCTTTGTATAAGTATACATTGGGTTGTTGTTTGAGCTTAAAGATTGAGAAGGCATAGTGTTTGAAATCTAATTGAAAGCAGGCGGTGATGAGCATAGAGAGGACGAGGTTATCGCGATCGAGGCGCGGGACATTGCAAAAGTGTGGGCCTGGGCGATGTGGTTGAGGGTGGAATAGTGGGTGAGATAGAGTGGGTTGATGGTAGGCGGGTGGGTTGCACTGGGAGAGATGGAGGGTGTAGGGCTGAGGATGAGAGTAGGCGGAGAGAGTTGTAGCAGGATAATTCATTAGAAATTAGCTTCAATTTCGCTCATTAGAGGCGGAGCTGAAGGTTTGATTTATTTTTTAATTGAGAGGCTAGGATTTTTCTGTGGTGTCGATTATGAGGGAAGAGAGAGGAAACAAGAGGTAGGTAAGTTAATTATAAGGGGGCATAATGGGAATTTCAAACTTCTTCCATTAGTTGACTATCGGAGATGATATTTTTCTGACTTCCCAAGATTTGGAGGGTTGATTAGGTAGGATGATGTTTTGGAGGGTAATTTTTAAAATATTGAAGATTTCCAGGTATATATCAGAATAATCCAAAAAATAAACATAGTGATATCATAAACCCTAGAAACAAAAGAAAAGAAAAGGGAAAAAAAAGAAACAGAGTAATTTCATAATCCCTAATTATGTGATTCTGCCTGTTTTCAACCTCTGTGAACAATATGCCAATGTGTTGCATTGCATTGCATATTAATTTTTAATGAATGCTTCTTTCTCAGCTCAATCAAGCATGCGTACTGCTACGATTTTGGACAGGTTGCGAGAAGGGCAGAGTTCAGCACCAGCCACCTCGACCAAAGGTAAACTCACCCTGCCATGAACAGAAATCTCCATGTCTGGTAGTATGACAGTAAACCCTGAAATAGTTATCATGAATTCCGGTTTAATTTTCTATACATCTTCATTACTTTACAAACTCTTCCAGCGACACGGTCATTCTTCTCTCTCTCAACATTTAGGAGCAGCAGATCGAGTGAGACAAAGCTCTGATAATGCACAGCACAGCTCCAAATCATGGTGGAAATAGGCAGGACGATCTTTGCCAGCCTCTGGGCTTACAGGCAAAGTGTAACCCGAGAAGTCTTTTCCTTTTCACTACCCTCTTCTAGATTGTGTTTGGGAGCTTGCCATTTTTCTGATCTTTGTTCATTTGTGGTGTTTTTGGATATGTAATATCATGAGGACTGTATGGGGTTTTGTTGAGAATGTTTAACATGATTTTGCTGCTATTGTTTGTGCTGAAAAAAGAAGGGCTGTGTGCTTAGTGTAAATTACCTGCACCAATAAAATGGCATTCAGAACTTTTTAGTTGAAAGTAGCTGATGTTCATGAAACTTGAGGGGGCAACTGTTTGTAACACGACGGTCGTAGGCAAAGCCTTATTGCAGTATTGCAGACAAATCTGATTATTTTGATTGCTAAATTCAAGTTGGTTAATTGTTCAGGATTAATCCTTCCGTTTCAGATTTAGCTAATTGCCCAGCAACATTCTTTGCGGTAGCTGTCGCTAAATTCGCTTCATCGCAACAATGGGAAGCCCCTTCTGCTGTAGCTTTTCGTAGAATCAGCACTGCTGTTGAATTAATCAGATGATAGCAAACCATGTTCCTGTTGAAGTTGATGGAAGGTAGAGAGATTTATTAAATTACTCATCACTGACCAACAATAGAACGGTTGTTTTAAATAACTAACTGCTTGCTAACAAAGGAGATTGGCTGCGGACAGCAACAGCAAACTGAAGAACACGAGATATATCTTCGCAGCAAGTTGAAATCATGTGTTTGTAGATTATGAATTTTTATTGGACAGCAACAGCAAACTGAAGAACATGAGATATATCTTTGCAGCAAGTTGAAATCATGTGTTTGTAAATTATGAATTTTTATTAGATGAGAATAGGTGGGTTCAAAGATTAGAAAAATTTGAACAGGTAGCACTGTCGAAATCTTCAAAGTCCAATTTGGGCTATGGGAGTCGCGTTCCCTCAACCAACTTAAAACTGAAGCAATCCATTAAAAATTTAAAATAAGCATTCCCAAAAAGGGAAATTGTTTACGCCTACTTTGCATCTCGATGAGAAAGAAAATAAACTTACATCGACTGTCCAACTATAGCTACTGGTGTGGTAGTGGAGGAAACTGGTCGATCATCTCAATTAGGTTTGTTTCATAATCGCTGGGAGCCTCGAAATCATGTACTTTCATCACTGTCGCAGCAACATTGGTGAGTTCACCGCTGGCAACATCTCCAAGCCCAGAGTTCTCGATGGTAATTGGAACCTGCAAATTTCATTGGCATTAATGAGTGATTTACAAGAAATGAGGGGAGAAAAAAAAAACTACTCCCTTCAACCATAAAATTGCACAAAATCTGCTCTTAGTTAATTCTGAAATATGACTATTTATGGCTTTTTGAATCAGCAGAGCTGAAAATGGAGCTGTACTCAAGTCAACTCGACCACATTTTCATTTTCATGTCCAAAAAATAAGATCAACTCTAGTAAACTCGACCACATTTTCATGTCCAAAAAATAAGATGGCATTAGACATATATTTTTTTTTTTAACGAAAAGATATGGATTCTAAAGATGGATTCTAAAGGTTTAAATGAGGAGATATTACTTGATAGAAATGAATGGAGTAGGACTATCAAAGTGATCGATCCGGCGTGATTATTTTTTTGCTTCATGTAGCCTAGCTCAAATACTTGGGATAAAAGGCTTAGTTGTTGTTGTTGTATTAGACATAATTTTTTTCTCATACATAATAGGTAATGAAAATAGACAGATCTAAGAAACAATTCTCAATTTGTACTATTCAAAATTTTGAATTAAAAAAAAAGTTAATACCAGTTAGGGATGGTAATAGACGCATCTGTAAGCTATTATTTTTTATCCTTCATATATAAAATTTTGAATTAGAAAAATAAAATTTTCACTTTTGATTCAAAATTTTGTATATAATAGACTAAAAATTGATGCACCGATACGTCCATTACCATCCCTAATAGAAGTGAGACACCCTATATTATATATAAGTAGTGTAATTTATTATCTCTTAACTTCAAAACTCTTAATTTAGTCCCAAAACAACGGTGTTAGTCAACGATTTATTATTTTCACTCTTTTTTAAATTGAATTGCACATCTTTTATGAAATCCCAAAATACCCCTTTCTCGCTCACTTTAACACTCACCCTAAACCAAACAAGAAGAGGGTATTTGGGGATTTTGATAAAAAATATGTAATTAAATTAAACATGGATGATAATAACAAATTTTTGAGGGACTAAACTGATAATTTTGAAGTTAAGAAATAATACGTTCTATTATTTCTATAGTACAGAGGGTTTCACTATAATTAACCCAAGGCAATGAATTTTTTATTTTTTAATCTAAAATTTAGAATAGAACATGCCATAAATTGATTCTCGTCCCTAACTAGAAGGTTTCAAAGAAATATACAAAAATAACTCCACACTTCCGTACCAGCTTAAAGTACTTCAATATCAACATGAACAAAATAGCAGGTGAAGCTAGGATTTTTGTCCAACATTGCTATGGGAGGCAGCTATGATTTTTATCCAACTATAGTTGATCCTAATTTAACCATTTACCAAACCAAAAATAGCTTAGAAAATCACTACTTAGTTATGTCTAGATTAACAGCATAGCAGTAGCAAGCTGTAGTAAAATAACCATAATTTTTGTTCTAGAATTCCGATTGAGTTTATTTAAGTTTTATTGGATAGGTAATTGAATTACTTACAACTATCCAAAATCTTATGTTCTAACTTAATTCTTATCCTGGCCAAATTAAACTTGTAAGTTTCCATAGTTCAGTATCAGGTCTATTACAACATGTTCATGGTAAATAAATCATAACTTTTACTTTATAACTCCAATTGAGCTCATTCAAATTTCATTTGGAAGGTAATTGAATTATTTAGGACCCATGAAAATATAAGAATCTAAATTTAATATTATTTTGGTTAAATCAAATCTGGATTCTCAACTATACTTGGTCCATAGCAGCAACATTATGCCCATAGTAAAATGACTATAAGTTTTGTTCTAAAGCTCCAATTACTCTCATTTAAAATTCATCGGAAATATGATTTAATTCTCTACAATTGTAAATTTTAGACTTTAGTTCCATTTTATGCTAGTCAAATAAGATCTGTAAATCGAACTGTTCGCCAAACTACAGCAACATATGCATATCTATTATGTCCGTATATGTTTTACTTGACTTATGATATGATATCCATATATACATCTCAAATCACTTTTATTATTACATGTACATGTTAATCTCAGAACTGTCATAACTCATGTCTTGGCATACATTTTATTTTTGTACATTTACCATTTGATACAAGATATAATACGCATGCACGCATGTTAATTTGTGCATGTCATTATTTGTGCATGTTATTCTTTCTTGAAAATGATATCTCACGTACATAAATATGTTCTATCACTCTTGTATCTACAAGTATTACCGTACGTGTATTTTCATATTCACATGTATTGATACATGCAACTTATCATATATGACACTTTATACATTGATACTTCGCATGTATTATATTATTGGAGTTTATAGTCCTATCTAAATTCGCCTAGAGACATGCCATCCAGTTTGCGTAAAAACCGATACCATTTCTTGTTAACTTTGCCATCGATGTGCCATCTGGTTCGCATGGAAACTGGTACCATATAATTCTTGTTAAAGCCTAGTGGCATGCTATCCGGTTTGCATGAAAACCGGTACCATTTCTTGTTAACTTTATCTATCGGCATGCCATCTAGTTGGCATGGAAAGCAGTGCCACATGTCCTTGTTAAATTCACCTATCAGTCCTTGTTAAATTCACCTATCAGCATGCCATTCAGTTCGCATGGAAACCAATACCATATGATTCTTGTTAAATTTGCCTATTGATGTGCCATTCGATTCGCGTGGAAATTGGTACATATGATTCTTGTTAAATTCGCCTATTGACGTGTCATTCAGTTCGTATGGAAACCAGTACCACAATGATTCTTGTTAAATTCGCCTATCGGTGTGCCATCCGGTTCGCGTGGAAACTAGTACCACAATGATTCTTGTTAAATTCTCCTATCGGCGTGCTATCTGGTTCGCGTGGAAGCTGGTACTATATGATTCTTATTATATTTGGCATATCTTATTGCTTGATCCATATATATCATGATTCATATTATATTTATCACACTTTAATTATGTTATATTTTGCCTACCATGTAATTCATGATGCATGTTGTATTTTACATACTTGCAGTTCATGATTCATTCATGTACATTTTTTATACTGTTCCTACTAATATGCCTCACTGATATGGTTTTCATAGTATTACATGAGTTTGGATCTATATTCTTATTTGGCTCTGATCCTTAGGGTTATCACACCCCAGATCTGCTAGCCCTGATTTCAGTGTTCTAGAAGGGGAAATCAACCCCTTGAGAATCCTCATTATTAAGAGTAGGCCGAGCACCAGTGGCCAAATTCGTGTAGGATCTTCATATATTTAATGTATTTATCGGTTTGACTTATACGTGCATGTGCATATGTATCCTACTTTCTAGTTTTGTCCGAGGTATCTGGACAGTTTTGTATAAATTCAGTACATATGTTGCTCTATTCGGATATTGTACTTAACTCTACATGAACAACTTTCGGTGCACATATTGATTATCATTTCCATATATCTATTTTGGATATTTCTATATTTGTGCTCGTAATATTGTAGCAGATAGATTTAGACATGTGAGAAATATCTCATATTTATGTGCTTTCATATCTTTTACTTGTGCTCGTGTATTGAAAAGAAAAAAAGAGTCTCGTGCACTCCAGTATTGAGAGTGCTCGCATGTAATACCCTATCCCTTTATTGAGACTCACGCTCAGGCCCATCAGTGTGGTTTGGGACATCACTGAGTAGTATCACAGCAGCCATTATTTTTTTCTTTTGACCCATGACTTTAAAATTCTGTCACATTTATACAAGCAATATCTATTAATAATTTTTTTGTTTCTATATCTTGTTCTATATCCTTTTCTTTATTTTCGATCCTGATTCCGTCCTTATCCGTTTATTTTCAGAAAAATGATTTCCCATCATCATACATGGACAACTCCTGAGCACGAGGAGCCTCCTCAGGGGGAGTGTGATCCGATGAGAGAGCTTATACATGTCAAGGGAATAGAATGTATTACTCAGGGTGGGACTTGAGGCAGCCCGACATTAGGAACTAGTCACTAGAAGGAGAAAGGCAGAGATGGGGGTGCAAAAGTGTTCAACAGACCATATGACTAAGGGATCAAGCAGTAGAGTTTCTCTAACTAAGTGTCAGATGACTCCTGTGATTAGACCACCACTGATTTGTAGAAATTGCTAGTTGCCTGGGCACACCCAGAGCACATGTAGGAAAGCTCTTGGGTTGTGGTTGTGTTGTGGCGCTGCAGATCATCAGATGTGGCCATGTCTGCAAAGAAGATTTTATACAGGTAATAGACAAGAAATGCAAACTCAAAGGCCTCAGCAACCACCTCAACAACAACAACCAGGACCAATAGTAATACCTATCAGGCCAGCACCGAGGAAGCCATTGGTACCACAGCAATAGGTCTTCCGAAGAGCTCATGCACAAGGACCTCCAGGATGCAGACATGGTCAGGCTTATAGCTTGACAACAGAGGAGGCCCGTGCATTCGGGGAAGTTGTGATAGTTATTATCTTAATTGGTTATGTACCTTTACGTATATTATTTGACTCCGATGCATCATACTGTTTCACATTATTTACATTCATTATTCAACATACTATACCATATATTACATTAGACTCGAGATTGGACATTAACACTGAGAATGAGATAACTTTGTCTAGTAAACCTTGTAGATATTGCCTAGCAGTGGTAGATAATAGAGAATTTCATACTAATCTATTGGTCTTAGACCATTGTGATTTTAATGTGATTTTAAGTATGAATTAGCTAAGAGCTTCTCATATAGTGATTGATTGTCATAGGAGAGGTATAGTATTTAAAATTCATAATCAACCTCTCTTAGGATAATTATGCTCCTGATGAGTGATATCTGGGCGAGATGATGCCATTCGAGAGAGATATCTATATCTTCTATAATAATACCCCGGTACCTATTTAAATTTATTATTAAATGAGCACTTCTCCATTTATCTTACTGTTATCTTCTATTCTTAATTTAAATTTCAAGAATGAAATTTTTTTATTAGGTGGGTAGAATATAATGACCCTAATTCTTAAACCCGTCCTTCGATTTATTCCATATCATCCGTATCAGTTTGGAAGTCTGAATATTGATACAGGCAGATACTAAGAAAATTGAGCTATATTTTTCAATTTAACCTTCAATTTTAAATTTCGCAGAGTGGGGACTTCTTATCTAGTTATTTTAGATTTTTTATATTTTTCTTGAATTATTACGAATCGATCAATTTTTAGGCAAATAGCAGATTAAAATAATCAAATTAAATAAAAAAATTCTAATTTTACCCTTACACCAACTCCAAGTTTATCTCCAGAAACTTTGCAGCCTTTGTTAAGCAAATTTGAGATGAAATTGACCCAATGGTAATTTTGTAAATAAGATGAAATTTAGGAGTTTTTAACATGACTGCATATCTATAATACACCACATGTTTGATCCCCGAAATAAATTCAGAAAAACATGAAAAAAATCAACTTTCTTCCTCTCCTTTCCCCCTTCATTTTCTCTTTAGACTTCCAATTCTAATTTCTTATTTATTTTTTTGAAATAAATCACCAAATATCTAGCCTGAGAGTGGGCTGAAAATTCATTACTATCCTATAAGCCTTATTTTTGAGTTTAATCTCTCCAAATCAACTCTAAAATTCTCCACCAATATGAAAAAACCTTTTCCAGTTCTTGCCCTTGTTTCCTTTAGTTATTCTTGAAAAATTTATCTACTTTCGGAGAGCAATTACATCAATATCGGTTTATTTCCAATTAAGATTCAATAAGAGGTAAGAGTACACTATCAAACCTTTTAAACTTGCAATTTCTTGATGTAATTTCTTTTTATGTGATTTTAGATGTATTATTAACTAAATTTCATAATTATGAATATCCAAACTTGAATGTAGCTTGATCTTCATTGCTCGTGTCTCCTCGTGCATGTTATACATGCAATGAACATATTGCTGCCCAACCTATATAATATTCAATATTAGAACTACCATAAATTTTGTATTTTAACTCCGACTGACCTTATCCTAGTGTTATTAGAAAGATAATTTACTAATCTATGTTTTATCCAATTACAGCAGATCCTAATTTAACCATTTACTTAACCAAAAAATGCATAAAAGACACTACTTACTTTTGTTTAGATTAGCAGTATAGCAGTAGCAAGTTATATAAAGTGACTATAAGTTTTGCTCTAGAATTCTGATTGAGCTTATTCAAATTTTATTATATAGCTAATTAAATTATCTATAACTGTCTAAAATCTTTTATTCTAACTTAATTCTTATCCTGGCCAAATCATACTTGGAAATTTCCTTACTTATGTACTAGGTCCATTGCAACAGGTTCATGATAAATAAATCATAACTTTTGCTCTCGAACTCCAATTAAATCCATTCAAGCTTTATTAGAAAGATAATTGAATTATATATGATAGATAAAAATATTAGACTCTAAATTTAATGTTATTTTGGTCAAATCAAAATCTGGAATCTCAACTATACATGATCCATAGCATTACCACTATGCCATAGTAAAATGACTATAATTTTTGTTTTAGAACTCTAATTAAGCTCATTTAAAACTTATCAAAAAGATAATTTAATTCTCTACAACTGTACAAAATCTTAGACTTTAATTTTATTTTGCACTAGTCAAACAAGACTTGTAATAACATATATATGTCTATTATGTTCGTGTAGGTTCCACTTGACTTATGATATGATTCCTATATACACATCTCAAATCACTTTTATTATTACCTATAAATGCAGATCTTAGATCTATCATAGCTTATGTCTTGGCATACATTTCGTTTTCACATTTACCACTTGATACAAGATATGATACACTTGCATACATGTTAGTTTGCGCATGTCATTACTTGTACATTTTATTCTTACTTATAAATAATATCTCATGCATGTGAATATGTTCTATCACTCTTGTATCTGCAAGTATTGTCATGCGTATCTTTTCATATTTACATGATATTGATACATGCAGCTAATTATATGACACCTTTATACATTGATACTTCGCATATATTACATTGTGGGAGTTTATAGTCATATCTAAATTTGCGTAGAGGCATACCATTTGGTTCGCGTAGAAACTGATACTATTTCTTATTAAATTCGCTTATAGGTGTGCTATCCGGTTCGCATGGAAACTAGTACGATATAATTCTTGTTAAATTCGCCTAGTGCAATGCCATCCAATTTACATGGAAACCGGTACCATTTCTTATTAAATTCGCCTATTAGCGTGCCATCCAGTTTGTGTGAAAATGGTACTATATGATTCTTGTTAAATTCGCTTATCGGCATGCCATCCGGTTCGTGTGGAAATCGGTACATATGATTATTGTTAAATTCGCCTATCAACGTGTCATCGGGTTCATGTGAAAACCACTACCATATGATTCTTGTTTAATTTTGTTGGCAGTGAAAATTTCTAAGTAAAAAGGAATTTTCCACACAGAACGCGGAGCTAACTCCGTAGCTCCGCGTTTGGCTATTTTAGCCTCGCGTTTGAGCAAAACGCAGAGCTAATCCATAACTCCGCATTCTGATGAATTTAGCTCCGCGTTAACTCCGCGTGAGCATATTTTATCAGAATTCCAAATTGATTGTGATTGAGATTTGGACTTATCCAATATCTAAATTGAGTCCAATCAGAATCCTAAATTGATTATGATTGAAATTTGGGTTTATCCAATACCCAAATTGAGTCCAATCAGAATTCCAAATCAAGAGATTTAAATCAATATTAAATATTTGATTAGAATCCTTGATGAATACAAAAACCTTATTTTACTATTCCTATGGAAACTCTCATAACTACTAAAGTCTATAAATACCCTCTTTGAGGAGACTTTAGAGAGAATCAATCAATAATAGATCAATCCATAGATGATCATCAATCTTTAAGAGATCTTTTTATAGAGTTTTGGAGAAGTTCGAGTTACGCATAGAGTCTTGAACGAATCATGACCAGAGAAGATCAGTTCTACAGTCTGCTGCCATCTTCAAGAGAAGAGTTCGTCGTCAGATCGTCCAAAAGAGCTACTTCGATAGATCCCATCGCCACACAGATCCCACACTATTTTGTAAAAGAGAGCGATTGAGATATAAAATCCTCTCGTTTGTTCTTTCTTTTTCTTGTTCACTTTCGTTGTAATTTAAGTTAATTAAATGGAAGGAAAGCAACAAATTTCTGCTGCGAACAAACTGGTGACCACAGTGGGAGACGTCTCTTTCACCGAAGAAGAGATCGTTGCGCAATATGAAGTCGATAGGATCGGATCTGACGTAGATATGTTGGTCATAGAAATCGACCAGCAGAAGTATGAGGAGTATCTCTCTTCTGAATCAGGTAACCTGAACGAAATGCGACACTATCGTTGCGTGCGCTTCAATACCCGAGGAACGGGTAAAAAGGTATCCACCGATGAACGGGGATCCTTGGAGACCGCGACCATAGAGTTGTTGTTTGGGCAGAAAATCCTAACAGAGGATGGCCTCTCTACTGCCAAAAAAGGCATGGGAACTGGATTGACAAGAACCCAACTCCGAAATAGAAATCGGAGAGCTAGGCGAAAGGCCCTCAAAGCCCGCATTGAACGCGAGGCTAACTTCATTGAACGCGAGGCTATGATCCCTCGCAAACTGGCTCCGTTAATCGTAAGACCAGTCAGTATCGCGTTAAACACAAAGATTCAACTTGCGTTAATCGCAAGGACAAGCCAGCGTGTGATTCTCCACGCGAGGCTATTACTGGGCTTAGCGATAACACGAAGCCAGTAAGATTTGCGTTAATCGCAAAATTTCTGACACTTGCGATAAACGCGAGAATAAAATTTCCTTAAAACCAGCGTGTGATTATCCACGCGAGGCTATTACTGGACTTAGCGATAAACGCGAAGCCAGTAAGATTTGCGTTAATCACAAAATTTCTGACACTCGCGATAAACGCGAGAATAAAATTTCCTTAAAACCAGCGTGTGATTCTCCACGCGAGGCTATTACTGGACTTAGTGATAAACGCGAAGCCAGTTCAACTTGCGATAAACGCAAGATTTTTGACACTTGCGATAAATACGAGAATAAAATTTCCTTAAAGCCAGCGTGTGATTCTCTACGCGAGACTATTACTGGACTTAGCGATAAACGCGAAGCCAGTTCAACTTGCGATAAACGCAAGATTTTTGACACTCGCGATAAACGCGAGGATAAAATTTCCTTAAAGCCAGCGTGCGATTCTCCACGCGAGGCTAATACTGAGCTAAGAGATAAACGCGAAACCAGTAGTACTTGCGATAAACACAAGATTCCTCAGCTCCGCGTAAATCGTGAAGAAGATTGGCAAATTGTAGTTAATCGCAAAAATCGCGCTAGACGCGAAGTTGTGACTTACGTTAATCGCAAGAGTAAGCCAGCATGCAAGAATTTTCTTCCATGCGGGGCTAAGGTTCCAGAAGATAAACTTCTGAAGGAACGCCAAGCCAGTGTAAAATGCGAGGCTAGCGTAGCAAAACACGGAGCTATTTCTCAGCCCTGCGACACAAAACGCGAAGCTAATTCTCAGCTCCGCATTCCAACACGCGAAGCTATCTCTCAGCTTCGCGAAAATCAACCCGCATACCAAATCAGGGCTGATCGTCGCACTAATGGACCAGAACTAGACTCCAGCAATCTCAAGAACCTTCAGTGGGCTCCTGGACCCTCTCAGTAGATGAGTGGGCCTCACAACTCCATGACTAAAGTCACCGATCTCAGGGAGTACTTAACCAAGAAGAGAAGTATAGAACAAGTTCAATCTGAGTCTTCTTGTCATTGCCACCAGCTTATGACAGCAGTGTCCGCTGTAGTGGATAATTGTTGCTGCAATAAGAACAGAGTATCAGTGTTCGACCGATTAAACGAGTCGGACAAAAATCCTGCTAAGAAAACGAAAGCTACTCCCCGAAAAGAATAGAGAATTGTAACCTCCAATATGGTTGGAAAGGGGAAGAAGGTTGCAGAGAGGGATAATGATTCGGAATCAAGTAATGAAGAACCTCATCACTTTACCAGACTTAAATCAAGAGCTGTCCCGCCTCGAAACTATAAGAAACTTGTAAAAGGTTCTTATAATGACGACAGCGATAACTCGGCTATAGTTTCACCTCGTTTCTCTGCATCATCTCGGCTACAAAAGTCAGCATCACATATGGCGGATAAATCTAACAACATCGATCAAAGATTTGAAGCCCAAGAAAAGATGATTCGCGAGCAACAAAAGACAATTGAAGATCTTAAAATGATGCTCTCGAAAGTGGTCAAAAATACTCAGAAGATTGTTGAGGATAACGCTAAGAAGGAAAAAGAAACCTCTTTCGATAAACTGAACGAGGAAGATAAGGAAGAAAAAGCTCACTCAACACATGAGGACGAGGACAAATATTCTTTTCATGACCCTCATGAAGAGAAAATTGAGAAGTTACAAAGCCAACTAGAGATATTGATGCACAAGAAGGAGTTGAAGGAATCAGGAGTCTCGAGACCATACCCGCTTGAGTGGGACTTCACCCCTTATCCAGAAAAGTATAAACCGCTCAAGTTGGAGCCATATGATGAGAAAGGATCTCCCAGTCAGCATATCTACTACTTCTTGTCTTAAGCAGGGCATTTGATGGGCAATGACCCAGTGATGACTAAAGTATTTGCAAGTACCTTGCGAGGGCCTGCTTTCCATGGTTTATACAGTTGCCCCAGGTACTATCAATAACTAGTATGATATCGAGAAACAGTTTTTGGCACGTTTCTTTGAGGATGATACCGAAATATCGGTTCATTCCCTCCTTACGACGAAACAAGGAGAAGAAAAAACAGTTAAGAGTTTCATTGAACGCTTCAGGGAAAAATCCGTGTATTGTCGACACAGTATGACCCAGAAAACCCTGGTAGAAACCTGCAAGTATAACTTCAGGACTGGCGTGCTGATAAGAATGAGAGCTGTAGAGTCCAAAACTTGAAAAGATTTACTGAAGCAGGGAGAGCAGGCGGAAGATATAATTCGCCGAATTGAGGAATCTCGTAGTACGAGAAACTCTATGAATAACAGGCAATATCCACAGAATCCTAAAAATAAAGGGAAGGTTGTGATGACGTCAGTTGCATATTCAAAGCCAAAACCTCAAAATCCGAGAGGTGCAGGTCAGAATAGACCCCACCAAGATAGAACTTATACATTCAAGACGGAGCAGACATGTACTCTATTCCATCTCCTCTTTAGAAAGGGCATGTTGAAGCTTCCGGAAAATGGAAAACCGGAAGACGCTGGTAAAACCAACGACCCCAACTATTGCCTGTACCATCAGAATGTCGGGCACCCAACTAAGAATTGCTATCCTCTTAAGAACCGAATTCAGGCATTGATAGAAGCCGGGATTCTCACACTTAAAGAGGAACAGAAGAAAGTTTTTGCAAATATGGTAACTTTAGTAGTAGGAACCAATGAGTTCCCTGCCAGAGCGATCCCTGTACCTGTAGGGAAGCCAATATCGACACCAAGCATGGGCAGCCCGCACTTGCAAGCTAGCCTCTTGGGTACACTCCGAATCACAGTTGTGACAAAGTCATTCTCATTGGCTAGCAGCCGGATTTGGCTGGGGGTGCCAAAAATATTGACGATGATAAATATCATGTTGCTTCCGCTACTTTTACTAGCCATTAGAATGGCTAATTGAGTGCTTAAAAAAAATGTCCAATGCTGTTAAAGCGGCGGGACGAGGAGATCAAGTTCCTCGCCAACCCTATCATACTGGGGGTAAAAGTATTAAATTAACTACCTGTTAAAGCGGCGGGAAGAGGAGATCAAGTTCCTCACCAAATCCATTTATAGCTGGGGGTTTGCTAAAAATCTCGTAGACCTATTATGTTAAGCTCTTATCTCTGACAGTATGATTTGGATTATTCTCATCTCTGTTCAAGTTACGTGTGAGAGCACTTGGACTACGCATGTGTAATTAGACGCCTCTGTCGAAATCTGATGATCATGACCCGATTATCTTGGCGTGTGCAGTTTAAGTTACGCATGAGAGCCTTGACTGCCTCCATCAAAGTTTCAAGCATGTGCGATTAAGCACCTCTATCGAATTTCTTGATCTTAACCTGATCACCAAATTGAAGATCCAAAGTATTTTAAAATTTGCTAAATTCTAAGCCATTTTGAAAACTTTAGAGGGGGTTCTGTTGGCAATGAAAATTTCTAAGTAACAAGAAAATTTCCACATAGAACGCGGAGCTAACTCCGTAGCTCCGCGTTTGGCTATTTTAGCCTCGCGTTTGAGCAAAACACGGAGCTAATCCATAGCTCCACGTTCTGATGAATTTAGCTCCGCGTTAACTCCGCGTGAGCAGATTTTATCAGAATTCCAAATTGATTGTGATTGAGATTTGGACTTATCCAATATCCAAATTGAGTCCAATCAGAATCCTAAATTGATTGTGATTGGGATTTGGGCTTATCTAATACCCAAATTGAGTCCAATCAGAATTCCAAATTAAAAGATTTAAATCAATATTAAATATTTAATTTGAATCCTTGACGAATACAAAAACCTTATTTTACTATTCCTATGGAAACTCTCATAACCACTAAAGTCTATAAATACTCTCTTTGAGGAAACTTTAGAGAGGATCAATCAATAATAGATCAATCCATAGATGATCATCAATTTTTAAGAGATCTTTTTCTGGAGTTTTGGAGAAGTTCGAGTTACGCATAGAGCCTTGAATGAATCAAGACCAGAGAAGATCAGTTCTACAGTCGGCCACCATCTTCAAGAGAAGAGTTCATCGTCAGATCGTCCAAAAGAGCTAATTCGATAGATCCCATCGTTACACAGATCCCACACTACTTTGTAAAAGAGAGCGATTGAGATATAAAATCCTCTCGTTTGTCATTTCTTTTTCTTGTTCACTTTCGTTGTAATTTAAGTTAATTCAATGGAAGGAAAGCAAAGAATTTCTGCTACGAACAAATTTGTTTAGCGGCGTGCCATCTAGTTCGTATGGAAATCGGTTCTATATGATCCTTGTTATATTTGACATACCTTATTACTTGATTTATGTGTATCATAATTCATATATATTTAGCACACTTTAATTATGTTATATTTTGTCTACCATGTAATTCATAATCCATGTTATATTTTGCATATTTGCAGTTCATAATTAATTCGTATATATCTTTTATATTGTTCCTACTACTATGCCTTACTGATATGATTTCCATAATATTACATGAGTTTGGATTTATATTTTTGTTTGGGCTTTGATCCCTAGATTATCACACCCCAAATCTGCTATCCTAGATTTCAGTATTCTAGAAGGGGAACCAACCCCTCAAGCCTCCTCATTTTTAGGAGTAGGCTGAGCGCCAGTAACCAGATTCCCGTAGGAACTTCATCTCTTTTGTGTATTTATTACTTTGGCTTGTTCATGCATATATATCCTACTTCCTAGTTTTGTCCGATTTATCAGGACACTCTTATATATATTCAGTATTTATATTACTCTGTTCGGATACTGTACGTGATTCTACATGAACAACCTTTGATGTACATGTTGTTATCATTTCCATATATCTATTTTTAGATATTTCTATATTTATGCCGGTGATATTGTGGCAGATAGATTCAGAACTGCAGGAAATATCTCATATTTATGCACTTCTATATCTTTTACTTATGTATGTATATTGAAAAGAAAAAAGGGCCTCGTGCATCTGATGTTGAGAGTACCCGCCGGTGATACCATACCCCTTTATTAGGATACACACTTATGCCCACCTGTGTAGCTTGGGGGCATCACACTTATAATGTATTTATAATCCTATTCCCAAAAAAGTTTATAAAAAACTTCTGGCAGCTATGACATAGTCTAATTTGGGATTAATCACGTAAATATCTATATTTGTGTGATTTCTTATTCTTTATTTTTCCTGCACTTGCTACTCAGGTCTATGATATTCCCAACAATTGGTATCAGAGCATCATGTTTGAGTGGGAGCAATAGCCACAAAAGATGAAGAGATCAAGATAGAGAATTTGAATGAGTCAAACTTCAAGATTTGGTAGATGCCGATTAAAGATTATCTGTATGGGAAGGATTTGTACCAAATCTTGATAAGAGAGAAGTCAAAGGACATGTGCGAAACAGATTGGAATATTTTGGATAGAAAAGTTTTGAGAGTGGTGCATCTATCATTGTCATGTAATATTGCGTTCAACATTCTGAAGGAGACGACTACAACCCCTTGATGGAGGCTTGGCCAACATATATAAAAACCATCTGCAATAAATAAAATACATCTTATGCATTGCTTATTTAATTTGAGAATAACAAGAAACGCTTTTTGTTAGATTAATTTTTGTAATTAATCTATAATTTTGGGCCACACAGTAGACAATTAAAATGTGTGTGCTATCATTTAATTAAGCCAAGTCTAAATTTTGTGGTCTAATTAATAATGGATTAATTGGCTTAAATGGTATAATAGTCATGAGATTATTATGTAGATACCATTAGATAATTATTACTTCTATGAGGGGCAGAAGGGTAATTATGGTAAAAATTATAACTGCCCTAACAGTTTATAATTAGGGTTATGGTCCCCGTTCTACCACGACATATTCTGATTTCTCAAAATCATCTCAGAGAGAATTCTAAGGAAGGATCTGGTGATTAGAATTGGAAGACCATAACGCAAGGGTTCTCTTCTCGCAAGATTTCTACATCAATGGATTCAGGTATGCTTCCGCTTTTAATTTTGTACTCATGGTGTTAATCAGGAGATTCAAGAACATACAAAATTATTTCTTTTACTTCGGATCTATCAATTGATAAATTATTTTTTATTTCGGATTTATCAATTGGTAAATTATTTCTATTACGGATTCTAACATGCTCAATTGTTAGAATCTCATAATTATTGATTAGAATTGTTAGAATCCGTAATTTAGTACATGCTCAATTGTTAGAATCCGTAATAGAAATAATTTACTAATTGATAAATCCGAAATAAAAAATAATTTATCATTTGATAGATCCGAAATAAAAGAAATAATTTTGTATATTCTTGAATCTTCTGATTAATACCATGAGTACAAAATTAAAAGCGGAAGTATACCTGAATCTATTGATATAGAAATCTTGCAGGAAGAGAATCCTTGCGTTATGATCTTCCAATTCTAGCCAACAGATCCTTCCTTAGAATTCTCTCTGAGAGGATTTTGAGAAATCAGAATACGTCGTGGTAGAACGGGGACTATAACCCTAATTATAAACTGCTAGGGCAGTTATAATTTTTACCATAATTACCCTTCTGCCCCTCATAGAAGTAATAATTATCTAATGGTATCTACATAATAATCTCATGACTATTATACCCTTTAAGCCAATTAATCAATTATTAATTAGATCACAAAATTTAGATTTGGCTTAATTAAATGATAGCACACACATTTTAATTGTCTACATGTGTGGCCCCAAATTATAGATTAATTACAAAAAATTAATTTAACACTTTTATGGTAGAACACCTTAATGAGTTTAACATTATTACAGCTCAATTGATTTCTGTTTCTCGTAATTTTGATGATGAAGTGTGGGCCTTAAAACTTTTGTCTTTTTATCTGAGAGTTGGGAGAGTATTGATCGTGATTTTGTAGGGAAGATGCTGAAATTTAGTGATGTTAGAGATCTAATTTTAAGCGGAGAAATTTATAGGAGGAAAGTGGGTCTGACATTGGATCGGTTTTGAATTCCGAGAATAGAGATATGCAACATATAAGTAGCCAATAAATTGTAGCTGATTGAAGTCCAAACGTAAGAGTAAGGCGTGTTAGAACTCTGACCATATTAAACATATTAAGGCGGATTATTGAGCACCCAAGAAAAAGACGAAGAATGGTAAAAAGCAATCGACTAATATCATGGAACGCAAATGAAATCTCTATTGCATAGTCTCATTTGGGCCCTATCCAAGGACATGATTTCCACAGTAAACAACCATATCACCCAGCCATCATCCCGTAAGTAACTCCAAGTTATTATCTAATCTCATAACTTCCAACTCCTCATTTAAGTTAATGTATTACTATCTTTAGCTTGTTTCATCTTACTAACATGAGTATGTCCCCTGCATACATAGATAATGCCCATGCCTGCTCGAGGATAGGCTGGGGGAGCACCGCCAACCCATCTCTCCCATCATCCGTCCGGTCCGGCCCATCACCAAAACCCTGCTTTATTTGCGGTATCACTCTGAACGCCGGGTCCAACGGAGAGCATGATGGGTCTAAACACAAAACTGAGAACCAGCCTGACTCAAAAGCTTAAGCCTTTAGATCAAGTCCCCAACTTTGTATTTAAACTCATAGATTTTTTATTGTTCCATCCGACGTGGGATTATACTATGAACTTAACAACATGGAACCTTGCCTGACCCAGATAGCTGCTTATTGCCACTAGATGGCCCCATTCCAATTTCAAGTCTTGTTCAACATGAAATAGACACTACTGTACGTTCCCAGTCGACCTCTGCCTCATTCAATTCTTATTGGTGAACTCACATGCCGTTGCCCCCACATAATTGGATATGTTGTTCCTTTATTTTGATTGGCATCCTTTTATCATCAACTAATAAATAATGCCTCGAATGATCGGGAGCTAAGGCATGCAGTACTGTCACAAGATATGAATGCTAGAGCTTTAAATGAATATATATTACTCGATAGAGCTGACATGATTCTCTTTTTGGTTCATATAGCCTACTCCAAATATTTGGGATAAACGGCTTTGTTGTTGTTGTTATTGTATGTGAATTTATAAGAAAATTATCAAAGTAAATTTATAAGGAGGTATCCAAGTAGTATAAATAATTGCACAATTGCTCATGATGAAAGTGTGTAAAGATTGGTCGGCCTGGCTAACGATTCGTGAAGACAACTTTACAATGTATGGAAGCTGTATATAGAGAATACGAGAATGTTCGTTATGTGAATCGATGCAACTAAAATGTTTTCTTTCTTTGAAGTTAATGCGATGTGATGCGATTCTTTTCCTCCACTAGAATTACCATATAAGTTATAACCTGTTGAACCATTTGTATGAAATAAAGTTCTCGGTACGTACAATCATTTCATTGATGGCAGGTGTAAGTTGCTAAATGCAAAACGGATATAGAACGAGAGATACCCTCTGAAAATTAGAATCTTTATATGGCTGATGCAGAAAGATGCAATCATCACTTAGCCTAAACTCCAACGTAGGAACTGACATGGACCAAATATTTGTGTACTCGAGAAGATGCAACACATTTATTCTTTAAATGTGATTTCTCTAAAAAAAAAAGGTATGGAATGAATGTGGACGATGTTTGGAGATGAAGTTCGATATAATGGAAGAGGGTAGTGTTTGCTCAAAATTTACACCTTTCCTTCCATTATAAAATTATTTGATTACAACGAGAATTGAGATTACAAAAAAAGAGTTGAGGAATAATAAGAACGAGAATATTGATTTATTCCCTTTTTTATGTGAGTTCGGGTGGCGGTGGAGCCTCGCTGATGCACTCCGTTAACCGTCTGACTAGGAAGGAGATGGCTTCTTTCTCTGTGAACTCCTGAAGAAAACCCGCTCCTTCTGAATTCTCTCTCAAATTTTCTCTCTTTTTTTATTTTTTTTTTTTTGGATTAATTTCTAGGTAAAGTCCTAGAAAATACAGAGGATGGCAGTCAATGAGGTTTGTATTGTCTTCGGGTTTGCCGTCTTTGAGGAGATGAACTCCTCGAATTTCATTGGTCAAAATTTCAGCGTTGAAGATTACTCCCATGCTAATTCGGATTGCACCACAAACTTCTAATACAAAGGGCTCTCCCACTGTGGTCGCCATCTTTTTTTCGGTGAAATTTTCTAGTTCTCTTCATTGCCACATATTACAATAATCTTCAAAAATTACAATAATCTCAAAATTACAATGAAAAGAAAAATAGAAAATAAGAAGAGAGATTTACAGATCATCCGTCTTTTTACAAAAGTAGTGGACTTTTCACGTGGCTATGGAGTGTAGACCTTGTACCCCGTTGACTATCCGATGGAGATGGGAGCAGCATGGCAGCATGACGACGGTCCGTTTGCTAGTTTTTTTAGCAGCATGACGACAGCCAGTTTGTTAGTTTTTTTTATGAACGCGCCTAGGTACGATTTGATTGACCAGATTAACCGGGTTATACGCACTCAAGAGCTCGTTAATTACGCACTCAAGAGTACGAATCTTGGGTCTTTCCAAAAGGTCCCCTCCACAATGCCTCATGACGTCTATTTATAGGCACAAGTTGGGTAGATCACCTGCCTTACAGATAATGATGGAAATATACTGTAATCCAATCAAATATTTGATTTAATCTAATCTGATTTGGTTCAATGAATCTGGTCCTGATTTGATCGGGGGGCATTTGGCAGAATCTTTGAGATTTTCAGTTTGATTAGATTGTACTTAATTTGGATTTGACTAGATTTGAGATCTCCATCCACTTTGATTCTATTTGGATTCTTTGAAATATTGGCAGATGTGGGCCCCTCCTCATCAATTTTTCCCTGTCAACAAGACCTCCTCCAAAGTTTTTGAAATCTCGTCGTTAGTTTGTAACGGGTTTAGAAATACTTTGGATTTCTTTATTGTGATTTTGTCATTGGCTTGAACCATTCATTGATCGATGAGCTGTTCAATCAATGAATGTCAGAGGTGATCATTAACGTAGCAGTCTTGGATGACTTGTTGATGTAGTACTTTGAGGACATACTTTGGTCGTTCTCCTTGATAGATCTTCTTGTTGGCATTTGACCTCTTTTTTTTTCTTCATGGAATATCCACTTTACAATGATGAATTTTGCGCCTGCTCGTTTCTTCATTCCTACAAACATGAATAAAGAATTCTTTTAGTTTCATGTCGCTTACTTTCATAATATTTGGGCAATGGGCGATGATGGTGATGGAATGGAAGTACAGTGATAATGACTTGATGGTTTTGGATATGATGACAATGGTGTAAGTGGTATATGATAATGGTTTTGGTAAACGATTGATTTTGAATGCGAAGTGACTCGCCTGGCTGACAGACAGAGTTTAATGACTCGCCTGGCTAACAGACAGAGCCGGATGACTCGCCTGGCTGATAGACAGAGCCGGTGATTATTGGATTGATATTAAGAACCATGAGCAGAGGTGTTCAGAAAACGTACCCATGGAACTTTGACAGAGATGTACCATTAAGCATATCAAGATTGCTTGGCATGTTTAATGTGATGCCTCTCCCCTTTGCCTTTTTGACATCGAGTTGTTCCTACGTCTAATATGATAAGACTTGGTCGAGAATTTTATCTTCCTCTTGCCCCTTGCCTCAAGGGCGTTGGGCTGTCCGCACATTATTTCTTATCATAATGGGGTATCTATTCAATAGATTGTTGGAGTGTGACCGGGTGAGGGTCGAAAACCATAGGCAGAGGTGTTCAGAAAACGTACCCATAAGGTCTCGGCAGAGGTGTTCAGAAAAACGTACCGAGGTGACCGGGTTAGGGTCAGAAAATCATAAACAGAGATGTTCAGAAAATATACTCATGGGGTCTTGGCAGAGGTGTTCAGAAAACGTACCAAGGGGTTTCAGTAGAGGTGTACTGTTAAACAAACCGATTGAGTCTTAGCAGAGGTGTTCAGAAAACGTACTGAGGTGACCGTGTTAGGCTCAGAAACCATGGGCAGAGGTGTTCAGAAAACGTACCTACAGGGTCTCGGTAGAGGTATTTAGAAAACGTACCGAGGTGACAGTGTTAGGGTCGGAAAGCCATGAGCAGAGGTGTTCAGAAAACGTACTCATGGAGTCTTGGCAAAGGTGTTCAGAAAACGTACCAAGGGTTTCGACAGAGGTGTACTGTTAAACATACCGAAGTGATTGGATTTAAATTATAAGGTAGCTCGTCCGACCGACAGACAGAACTGATGACTCGCCTGGCTGACAGACAGAGCCGGTGATCATGTTGGGATCATAAATTGCATTATTTGTGAATGCTCAAATCTTGCTGTCAGAGGTAAGATCTTAACATGACAGGTTCACGGTTTTTTAGCAAACCCCCAGCTATCAACGGATTTGACATGCTTTTACCAATCGCCGTTTGCATTGAGCTGGCCATGCTTTTCCCCTCAGCATGATGAGTTATCAAAGGTTCTGTTTGGCCTTAGATGCCGAACGTTCCTTCTCCCTTTTACTTTTGAAGTATTGGGTGGTTCATACTTTTATCTCAGCATGAAGAGTTATCGATAATTTGAATTCCTCTCCCCTTTACTTTTGAAGCATTGGGTTATGAGTATCCTTATGGGATGATGTCATGACAGACTTGTGGTGAGATTTTTAGCAAATCCCCAGCTATAAACGGATTTGATGTGTCTTTACCAATCGCCGTTTGAGTTGGGCTAGCCATACTATTTCTCTTAGCATTGTGAGTTGTTGAGGGTTTCATTTGGGCTTAGCTGCCAAATTTTTCCTCTTCCCTTTACCTTGACGACGTTGAACAATTCATACTTTTACCTCCAGTATGATGGGATTGGTGAGAAATTTATTCTCTTCCCGTTGCCTTGATGGCGTTGGGTAATTCATGCTTTTTACCCCCAGCATGGTGAGGTTGGCGAGAAATTTATTCTCTTCCCGTTGTCTTGATGGCGTTGGGTATTTCATGTTTTTTACCCCCAGCATGGTGGGGTTGGCAAGAAATTTATTTGGACTTACATGACAAACTTCCCTCTATCCTTAGTCATAGAGACGTAGGTTTTTTTTTTTTTTTTTAAGGTCTGGATGCACCCTCACAACCCCCTGCATCTCTGTTGCATAAGAGACTAACCCTTTCTTCTGCAGATTATGAGGGGTCTAAATTAACCGCCCTGAGCTCGTCTTTGGAATTGTTATGAGCTCAAGTGGTACCTTTAAACCATTAGCTCTTACTCCTTTTTTGTTCAGTTTTGAGCTGAACTGCTCCAGCGTCAATCAATGCTTGAATTTTATCTTTTAGAATAAAACAATTCTTTGTAGGGTGACCTACAATCCGGTGGTACAGATAGTAATTCGGATCGTTAGTCTTCCCGACCTCTTCAGGCCTCTTGCTCTCCGACAACTTGAGCATTTTGCGCTTGCTGAGCAGATTGAATATAGTAGCAGTATGCTCATCCTTAAATGAATACTGCTTTTGAAGCCTAGGTGACTTTGCTGTTTTGCTTAAAATTGGCCATGCTTTCTGTTTTGGTGTGTTTTCTACCGCTATTGTCATTATGTCTTTCTCTTTGGAACGGAAAAAATGGAATGGAGGTTCATTTGCACTGCTTCCAATTGCAGACTGCTGCTTTTTGAGGCGTCGAAATATATCTTCGGCCTGTTCACCCTGCTTAAGCAGATCTTTCCATGATTTGGTTTCGACCGAGCTCATCTTATCTAGAACGTCGGTCAACAAATTTTGCTGCAAGTTTCCACAAGAGTGTCCTGCGTCATGTCATGTGGGCATCGAGCAGAAAGTTCTCGGAACCGCTCGATATAAGTTTTGACCATCTCGCCTTCCTCTTGCTTTGCTGCTAGCAAGGATAGTATAGAGACTTCAGTATCATCTTCAAAGAATCGGGCTAAGAACTCACGTTCTACATCAGCCCATGATTTAATTGTTCCCTGGGGTAGCTGCATGAACCAGGCAAATGCGAGCCCCTGTAAAGTGCTCGCAAATATCTTAATCAGAGTCGGATCATTCCCCATGAAGTGTCTTGTCTGCGACAGAAAGTAGAAGATGTGCTGTTACAGCAAACCTTTACCGTCGAATGATTGAAAGTTCGATGGTTTATATTTTGCAGAATAAGATACGATTTTCAATTCTATGGCATAGGGACGTACTACCCCCACCTCTTGCAGTTTTTTGCGATGAAGAAGAGTTTGTAGTTGGTTCTCCATCTTCTCTATTTTCTCTACGTGAGGGTTGATGATAACCTTCACTTTCTCTCCCTCTCTTGAATGAGGAGGTATTTCTTCTTTCTCGTCCTCGCTGTCTTTATTTATTTGGACAGGTCGTTTTCCTTCCTGCCGATCAGAAATGGACGACGAGGATTGACTCTTTCTAGTTTGAGCTAACAACTCAATTAAAAATTGTTTCATTTCTTCTATTGTCTCCTCTTGCTGTTCGAGACATTTTTCTTATCTCTCAAACCTTCCAGAGACTTCTTCTAGACACACACCCTCTAGCTCGATAGAAACTCCTTTTAACCCTAGAGTAATTTTATTATCTGAAGGGTTGTTTCTGACCACCTTTTTGTCTTTATTAACCATATGCGATGAGGCAGCAGGCAGATCGGTTTCAGAGCACACCTTTTTCATTGTTCGTATTCTTTTGGGTTCGGTGATTCACTCAAAAACTGACCGTTTTGAGTTGCATTTGCAGCTTGATAGAACAGTTGAGATCAACTGTTCGATTGACAGTGAGGAATATTTTTTGAGGAGTTCTTCTTCCAATTGAGATACTCTCTCAAATCTTGAGATACCTTCTCATCTCTATTTGCATCTTGACGCCTCTTGCGTCCCAAATTTGGTTCATAATACTGGAGAGTTTGCAATATTTCAGGGCTAGGCTCTTTTCCAACATTATATTATTCTCCAACCCTTCTACGGATTCTTCTGGAGCGCACCCTGGCCTTAGTAGTTATGTGGGCTTCGCGCGCCTCTGATAGAGATATTAAAAAACTTGGTGTGTGTTGCGTGCTCACCGCAGGTATGCTCGAAGTGACATTAGAGTTGTGTTCATTGAGCGCAGCCCATCTTTGTTTTCGCGAAGTGTAATATACGGGGTGCAACCCACGGTTGCATCTGCAGGATGCAACCCACGGTTGCAACTGCGGGTTTGCACCCGCGGGTTTGTCCCCGCGGGGTGCAACCCGCGGTTGCACCCGCGGTTGCAAGCCGCGGGTTGGCACCCGTGGGGTTGCTTCCGCGGGATACAACCCGTGGCTGCATCCGCAGGTTTGCTTCGAAATTTTTCACTGTCCCGGAGTTTTCCGCAACCTTTCCTATATGGTTGAGGCGTGCTCGTTGAGTTTTACGCCTTAGATTTCTTTTTTAGGTTTTGGGCTTGAATTTGGAACGGGCGATAACACCGTGTACTTGACAGACGATGATATCCTGTCAGTTTCAACGGGCGATGACGCCTCGTAGATATTGAACGGCGATAACGCCTTTTCAGTTTTGGTGGGCGATGATGCCTCACCTTGTTTAATCGTCACCCGACGATGACGCCTGGGCTCCGAATCCGAGGATGATATGAACTCCTCGTATTTTTGCTGGTCAACCTCCACGACCAGCGTCTCAACCATTGAGCCGATCCGCACCCGATCGGACTGCATCACCAAATTCTCTGTGGTGAACAGAGAGACTCCCACTGTGGTCGCCAGTTCTTATTTGCCAAAAATTGCACCTTTCCTTCCATTGTAAAATTGTTTGATTACAACGAGAATTGAGATTACAAAAAAAGAGTTGAGGAATAACAAGAATGGGAATATTGATTTATTCCCTTTTTTATGTTGGTTCGGGTGGCGGTGGAGCCTCGCTGATGCACTCCGTTAACCGTCTGACTAAGAAGGGGATGGCTTCTTTCTCTGTAAACTCCTGAAGAAAACCCGCTCCTTCTGAATTCTCTGAACTCTGCCCAGAATCCTCTCCCCAAAAGTCCTTTCTCTGGAGTCAACTCCTGTCTTTTATAGACTAAGAAAGCTCGAAATCCGGCTCGAATCTTCCCTGAAAAATCGGATCACGGGATTTCAGCAAAATAAACAAAACAGAAACAGACAGAACACAACCCGCGGGTTGGCACATGCGGAACACAACAGCAATCCCACAGGTGCCAACCCACGGGTTGTGTTCCGTCTATTTCTGTTTTGTTTATTTTGCTGAAATCCCGTGATCCGATTTTTCAGGGAAGATTCGAGGAGGATTTTGAGCTTCCTTAGTCTATAAAAGACATGAGTTGACTCCAGAGAAATGACTTTTAGAGGGAGGATTCTGGGCAGAGTTCAGAGAATTCAGAAGGAGCGGGTTTTCTTCAGGAGTTCACAGAGAAAGAAGCCATCCCCTTCCTAGTCAGACGGTCAACGGAGTGCATCAGAGAGGCTCCACCGCCACCCGAAGCCACATAAAAAAGGGAATAAATCAATATTCCCGTTCTTGTTATTCCTCAACTCTTTTTTTGTAATCTCAATTCTCGTTGTAATCAAATAATTTTACAATGGAAGGAAATGTGCAATTTTTGAGCAAATATGTAGATTTGTTTTGCTTAGAAGACTCTCTCAGGTGACTCGAACATATCGCTCCGAAACAAAATATATGCAATTTTGTATTGCTTAGAAGACTGGATCTCTACCACCCAATAAAACTGTCGGTATGATGTCCTTTCCGTTGCAATCTGCATGAGCTTTCCTTCATAAGGATGACTGTCGTGAGGTTGATGGCTAGCTCATATCCACAAAAAAAGAAAGTTGTTGGTTATGTTGGAGATCGAATCATCATCTTGTCTAAGAAATGAGAGAAAATTGCGGAACACAACTTTCGGTCGGCAATCGATAAAGGTAAAGACTTTGTTGCACGCATAGATATTGGATTCCCATACTCCTTAAGCTTGAGAGTAGGTAGATAAAATGGAAATTGGCATGCCCACAAGTGAATGGGGGAAGAAAAAAGATGAAGGAAAAGTCGACTTTTGTTTTTGGGATTTTTACATACAGTCTCTTAATCTTTAAAAATTAGACTTTAATTCCTGGAATCTTTATATTTTGATTTTAATTTCCCAAATTCTTTAACTTACTTCACTCCAAGTTAACTTCTATTAAACTTTTGGTCCGAATTTCCCGTTATACTCCTGGAAGTCACTCTTCCTCCTCTCTTCCTCTTCTTATTGAGTTCCTCTTTTCATTCTTCTCCTCTCCCTTTCCTCCCAGTTAATCTCTCTCTTTTCCTTTTATTCTTTTCTTTTCTTAATCCCATATCTCTTATCTTGTGAAGTATAACTTTTTCAAGTAGTAAGTTCTCTACAAGTAGGGAGAGAAAAGAAAGAAGTGAGAGAGATTAACTGAGAAGAGGAAAAGAGGAGGAAGAGGGAAGGGAGGGAAATAAACCTCCCTTCTCTGGGCCAAAAGTTTAACTGGCCTAAAGGAAGTTACACAGAGAGACTAAAGTGAAGTAATTTAAAGGATTTGAAAATTAAAACATGAAAAATTCAGAGACTAAAGTCTAATTTTTTAAAATAAGGGACCGATATGTAAAAACCCCTTTGTTTTTTTTAACTGATTTTAGAAAGACTTGGTGAACCGTTTTCTTTTTGAATTCATTGCATCGGGGAAATTCTAAATGCGCAGGGCATTTTACTACTGAGCACCACAACATAGGGAAAAATGGTGCTCACTATTAAAATATGGTGCACATTTAGAATTTCCCATTGCATCGGCTGTGTATTCTCCATGCGTCCATTAATAATAGTTAACTGAACAAACTAAGTAGTTAGGATCCGTGACCGTAAAGAGATCCAAAAGCCTATACAAATACAAAGCCCGGCAATCGAAAATGGGACTAGGGGCACCACTTTGGAGTCCACAAGAAGTTTTAAGAATGCCTACAGAGGGCTTTGTTATTCTACTAAGCCAATCATGCAGAATTAATTACTTTTTGACTTCTAAATAACTCTGCTTTCGTAAATCCATTAAGTACTCGAATGTGATCACTCGCCCTTATCCAGGGGTGAACCCACCCTTGTGCCGAGATGCGCAACTATCTCACCGTCAATTTAAATTTATTATATACAATTTTTATGAGTCACTCCCATCAAATTTCAAGTTTGCCTCCCCCTCAAATTCTAATAGTCGAAGCAAAAGTCTCTTTTTGGCCCTCTAATATTACATTTTTCTTACTTCCTCTCTAAAAACTCATTTTCCTATCATCAGATACAATTTAGATCTTTGTGAAATTATGTCTTAGTCATGTGTTGATTTGCAAAATATAATGTTATCATCGAATTCCTATTTGCTATAATGTATATTTTTTTGGATCAGAAGCTTCGTGCCCACACCTCGACAAGAACACTTTGCCCTCTATATCACCAATGAGCTATTTGGACAGTTCGACTCTCGAAAACTCTGCTTCTGCTTCGGTTGACTTGGTCTCCCTCTGGCATTGTCATGTCCTTTTCTAGCCAACCATGCTTAATTCTCTCGGCTAATTCACTTCAGTTCACACTAAATTAACTTGGATGTTTTAAATGAACTCAAGTGGTGATGTGATCAAACAACAAATAACAGCACATGGTAAAAGCAAATACAAATCATCCAAGAGATTACATGTATAAGTCCGTCGACATTTTGCAAATTTAATGTTATAGATCGTCTTTGTCAGCTCCATTGGTTGTATTACTTATAATACTTAGATAAAAATTACTACTGTATAAATATTGAAAATTGAAAGATTGTTGTCTAGTAGAAAGATGATATTAGAGAAAATTCCGAATTGATTTACATATATAGAAGATTCAGAATTGTATATAAGTATAAATATTGTAATAAGACTAATAAAGATTATATCTTATTACCAACTGTTAAAATATTCTCAATCTGAATTGATTTTATTATATACTAGAAATTAACAGAATATATATATATATATATATATATATATATATATATATATATATATATATATATATATATATATATATATGTTAATTATTTAATAATACTTTACTAATTGGAAGCGAGTGTATGCAGAAGATGATTGGAAGATGATCAAGACTATCAGTTTGCAACAGGATTGAACTGTCTAGACTTTCAGACTAAAAGACGCGACGGTTAACTGTTGATAGTTATACGCGTGCGGGCGGTGCGTAGCACCACCCGTGGTGTTTAAGGTTTCTCCTATTCTTACATAAGTAATGACATCGACTAAATAATCATATTTAAACTCACATCCTTACAACACTTTTATCAATGTGAGACTATTTTTTCTTTGTTCCCTTTGTTATGCACTCCACTTTGAATTCATTTTGTATTTACCTAATTCATTTATTTTTGAACTAATGAATTGGCTCAAAAATCGAATGTTCAAAAACATATATGAATTCAACAAGCTCAACCAACCAATTGTTTGGCCCAAAGTATTGAAACAATCCAAAAATAAGCAGTCTCATTGCATCCAACACTTTTTTAGCTTTGTTCTAATGTTATATTGTTCATATAATTCGCCAACCTGCATAGTTGTATTCCAAACTTATTGAACATCCATTTGATTAATGTTAACCATTTTATAGTAATCAATGACTCCATAATTAATGTGTTGCAAACAGCAAAATTATATTAACATAATGCAATAATTACAGAGCTTTTAGGAAAAATAATAATAACTGTTGCAAATCCGAGGCACAAGCTTTGATTCAACTGATTGTGTAAATGGAAGTAATCCAAATAGAGATCTAAAAATTATTTATATTAAAAAATAAATTGACAAAATTAAGGCTTTAAGAGAGGAAAAAAAAATTAGAAGATTAAATAAGAAAGTACTAAGGATTTTACGTGATTCCAACAAAGTCGTTTGTCAACGAGCAAATATAGGCTTCACTATTGGTAATGTTTGAAATTATATATCTTGGATCTTTTAAATCTCTTAAAATTATAAAGAAATCACTTTCAAATGAAGAAGACAAAAGAAAAGAGAGTTTTCTCCTCATTAAGAATCTCTCCAGATATCCATAAAAATCCTATCTAACAATTTATATAGTTTAGGAATGTTTGGCACAGACCTTAAGTCAAATAGACGTAGATTTAACAACTCACAAGGCACAAAAACACCCACAGCACGTGTATCAGCATATCTATCATTGATAGGGCTGTCCCGCCATCGATAATGGGCCTGCCTACACAGCCCTATTGGTGCAGATCGTTGTTATCGCCATCAATAGTTCATAGGCCCATCAACAGCCCAAAGATGGTCATCGATGGCCAATGTAGAAGTTGAGCCACAATTATACAAATTTCCAATTTCCAATTCCAGTACCTCAAAGTATTAACAAATAAGCTTCTATTAAATGATCCCAGACACAAAAAACACTGCCATGAATGTGAATGCAAATATCAGTTGGCCATATTAATATGAAGTTTTTCAAACTTATAAGATATTGGTCAAGTTCCTACTATGTTAGAACTTGACTCCACATACCACCTTAGTTAACATATTAGTTGGTTTATCTGTAGTGTCAGTCTTCCATAGAAGAATATCGCCTTCATTCAGTTTCTTCCTAATGAAGTAAAACCGGACATCAATGTGTTTCGTCCTCAAAAAATATATCTAGCTAGTTATTTGCCAACTTAATAACACTCTGACTATTATAATCAATATTTACATATTGTTGATGAGACACCCAAGTCATTAAGTAAATTTAGAAGCCAAATGCCTAATTAAAGGCCTCTATCACCACTATATACTCTGCTACTATAGTAGAACAAATCATGGTAGACTACAAAGTTGATCTCCAACTCACTAGATCTCTAGTAAGAGTAGAAAAATACTCTATACTCAAACAACACTTATCCAAATTACCCGCAAAATCAAATTTCACATATCCAACCAATTGGCCAAAATTCTACTCAAATTTCAATGCCTTTGCAAGAATTGTGCATGTATCTACTCATCATACTAATACCCTAAAAGATGTCGGACCTTGCACACACCATTGCATAAATCAAACTATTAATGGAACTAATATATGGGACTTAGGCCACAAACTCTCATTCGTTGTCTGTAAGTAGAGACACTAGAAATTCAACTTAAAGTGATTGCTAACTGTATAGTAACTGATTTAGCAGATTCTTTAATACTAAATTTACTCAATACTTTCTTAAAATACTATTTCTGAAACAAACAGATTTCTCTTTACTTTATCCCTCAACCTCCATTTTGAGAATTTTCTTTTCCTCTCCAATATTTTTCATCTCAAATTTTCTTTTTAGTTGTACATTTAACTCCTCTATCTCCACCTTACTCTTTGGTGCTATAAAAATATTATCAATATACAAAAGCAAATAGAAAAAGGATCCTCCTTCGAACTTTTGAAGTAGATACAACAATCAAAATGACTTCTGATATATGATTTCTTAATTATGAATTGACCAACTTTCTTATGCCATTGTCTCGGAGATTGCTTCAAATCTCTATGGACTTCTTCAACTTATAAACCATATTTCCAGCAACCAAAAACCATCCAACTGAGTCATATAAATATGCTCTTTTAAGTCACTATGCAAAAAGGGTATTTTAATATCCATTTGAACTAGTTCAAAATCAAACTTCACAACTAAAAGTAGCAAAATACGAATGAAATATATTTTATAACTAGAGAAGATACTTAATTATAATCAATTCCTTCCTGCTAAGCATAGCCGTTTGCCACTAGCCTATCTTTGTATTTGGTTCCTTCTTGTAGAAAAGGATCATCTTCTTAGTGAACACACATTTACATTCGGTTGTCTGTTTTCCTTTCAAAGCTTTACCAACTCCTCGTGTGTAGTGCTTACGAAGAGAATCTATCTCCTCATTCACTACACCAATCCAATCATTAGTTTTACCACTACTTTAGCTTTCCATATGTAGTAGGAATATATTATTTAACAACTGGATGTGTGTACGCGGCCATCATACCGGCTTTTAATACGTTTTCTTGATCTACATACTGCAATAGAGTCATGTTATTGTTCTTCACATTAGCCTCTTTGACAGCACCTGTACCAATATCCTCCATAGAACATCTCTATTTCAATCCTAAACTTTGGGGTCCAAACTAAACATGTTGTTGTGCGTTCCTGTAATTGCTATCAAGTTGAAGTATCTCAAGCTGGTCCTTTAACATGCAAGACTCATCAAAAGTAAAATCTCTGCTATAAATTATCTTCTTAGACTCAATGCACTGAAGACTATATCTCTTCACAACTTACTAAAGCCCAAGAGTACGACTTTTGGCTCTAAAATCATGTCGACTTTTCTAAAAATGATAATAGGTAAAACAACTAAATGCATGTAAGTCATAATAATCACTAATATTAGAATGACTAGACTATATATCAAGTGAAGTCTTCCCACATTTGCAGCTATTGGAAACATATTAAGGAAATGGCTCACATATAACAAAATCTCAGCCAAGAATTCTTTTTCTCAACCCAGTATTGGATAGTATATATTGCACTTTATCCAGTAAAGTGCGATTTATGCTCTCTATCACTTCATTTTATTATTGAGTTTTTCAAAAAGAACCTTTGTTCCAGCATAATTTATTGAAGAGATCTTATTTGTACTAATCGTCATTATCCGATCTAAACCACTTTAGTGATTATACTTGAAAAGTACAGTTATTTTAGTTTATTTTATGTAAGAGAAATCTAATTTTATTGATTAATATAAGAAATTAATAAAAATTTATTTTTATTAATCAAATTCCTCACTATAATGTTTTTCTAGTATTTTCTAGTGTTTTGCAGGGTTTTATGTGCAATGAAATCGAAGAATCGAAATGTATCTAAAATATCAGCTCAAAACTGTGATTTTACAGGTTGGACTGTCGACAACTATCTATTGGCTGTCAACACCCATCAACTATAACCTAACCCGAGAGCGGCTATCGATATGGTTGTCCAAGGGAAAAGCTACAGTTTGATATTTTTGAAGATTTTTGAGAGAATATAGAGATTTTTTGTAAATAGAATTCCTATTAGATTTTGTAAGGCTATAAATAGCCGATGTAATTTAGAATTATGTAATGTTTTAAAATGCTTTTTGACTAGTGAATAATTTTTAGAGAGTTATAGAGATTCAAGATTTAGTATTTGTACTCTTTCATAAAAATCAATAAAAGAATTCGCTTTTTTTTTATTCATAGCTATGATAAATATGAGTGGCTAAATTCTTGAGTTGGTTTAGATAGAATAACAAACCCTAATTAATTTACTAGTATGTAATTTGTATGCTTATATTTTTTAATTGATTTATGTAAAATTAATATCTTTGATTCTCTGTTATCTTTAAAAAAAATTAAGATATGATTTTGAGTCTTTGATATTTTATGGTTTGATGATTTATTTGTTACTTAGTTTTTGATATACCGTAGATTCTTTAAGCACGATGTATGCTTAGACTTTGAACATTTATTTTTGTTATTCATATTGCATGCTTAGATAAACTCAAAACTTATATATAATTAATCGGGAGAAGTTAAAGTATCAAGTTTGCAACTTTAGTACATTTTGTGCTTTATTAATTTATTTTCCTGCTATAGGAAGACCTCGTAATCTATGCAACTGAGATATAAAAAACATAAACACTTCCAGTAAATTATTCTACGAAAGAGTTAAATCCATATGACTAACAATTTTATTTTAAGTAAGTTTATATCCTCTTTAATTTAGTTTTAGTTTTAATTAATAAAAATCCAATCTTTATTTTTTTTAGTTTCGTAATTTATTATTCTTAGTGTCACACAATAATCAAAACGATTATCAAGAGAACGATCTTGGGTTACTACCCTTATACTATTTGTCGATCTCTTACACTTAGGAGTATATGATTTAGATCGCAGTCAAGTTTTTAGCTTCACTGTTGGGGATCAATACTATTATGTTGTACTTTAGTATAGATTACGGTTCCTACATTATTAATTTTTTGTGATTCTGAATTTGCATAACCAGTTAGAGGAAAACTTTAAACAGTAGACTTATTTGATTGTACTCAAATCAACACACACTTCCAATCCACTAAATAATTAACCTAATTATAAATGAAAAAATAAATTTAAATTTGAGATTTGATATGAAAGTAAATTAGATAATATACTTAGAATTTTATGAAGAGAATTAAAATCCAAAAATTAGATAGCATTAATAGTAATTTGGTGGTAGTTATACATTTATTTCTTCACTTCACAATAGTTTATTAGGTTAAGGATAAAGACAATAATAATTGAGTAGTCTTCTCTCTCCAAAAAATAGAAAAAAAAAAGAGAGAGAGAGAAAAAAAGAATAAAGAGGTGAGATTGGTATTAAGGCAATGATCATTTCTAAATAAATAAATTTCTTAAGAATTATTAATTAGTTGGGTATTTATACCTAAACAAGCATGAATATTCATACGGACAATATTTTTTAAGAAATATAATATGATCCGAATAATCAGGTATTTACACCTAAATAAGCATGAATATTCACATAAAAGGTGAAATTTTCAATAAAAAAAAGTAAAAAAAATTAAAAAAAAGAGAAAAAAATATTTAGAGAGAAAGATGAATCATGAATTAGAGTTTGGTACAAAATTGAAATAAACCATTACACATGAACGGAGATGTATAGGAGCTAAACAATTATTATTAGTGGTATTGAAAGATACGATTTGAATTTTTGATTAAAATAATAAGTGTATTTGGTATGAAACTTGACTTGAAAAATTAATAATATAAATGCATTCTTGAATTTGTAGATTAGTAAGATTAATTGCAGAAAATGCCAAAAAGAATTTTCTTTCTTTAGTATATAAAATTTTGTTTTTCTTGATTTTTTGTTATTCTTATTTTCTTTTCTTTTTTCCTTAAGTTTTTTTCTTTGTGAATTTTGTGAGTATATTCAATGCAAGCAATGTCTTCTATCATTCAGTTACTGTCATGTCCTTGACTTTGTCCTTCTCTAATACAATTTTCAAATCTTATTGGAACAAGACATCCATAAATTTCTTATTAACATATGCTAAAGTTGTTAGTTTAATTGAACTTCTCTACCATGAACTTAATATTTGTTATCGTGGAGATTTGAGGTACAATGAAATTGCTCCTAAGTTGAGAAGAGAATAAAAAAAACTCTCAAAAGATGTAAAAGAATTTTCTTCTTGCAAAAGATACTTCAAGATACCCAAAAAACCCCTATCTAGTCCTCTTATATAATTTAGGAATGTTTGACATAGACGCTAAGTCAAATAGAGGTATATTTGACAACTCTCTAGCCTCAAAAACACCCGAAACATGCATATCAGTGTTTCTTTGATGGGACTGCCTCGCCATCAATAATGGGTCTGCTTGTACAATCCCATTGGTGCAGGCTATTTTTGTGGCCGTCGATTGCCTATAGACCTGTCAACCGTCCAAAAATGGCCGTCATTGTCAAACAATAGCATCTTTGCTGATAGATATACATATGGTGCATGATTATATATGAATTATGAGCAAACAAGAATCCAAGTGGAAACGAAATGAATAGGGCAATAGTTTGTAGAATGTATATCTAATACTAACGTTCTTGACAATTTGGAGCAGACTTAGAGTTAAATTCAACATTGAAAAACTTGTGAGATGTTGGAATCTCTAGAGTTGATTTAATAAGATTGAGAGAGTATTATACTTCTTTTTCAGTTTTCTTTTCATATCTAATTCATGAAGTTCTAAAAATTAATAGAGTCTAAGTCGAGGATGACAATTGGGTTCCTCTCAACGCTCTTCAGATTTTATAAGAAATTTCTATGAATTTAATAAAATTATATTGTATTATTATGGAAGAACAAGTTTTTTTTTTTTTTTTTTTTTTTTCCTTCTTCTGGGGGCAAAGAATCAAGTCTCCCCATTCTTTTCATCTAATTGGAATCTATAAATAATTGAATGGGGTCCCAACATTCTTTTATTCTCAGCCTTCCCTTTAAAATATTCCTCCATCAGGGACCAATGAGATTGCGACATGTGTATCCATCCATGCTCAAGGGCCAATTTGGCTCTCTCTAGGTTTTATTCCCTTCACTTACAAAGGTTGAAATCCAAACTATTCCTTCTTGTTTCCCTTTGGCTTTTCCAAGCTTGGAATACTACGTTCGTTGCAATGACCTTGGATTTTTTTTTTATTTTAATAAGCCAAATTATCATGTAAGTCTACGACAACGTTTAAAACGAATATAATTTTGCTCTATTAGCTACCTGGACATTTTTTTCCCAAATTTATATACGTAAGGTTAGAAGTTAGTTAAACTTAATTGTCATATAGGGATAACCATTAATAATTTGAATTTGAAATGGAAACTAAACAATATTCACATGAAAAATATTTAGTATTTAATATTATATGTTCGTCAATATGAGATTACAAGATATCGAATAATTACAAGAAACTTTACCACTGTGATGCAACAAAATTCATAAGCATCGATCTAACTTGAGATAATGAAACATACTCATATTTTACTGAAAATAGGAGAATAGGGACCTCCACTATAAATTAAGCAAAAGGAAACAAGGAAAGTTTCGGTTTCTTGTTTATAGGTCAACTCTCAAAATTATCACAAACCAATCAAGAGAAAAATATCAAGCATCTAACATGAGCATAAGGATAGTAATGGACACGTACATGCCAAATTTTGGTATGTTCTATACAAAATTTTCAATTAAAAATGAAAATTTTATTTTTCTAATTTAAAATTTTGTATAGGGAGAGCTAAAATTTAGCCCATGAATGCGTCCATTACCATCACTATATGAGCATCTCACTTTTGCTTCATGTCTTCACAAAACCATAATTTTTCTGTAGTATATAATTTCCTTTTGCATGTTACGATCATTGACTTTTTATATGTCGAGTTCTTCTTACCAATTCAAAAATTAATATACTCTAGTTAGAAAAAAAAAAAACTCATATACATATATTTTTTATAATATTATTCAAAATAAGTTCTTATTGGAAGTCGAGTTTGGAATCTCGCACAAATTTAACAGGGATGATGTCACTAAAGACCAGGCTCATTGGCTAATGTGTGAATAGTTGCTTACGTTGTTGCTATGCATGTCACGACAAAAGAATAGATAATTAGCAAACATTATAAGAAATGGACTTGAGTTTGGTCGGCAAAAGTTTAATGTTAATCAACCAACTCTTAATCTTTTGTCTACGAACAAATGATGACATAGGAAAAGCTAGTTGGATCATGCGAAGGTCTCTTGCTATTGGCTACTGAAAATGGTGATTAAAATAATAGAAAACCACAAATGCTATGCGGGCATAAAGGGGAGTTTCCAAAGGAGCACACCATTTTTTCCTAGTGAGACGACTTTTTAAGGACAGTCTAGATTAAAAATATACTAAATAGTGGGCTCACAAGAAAGAGTGGTGTGCTCCATTGGAAACTCCCACACAAAGCCAATAGTTCATGGGGAAAAATTCAAAAAAAAGAGCCCCACTTGTGGATGCTGACCAAGTATGAGAGTTGCGCACCAATTGTTAATGTTGGATAATGCATGCAATATAGTGAAGATATGAACCTAGAACTTTCTATGAGGAAAACTATAGAGTAAGGAATGAGAATGAGTGGATCAAAAGATCAATTTTTGGACCGTCACACTCAAGATTTTGAATTAGAAATAGAAATTTTCATTTTCTAGTTCAAAATTTGAATACAAGGGACCGAGAATTAGCTGTTGGATCTATCCATTCTCATCTCTACTATAGAGCCGCACTTTTTAATTAAGCTTGTTATATTTTAGCTTTATAGTACTGGACAATTTTCTTTTCATCTTAAGGGTTATCTGGTTTAGTGGTAGTGAATTGCAACTCGTAAAGTGAGTTGAAATTTAAGTTTTTATATTATTTGATTGTAGTTATAAAATTTTACAACTATAATTACAAACACTACACATTTGCAATAGTTATAATTACGAGAAAAAGCATATATAACACCTTACAACTCTCATTTGCAAATATTAATTATATTGTTGATATATGGGGTACTTTTCATAATTTTTTAATATAAGAAATTAAAAATTTTTGCAATTCTACTTACCACTTTTAACTCCGAATCTACACATAATAATACAAGTTGTACCAATTTTTATTATTGCAGTTTAACTTAATACAATTTGAAATTTGTAGCACTATTTTACAAACATCAAAACAGTCCTTACAAACATCAAAACGCTCATATGGTAAGAAATAATATGGAAACTAATAAAAAAGAATTAATTAGAGAGACCACTGGTTAGTAGAACTTACTAGCATGGTATTTTAAAACCATAGCAAGAAAGAGATATGAATTCTAAGAAATATAATTTGTGATTAAATTTTAAAAAAGAGTAAATGTTGAAGTAATTAATTACTCGTCAAAAAATACGATGAGAGTTGGCAAGACAGATAACTGTGGTAGCATGCCAAAATTTTACAATAAAATAACACGACCAGCTCCATCTTGCTTGATTTCTTTGTTGGTCTCAGCCCAAAGTTTAGTAGTCTGTAGCATATTCAAGGATTTATCATAATTAGATATGAATATATTATCTTTCCATTTGTAATTTAAAGTCAAGATCTTGGCGAATTTTATAAACATAAAAGCCAATGATCTAGCCTAGATTTCGAATGTGGTGCATTTCCAAAATCAAATCAAAGCCAACTTTTTTCTTCTTTTTCTTTTTCTTTTTTTCCTCTCTTTTGAAGAAGAAGGGAGTCTCGATCTTGAGTTACCTAGCTTTATTTGCAACTACAAATATACTTCATAAGTGAAGCATCCACAATTGACTATAAGATCTTTGTATATATTCTATATTTAAAGAGCATAGGGGAGCCAAAAAATTATATTCATTTATAAGTCGGCACATAAAAATTATTAAAAAAATATTTAGACACATCTACAAATTAAAGATTTTTTTTTTTTTTTTTTTAGGTTTCGTGGACTAATCACACGTTTACGTACATCCATCCATATGTTTATTTTGCCTTTTATTAGAGCATGGTTTATTAAAAATTGAAACCAAGCCGACAAAATAAAAGGCAGCAACAATATTTATATATTAATATATCATCTATGAACCAAAAACTTCCTTAACAACATCCAGCTCCCATGGCCATATCCCACAAATTAACACTACAAAGCCAATAGGATGCCAAATGAAAAAACCCCTTAAATTAAAAAAAAAAAAAAAAAAAAAAACTCTTTTTTTTTTTTTTTTTCCCCCTCTAATTCAAAATCCAGCTTCTCTTCAAGCTTTGATGAGCAGCGAGGATCCCCGAGACGCATACATCTGCTCAAGAAGAATCACAATCGCCATGGCGATGGCAGCGTCGCACCCAGGCTGCACGACGAGGCGGAAGACGTCGAGGCCGTACGCAACTCCGCCGTTGGACTCCTTCGTCTTGATCTCCGCAACCTGCCGCCACGTGTCGTCGTAGATCGTGCAGCATCGCTGACTGTAGGAGCCTTCGACCTCGAATGCTGGGGTCGAGCTGGCCCTGGGCGACGAGACTGGCGAGGACGAACCGCCGCCGCTGCCGCTGAAGGGGGATTTCGGAGAGGAGCAGGGGGAGGGTGAGTTGGTAGATTTGGGAGAGCAGTGATGGATGTGAGCCAAGGATTTGGAGTGGAGGAAGCTGACGTGCTTCTTTGCCGAGAACCGAGGTTTGGTTGCGCCTTCGCCGTCGTAGATCAGCCAGTGATCGCCGAGGCTCAGCTTCTGCATGCACAACAACACAGGATTAAATCAAACCATAATTGCATGTGAACTTTTTGCTACTTCCAATTTTTCACTTTCAAGTCCAATAACATTTATCTACTGGTTCACATAAATATTATTTAGAATTAATTACACTCGTATTTTATGTAATATAAGAATATATAACTTATCACCCCTAAAATTTTGAACTCTGACTTAGACTTTCTAAAATTTTAAATTCTCATTTAAACCTCCTAAACTTTGGATAAAATATTTTCATCTCAGATTTTCTGTCAGTTTGTTTTCTGCGGCTCAGAAGAATCTAAGTGAGAGTTTTAAACTTTAGAGATGATAAATTATATATCTCTCATACTACAGGAGATCTGAATGTAATTAATCTTATTATTTAATTAGTTTACTTTCAAAGAACAATACCAATACCAACTTATTTTTATTTAGAAAAACATGCATGTGGGATAGTGCTCAATTGAAATGTTGAACAATAGTCAATTTTAATATTAAAGCTAAGCTACAAAGCTGAAAATATTTTGCAAATTATTTCTTAAAATTAAAACAAAATCTTTTTTTTAATATACGTACGGAACTGTTACCAAGAGAAAATTTGTCATGTAGATCGAGAGCTACTAGAGAGCAGAATCGAAACATTTACACGTCATCCCGTTCAACTTGCCAATGAAAAAAAAAACAAACTTACTTAATTTTTATTTAAAATAAATCAATACTTCAAAATTATAAAACAAAATTAAAAAAAAAAAAATTAAAACACAGCATAAATTTAAACATGGATCTTTTCACAAATATGAACAATTAAAAGGTGTTTTTTGCAAGAATTTTACCTTGCGTCGGACGGTGAGCAGCGGTTTCCCCACAGCATCCATCAACACAATCTCGCCCTTGTTCTCGCTCGCGTAATTGTCGACCCTGAACACAAGATTCCCTTTTCCGTCGTACACCGTGAACCCGTTACCGTTAAACAGCAGCGACTTCCTCCACACCGTCAGCACCTCCGTCTCTCCTCCTCCTCCCAACGCCGTCACCACCGCCTTCTCCCCCTCCTCCGCAACGGCGTTATCCACCGCCGCGTTCGCATTCGGATGCACCTTCGTCATCCGCACTCTATTACCCGTTAACAACCCGCAACAACCAAAAAAAACTTGCAAAATGGAAAAAGGTTTTCTGAGCTCTCATCTGATGTCCGCCCCTATTTATAACCCCAGTGGACGAAACTGCCCCCGGCGTTAAGACGAACATGCTGCCTGTCACGTGATGGGGGTTTAATTAATGGTGGGCGGGATTAATAGGAGTAATGATATTGTCTTCGCTTCCAAGGTGAAATGAGATTTGTGGTGGGAGAGTTGCCACGTGGCGGGCGGATGAGGACGTGCTGGGTATTTAAATGGATGGAGATGAGTGTGCGGCCGCGGGGCGGTTCAGTGGGGATCTCGGTGATGGACACGGGGACCCGCAACAATACATAATTAATTAACTGGATTATTTAATGGAGGAGATAGAGTTAATTAATTACGATAATTAATAATATTAGTTAATGAGATTAGCGATGTTTTGTTAGTGTTATAATGTTGGTTAGGATGTTGCTTACCAACTTCTGGCTCAGGATTGAGTTTAGTTTTTTGGCCCCATATCCTTGCATTTGGATTTGGAGTCAAACTTAGTGATTAACAGTTTGAAAATGATGGATTAGGTGTTTAGTGTTAAGTTTAAATTATGTGATTAAGAAGTGACGAGATGTATTTTGTTTAGTGACGGCTGATAAGAGATGTATTGTAAAATATATGCCTGCACGATGGATCCTGTCGGGACTGGATCAATGATGCACCGAAGCAGTACAAGTTTAGATTGTTTGGACAAAGAGAAGGGGAAGGGAAAAAAAAAAGAACCAATGATTTTTTAAGGAAGACTGTTTAGAGGTTAGAATCGGTAGGTTCAAGAATCAATTCTTAGTCTATATTAAAAAATGTGAATTAGAAATAATTTTTATTTTGCTAATTCAAATTTTTATAATTTGAATTTAAAATATTTTTTTTTATTTTCTAAATTCGAAGTTTTGAATTGGAGAATATAAATTTCGACCTATCCATTCTCATCTCTCATTGTTATTTGATAAAAAATATTGAATCTTCAACTTAAGAGATCTTATTAACCATGCAAAAAGACAGGATGAAGTCATACTATCAACATACACAGACTCTTGTTCTACTAGATTTGATAGTAAACCCTCTAGTTTCATTTGTGTGGGAAGATACATTCTTGTACTATCTTCTACCCTATACTCTTAAGCAAAAGGAAGAAAGAAAATACCCAATTTAAAATTTTGGTTTGGGGTTTTCTTATTTTACTGAATTTTATAATTTTCTAAATTTTATACAATAACTAAACTGGAGCAGGGTTGATTATGATACCATAACTACCACCTAAGAAGAAGGCCACTATAACTAGGGTGTGAAGAGTTCAATTAAAACTGAAATAAGCGATCAAAACTGATCCGAACTGAACACGAAATAGTTCAGTCAGTTTCCAAATTCGAGATTTAAAACCCCAAAGTCGAACTAGACCAACCAAATTATTTAAAAATTATAAAATTACACACGTGCACATGCAAACCCACACGCGCACGTGCATATACATACATTCATACATACATATACACATATACACATGCATACAAATAAATAAATAAATAAATATATATATATATATATAGAGAGAGAGAGAGAGAACGAACTGGAGGAGAGTTGACAGCTCAGGGTTTTATCTGAGCTGCTGCCACATGGCAACATATTATTAGCTGGACTCATAAAAATTAAGTAGCTTG
>JAYEPQ010000014.1:33452903-33502903 GCA_036321105.1 Dracaena cambodiana
GTGTGTGTGTGTGTGTGTGTGTGTGTATGTATATATATATATTGTGTCTCACATCCGTTGAGGATCACAAGTAGTCTTAGTCTCAATAGGACTTATAGCACAAGACCAAAATTCTTATTATTGATTGGAACACCACTTTAATAGCTCTTATAATAGGATTACGATAAAAACATTATATACATCTCTTGTATGTGATATGAGAGTTTCGAGTAATGGATGAGAAAGATAACTTTTTTTATTATGTGAGATGAAAGAGACAGAGAGATGATTGGATCTCTTCTTGTAATCTTATCCTCATAATAAGTCTCTCTTTTTGTTTCCGTAGACGTAAGTCAAACTTGGTCAGTAAAACCACGTTAATTTTTTTATTCTTCTTGCTTATTGCTTGTTTCTCATCTCGATGGTCTCGATGGGGGGATGATTCAATCCTCAACAAATTTTCCATAAGAAGGCCGGTGCCACATGTTGCAATCTCCTCGGTAAAGGAATATTTAGAAAATGAGATTTAAGCTGGCATTTGGACGCATCCCATTCAAATTTTAAAATTAAAAAATAAAGATGAAATGTTCATTTTTAATTCAAAAATTTTATCGTAGTTCCTTGAGTTTAGTCAGAACGATTAGCTCGCGGGTACGGAACCCCACTCAAGTATTGTAAGTAATATTCCATGATTATCATAAAATGGAAGAAGATTCCATTCTTTGGTAAAATTATGCCCTCTTGGTCCACTTTTAATAAGTTTTTTCATGTGGCTCATTATTTACATAAATCCTATGAACATACTCTCATATTATATTCACGTCTATTATGATCCCTTACGAGTAGGGTATGGATACATATACATTAAGAGATTATGTTGGGCAATGGAATTTTTAAACTTGTCATGTCTAGAAGCCATTGCCGTCTTCTACACCATCGTCTACCAATGAGCACGCTACAACAACCATTGCTATGTATAAGTTATTTCGGGAGTTTCCAAAGGAGCACACCAATTTTTCTAGTGAGCCCACTAGAGTAAAATTTTGGTCGGGCCGAAAATTGAGAAGTGGGCTAGAAAAATGGTATGCTCCTTTGGAAACTCCCGATATTTTCATTCTATTCTGTTGTTAAAGTGCTTCATGCCTCCATATTGATATAATAGTTGGGCTTGGAAAGGAAGGGGTGCCCCTACTTTTACATTAATTATGAGTCCGAAAGAGCTCGATCAAATGACACCTCTTTAAGGAAAAAGGTTGAACCTTGAACTATTCTCGGTGTGAGGAAAGGAAAAAAACAACTGTAAATAAGTTGCTGGCAGAAATTTAAGTGCACTGGTTCCAAAAATCTGTATTCTCATTATTTACTTAAAATTGTTTCTAAATAATGATCTCCACCTACTTATTTAAAAAAAAAAAAAATCAAATCAAATTCCATGAGTTTTAAAATTCTTTTGTTCCTCCATCAAGTGAATATAAATATGTTGTATTCACTGAAAATTATTAATTTATATGTACTTGATGAAAAAAAAATCAATTCCAAAATTGGATATGACCAAATTCTAGCGGAGCAAGATCATATCCGAAATATTTTGAAGAAAAAAATAAATAGAGGTACTGGAAATTGCTACCAGCATAGGAAATTTCTAGCGTGGGGTAGCTCATTTCCATTATTTTCTTTCCGTAAATATATTTTAAAAGTTCTCATGTCATATGTATGCAAATAGCTTCATTGTTTCTCTTCTCAGTCCTCTTAACTTTCTCGAGACAGTATATTTTACCTGTGTAAACTTGTCGAAAAGGGTGTATCTTTAGAAAAAGTTTTCAAATGCCATATCAGATAAATTATGGCTAAAGGCATTTGTCGACTCTCACCAAACGTTATGTTCTTCTAAAGAAAGATATGCTTTTATCTAGATTCCTATCAATCAAAATGATTCAATAGCACGCTCTCTTACTTCATCGTGCAAAATTTCTTTGCACTATAAGCAAATAAATGGTTGCTTCCATCATAGTCATATATCATGCTTGCGAGTGTTTACATATCTGTCTCTTAAATCTTTAAAAATTTAAATTTAGTGTCTCAAAGCTTCATATTTTGATTTAGTCTCCCAAATATTTTAACTTATCTCACTTTAGTCCCCCAACCATATTTTTATCCCAAGTTTTCTGTTATATCCCTGTGTTACTCCACTTTAGTCATCTCTTCCATCTTCCTCATCTCTTTCTCTTCTTATTGGCTTCTCCTCTCCATTCTTCTCCTCTCTCTCTCTTCCATTCCAGTTAATCTCTAAAGTGAAGTAACTCAGGAGAACCCAATAAGAAGAGGAAAGAGAGAGAGAGGAGAATAATAGAGAGGGGAACCGATATGAAGAGGAAGAGAGAAGGAAGAGGGAATGAAGAACTAAAGTGAAATAACTCAGGTGTATAACGGAAAATTCAAGTCAAAAATATGACTGGAGACTAAAGTAAGATAAGTTAAAGGATTTTGGGGACTAAATTCAAAATATGAAGATTTAGAGGACTAAACTCAAATTTTTAAAGATGCAAGGGATAGATATGTGAAAATTCTTTTTTTTTTTTTTAATAGCCTTTCCCTTGCTTAATTTCCTCGGTAAGTGCTAAGCAACCAAACCGACCTCCCAAGAGATTAGCATCCTTTTTGACGAGACTCCTTCAGTTATATATTTGTTTAAGTCATGTCATTGCTTCGAATGGCTAAGCAACAAACACCAACTTTCCCACGGTTTGTCTTTTGCTGAGATAGTGATGACCTGCCAACCAGGAGAGTGACTCTTCGAAGAACAAAATATCTAACCTAACGCATAATGCATGATTGATTTCTCACACGTGCAATATTAAGGATTTATTCACAGTTCGCATTTTTTTTTGTTTTTTTTTACTAATTTAAATGATGCTTATACTTATGTTTATACCTTATATTAATTTGACAAATCAAATTTGAAAAAGTGTTTGTGCTGTGCCAAAATTTAGCTTGATCCGACTTGGGTTGTCAAGGCAACTAAGAGATAGAGCAATTCGGAGAATAGAGATTTAATGAGGTTTAGTTGATCCTCAGGGAGAAGCTAGCCATTCAGCGGATCATATTGTATTGGACAATAAGAAATACAATTTGCTAATGTATCTTTCCTTTATCTCCCAATATTACAGTCTTTTGATTCATATGAAGCCAAGAGAAGCATCACCCTATATCTTTCTTTTACCTCTCAAGATTACAATTGGTGCAGGACGAAAGCCACTTAGGTTTTGTGGTGGGAAATTGAGATAAAAATTAGAGTTTAGGGAATAAGTTAGGGTTTGTAACTCACGCCCATGCGAATCAGACGCCCACTTTCTCACGAATCACTCGAGTGAAAGATTTGAAAGAAAAACCAAATCACATGCTCTCATAAAACATATCTCACTATCATCAAATTAGTAGCGTCTTACAAACTATCTAAATAGAAAATCCTAATGCAACAAGATAATAACAAAGTTCTTAAAATCTAACCAAATCTCTAATCTAATCTAATCAACAATCTTCTGATTCATACGAAGCCATGAGAAGCATCACCCTCTTAAGATGAGAAGGGTAAATTTATAATTGGAGCTTCTTTTGGAGAGGGAAGATCATAGGTGATTTAGTAGTCAACGGTTGTTGATGAATAAATAGATTTCGTTTCCATATTGTTGCCGACCATATATTCAATCTAATGGGGCCGCCGGATGTCCCCTCACTGGGCTTCTTACTTGTTTGGGCTTAGCTGGCTCAGTGGACCTATCGACTTGGGCTCGGAGTGCCAACTTTAGGTATCAACAACATTAAAGAAACGTACAACTTATTTATTATAATTAATATTTAGATTAATTACACTCAGTTGTATAATTTATCATTTCTAAAATTTAAAATTCTCACTTAGACCTCTTTAACCGCAGAAAAAAACTGAAAAGCTCAGACAAAAATATTTTTTCCTCGATTTATGGAGTTTAAGTGAGAATTTAAAACTTTAAGGATAATAAGTTATACACCTCATACTACATACCTCATACTACATGAGATATGAGTATAATTAACCCTTAATATTTTAATAGTAAAAACTTCTTATACTGGTCCCTTATAAATCTGCTCCTGAATCCAACGGGCGCACTAAATTTATAAGGCGACTATTAATAATCTAGTCGAATCCTGTGTCCAATAGATTTAGATATAAATAGAAATACACAATCAGTAAATTTCTTTTTTCTCTTTTCCGTGGAAAAGGCCCATATTTTAGAGTTCATTTGCTTGGGCTAATAAAAGGTTTATATATGGCCCAACTATGGCAGAGAGAGAGACACCACATGGGAAATGCTATTTGAGCACACCACTTTATTAAGTGTGCTCACCTCCTATATTTGTAAAAAAAATTATAAAATTGCCACTAACTTTTATAACCATATATTTTTTTACTAGACAGGTGACGGTAATCTCCTAATGTGTGAGAGTCCTTCAGGAGGGGTCTAATTACTGAGCAAAGTGGACTGCTCAAATAGAATTTCCCCTACAGGAGTGTATGGTAGTAACATGCCGCTACTTGGGAGGGAACATGTGAGAGAATGGACAGTAGAACCACGGATTGGCTGCAATATACGTTTCGACACTCTTTTTATATAAAAGAGAAATATACATATTTTCATAATCAATTTTCGACACTGACATTATACCGTGTCTTGAAAAAATAAAAATTAAAATATTGGAATTATAGTAGTGGACTAGTTTACTAGATGGATTGATAGAACATAGCAACACGATCAACTTTTAAGTTTTAAGTCGATATTGGGACTTGTAATAAGGTTGGAATATTTTGAGTCGAATTACCAGTACTTAGGGATGAGAATGGATGAATCTACTGACCAATTTTTAATTTGTTTTATTCGAATTAGAAAAATAAAAAATTTATTTTTAATTTAAAATTTTGAATTGCACAAGGTAAGTATCATTCTCATTCCTACCTACCAATGGTCTGATCATACACAGGAGACGCATACAAGTACGGATTTTGGAGATTTACAAAGGACCTTTGGATTTCTTGGGAGAAGTTTTGGGGAACTTCTTTCGTTCATTGGAAACTCTCTTAGATAAGCATTGCTGAGAATTTTTTTAGCCATTAGATATATCTCTCTCGACATTCAAGAGCTAAGATTTTGAATGTTTGTGCAACTCTATTGTAATTATTTCTGTACATAGTGGCTAGTTAGATGTGTTCTATGAGAGGCAAAGTTCAAATGCTAGTTTTGAAATTTGGAATCTTGATTCTCAAAGTTAAAATTCAAATTTTGAGTTTTCCAATCTACGTACCTAGAATCCAGATTTGAGCTCTGTACGGGCGATATCATGCTACTGTCATCACATCATGTCCAGCTGAGGTCATATACAAGTTGCCCTAGCAAGTATTTCTAAGTATAACATATTTCCTATACTTTTGTAAATCTCTTGTGATTAACCTTGCAACAACATACATGTCTGAAAAAATGGTATATATTGTTGGGATTATATGTTGTATCAATTGAGTATCCAGATGTAATCGGAGATTTCAAAAAGTTTCAGTTCAATTGGATTTGGATCAGTTTGATGGTATCCTAATGGGATTGAAAAACAAATTAGATGATGATATTGTTATTCTGATAGTGTTAGAATATGAATAATATATATATATATATATATATATATATATATATATATATATATATATATATATATATATATATATATATATATATATATATATTTCTTGTATATAGTACGAGAGTAGTGAACAATCGATGGGAGAGATAACCTTCCGTTATTAAAAGAGATGTGTGAGTTAAAGAGATATTTTGATATCTTATTATAATATTTTCCTCATGATGAATCTATATTGTTATTTCCATAAATATAGGTCGAAATTGGTCAGCTGAACCACGTTAATTCTCTTGTGTTTTTCTTGTATTTCTTATGTTTCTTATCTTGATGTTCTCGATGTCGTAATCTTATTGTGATTCGAGATCAAATTGGGAGTTGCGATCTCCAATAGGTGGCATTAGAGCCGGGCGTGGGGGGTGCGCACGGTGGCATAGTGGTACGGGTGAGTGTGTCGGGGTTGGCCCGCCTAGGGTAGTGGCTGGCGGTTGCGATGGCTAGCAGTTGGTGGTTGGAGGTGTGGGTTTCTCTACGGGTTCCAGAACGGGATCTAGTTGAGAAGAATTTCTTAGAATGGGATCAAGTGTTTTAGAGAAACACTAAGCATTACATCTATTTTGGATGAGTTACAACATAAAAAGTTTGATTTGTTGTTGGCTCCAGAGCAGCAAACACAGAAAGGATTGGTTGAAAATTGATATGGGAGTTTGAGGCGCAGATCATCTCGGGATTCCCATTCTCCTATCTTCTTTCGAATCGGGTCATGAGTGAAACCAGCAGTTCTTATTCAGGAATTGAGTTATTAATATAGTTTCAGGATTATTTTCCATCATCTATGGAAAGAAGTTAGAGATTTCATTAATTACTCTACGCTAAATTTCGAAAAATAAAAATGAAGAATAATACACACCCACGTACTTTTATTCAATAATTGCAAGCAATCTACTCAAAAGATAAAAAAATAGAAAAACATAGACAAGTGTTTCAAGACCGAGGAAACAACCCAAATTGAACAGAAATCTTCCACAAGATGCAAGCAAAAAATTATGCTCATAATGCATAAATGCACAGCAGTTTCACTTTTTAGAATCCTTAATGTAAACAAGAATGCTAACAACTCCCTAACGCTGCATGCCTCCTTTCACGGCAGGTGGCTGCACAACCGCATGACCACCCTTTCTATGCCTGTTTGCAGCATAACCTACAATATTGTGCCATTGTCACTATATCAGTTTCTATTTGTTTTTGTTACCAAGAATTATCAAAACTTTTCCATATATGTGCTCGTGTGTCCATGTCCGTACAACTTAGGGTAATAACCAACTAGCAAATAGGAATCTATGTGTATACAGTTGCCAACGTCGTCTGTACAGTCAAACAGTCCCGTGGTCCAATCCGTAGGAGCAGGATTTGAAGCTACCCCGAGAGTAGATGGAGGTGCGCGGTAGCTGGTTGTATTTCATATTCGCTCGGTTTGGCAGGATACATGAGAGAGAGAGAGAGAGAGAGAGAGAGAGAGAGTCTTATGCTGGTGAAGAGGATGTTAGCATATATGTAGGAATGAGAAGACTGTGATTGCTTTGATAGATAGATACCCACAAATTAATTTCATATATATGAAACTAGATATATAACTATTTTGGATGACTTTTTGGATGCTTTTTACTTATATAACAATCGAATTTATCTGCCTTAAACACATAATTTTATTTTATTTTTTTTTACAAATTGCTTTGCATATGGTTAAGAGTCTAAATCGACATTCTGATAGCTATATAATTTTACGCATTGGAATAAGAGTCACACTTGTTTTAAGTTCTTCTTAGGCATTGGCTGACAAAAAAAGCTGACACCTTTGAGAGCTGAATGATTGTATGAAACTGTGGTCACATAATTAGTATAATTAATATTTTATGGAACGAAAGTCTGGGGGCGTACTGTATCTAATACATGATGATATGTATGTAGATACATGGACACTTGATTAGTGCTCATTCAACTCAAGATGCATATATATATATATATATATATAGAGAGAGAGAGAGAGAGAGGCGGGGCGGGGGGGGGGGGGGGGGGGGGGGGGCAAACGGAAAATTCACCGGTGGTGAGTTTCTTCACCGCCGCTTAGATGACTCAGTAAAATTATTACATGTGGCGCCGCTCAAAGAGTGATTAAGTGAGTTTTTTTATTTTTTATCTTGAGTGGCGCCACGTGTAATAATTTTATTGGACCACCTAAGCGGAGGTGAAGAAACTCTCTTCACCGCTGGTGAATTTCCCGTTTTCTCATATATATATATATATATATATATATATATATATATATATATATATATATATATATATATATATAAGTGGTTAAGTGAGTTCTTTTATTGTTAGCTTGAATGGCGCCACGTTTAATAATTTTATTGGACCACTTAAGCGGCGGTGAAGAAACTTTTAGCAAAAGATAGCGGAATAATATTAATGCAACAACCAGCGGAATCAAATAATTAACCGAAGAGAAAAATAGCAGAGACAGAGAACACGCAGATTTAACGTGGTTCGGCAATATGCCTACGTCCACGGGGACACGATCGAAAAACTTCCACTATATCAAAAGAGAATTACAACTTTCTAGTTCTCAACCACAAGAGAAATCACAAAGAAATCACATAAGATTTTGAGATCAAACCCTAACCTCTTGTTGTAGTGATTTACCTCTTTGCTTCGACCACCGAAAAAGAAACCCTTCGGCCTTAATAACAACCTAAGCAACAGCGGCAAGAATTATTTGTGACAGCCACTTCTCCTTTTTTTCCGATTCAGCCACCTCCAACAAAAGAAATCCGATCTTTATTTCTTTTGTTTGGCCGAACAAAATAAAGAACAACACACAAAAATAACTTCAGGCCTTCTTCAATTTGTAGCCGCCCCTTTTTTTTCTTTTAATTTTTCTTTCCGGCTTCTTTTTTTCGGCTCAATCAAAAACCTTAGCACCACACCCCATATATATATTATATCATAACGGGTTTGGGCCGGTTTTGGAGCCGTTTCGGTAAACCGAAACCCGCTACGGCAATGGGCTCCATTAGCAACAATCTCCCACTTGGAGACCATTGCTAAAAATGTAATCTCTATTCATGATAATCCCAGTGTCCAAAGTTTTTACCTCGATCGTTTAAAGTCTCAATTTCAGCATTCAACACAAATGCACCAAAGTTGAGCAATAGCTCAACTTTTTCCCATCAACCGGCTTTGTCAACATATCTGCAGGATTCTTTCTGCTCTCAATCTTCTCCAACTTCAATTGGCCATCCTCCAACAAGGATCTGATGAAGTGATATCTCAAGTGAATATATTTAGTCCGTGAATGATACGCTGAGTTCTTAGCAAGATGAATTGCACTTTGACTGTCACTGAATAACCTGCAATCCACTCCATCAAAAACCAACTCACTCATCAATCGCTGCAACCAAATAAACTCCTTACTTGCTTCTGCAGCTGCAACATACTCGGCTTCTGTCGAAGATAAAACAACAATTGATTGTAATCTTGAAACCCAGCTTACCGCTGTCCCTCCTACAGTAAAGACATAACCTGTGGTACTCCTGCCATTGTCTCTATCACCCTCATGATCCGAATCCACAAAACCTTGCACATCAATGTTATCACCCCCAAAATATAAACAATACTCTGAAGTACCTTTCAAATACCTGAAAATTCACTCACCGCTTGCCAATATTTTCCTTCCCAGGTTCTTCATGAATCTACTCACTACTCCCACTGCATGTGCAATATCTGGTTTTATACTCACCATTGCATACATGAGACTCCCAACGGCTGATGAATAAGACACATTCTCCATGTGTCTCGTCTCCTCATCTGTCTTAGCACTTTGCTCTTTTGACAGTTTAAAGTGACCACCAAGAGCTGTAGTTACCGGTTTTGCATTCTCCATGTTGAATCTCTCCAACACCATCTTGATGTACCCCTCCTGAGATAACCACAATTTCTTGTTTTTCTTATCTCGGGTAATTTGCATCCCAAGAAGTTGTTTAGCCTCACCCATGTCCTTCATAGAGAATATCCCTGCCAACTTTCTCTTCAGATCATTAATTTTCTTCATGCATGTACCTTCCACAAGCATATCATCTACATACAAAGTAAGTATAATAAAGTTACCATCCTTAAACTTTTGTAGATGAACACAACGATCTGAATTGCTTCTGGCAAAACCCGAATCCAACATAAACTTGTCGAACTTCAAGTACCATTGCCTCGGCGCTTGTTTCAACCCATACAAGCTTCTTTTCAGTCGACATACCCAATTCTCTTTTCTTTTAACTTCATATCCCTCCGGCTGTTCCATGTATATTTCCTCATCCAAATCACCATGAAGGAAAGCAGTATTCACATCGAGCTGCTCTAAATACAATCCTTTCACAGCCACAATACTTAGTATTGCTCTGATAGAAGTCATCTTGACAACATGTGCAAATATTTCATTGAAGTCAATACCTTTTCTCTGACCGTATCCCTTCACCATAAGTCTAGCGTTGAACCTTTGTATCCCTCCTGCCTCATGTTTTACTCTGTATACCCACTTGTTATGCAATAATTTCATCTTTTCCGGTCGCTTCACCAATTTTCATGTGTGATTATCCTCCAAAGAAGACATTTCATCACGCATGGCTTGCTCCCACTTAAGATGAAGTTTATCCTGCATAGCCTCTTGGTAACTCTCTGGTTCACCTGCATCAGTATACAAAATATGATATAATAGAAGACAAAGTTTTTGGGTTGGCTTCCTTATTCTCGTGCTCCTCCTCAAAGTGGGAACACTCTCTGATAAGTACTGGAACTATCTACTTCAGTCAATGGCTCTCTCTCCTGTTCGGTCTCATCTGAAACTTGTGTATTCTCAGGTGTAGCCATTTCTTCTCCTTCAGATGTAGGTATTTTTTCATTTTTTTTATCCATGGGATCTATCCCATCCTGTGGCTCATCCAGCTCCAAGTGCTCTTTTTCCCTTGCTTTCTCACTCTTACTTTCCATTCGGTCTTTATACATACAGCCCTCATTAAATACTACATCTCTGCTACGAATTATCTTGTTATGCTCATAATCCCATAAGCGATAACCATATTCGTCGCCACCGTATCCAATGAATGCACACTTATGAGATTTAGAATCAAGCTTGTTTCTCATCTCATGATCCACATGTGCATATGCTATACAACCGAATACCTTTAAGAATGAATAATTTACAGTTTTACTAGACCACACCTCTAGAATTCCTCCATCTAAAACACTAGCTGGACTCCTGTTGATCAGATAAACTGCCGTATCTACAGCGGCTCCCCAAAGTTGCAAAGGCAAACCTGCTTGTAGTCTCATACTCCGAACTCGCTCCAAAATGGTTCTATTCATCCTCTAAGCCACGCCATTTTGCTGCGGTGTTCTCGGTACAGTCTTTACTCTCCTGATCCCGTGGGTAGAGCAATAGTCATCGAACTCTCTATTGCAAAATTCCTCACCATTGTCTGACAATAGACATTTCACTTTCAAACATGTTTCATTCTCAACAAGAGTTTTTCATAACTTGAAGATCTTGAAGACATCAGATTTCTACTTAAGTGCGATACCCATGTTTTCCTGGTTCCATCATCTATGAAAGTGACAAAATAAGAATTACCTCCAAGAGACTTTGCCGAAGAAGGCCCCCATACATCTGTATATACCAACTCCAATCTCTCGGTTTTCTTCTCCTTGCCATCTTTCATAAAGCTAACTCTTTTCTGCTTTCCAAACACACAGTTCTCACAGAAATCAAAATTAGCATATTTCATATCTGTCAACATACCTCTGGATTGCAATACCCTCATGCCGCTCTCGCTCAAGTGACCGAGCCTCTGATGCCATAAGATAGCCTTCTCATTCTTCACGGTGCCAAAGAAACAATGTGATCCACCGAGCTTGAGAGTAAATATAGAGTTCCCACTCTCTCACCCTTGACCACTGCATTGCTCCTTTACTGATCTTCCACTGTTTCCTCTCAAATGAGATTTGATAACTTTCGCCATCCAGCTTGCTAACAGATATCAAATTCTTCTTCAAATTTAGTATGAGCCTGACCTCTTGTAAAAGCAACTTTCCACTATTGTGCAACTTCAACTGAATTGTCCATTTACCGACAATCTTGCATTCCTGCCCATTACTAATAGTCACATGCCCAAAATCACCTTGGACATAATTATCAAACTATTCTCTGCGAGCAGTGCAATGGAACGAAGTCCCTGAATCCACAAACCACAGATCTGACCTCGATTCTGTATGAGCAGACAAGCACAAGTCATCATACTCCTCACTTGGATTCACTATATTCGCTCCTTCCTTATTTTTGTTTGGACAATCCTTCTTCATATGACTCTATGTCTTACATTTCCAACACACTAACTTTTTCTTGAACTTCTCCTTAGACTTTGATCTCCCTCTTTGCTTCGACTCTCTGCTTAAATTTCTACCCCTTTCCAGTACTTGTAGAAACTGTGCTCTCACCCATACTCTTTTTCATCAATTCATCATTTATGATTGTACTCACAACATCATTAAATTTAAGAGCAGTATTGGAAGAATTACTGATGGCCATAATAACATTACTCCAACTATCCGGTAACGAACACATAAATATCAAAACTTTAATGTCATCAGTAAAGACAAAATATAAGGATTTAAGTTGTGCCCATAATGTGTTAAATTCGTTCAAATGATTAACAACTGAACTATCAGAAGGCATTCTCAAGTTGAACAATTTTTTCATTAGAAACAGTCTATTTGAAGCAGACGGCTTCTCATTAAATTTAGCCAACGTTGACATCAAATCTGAAGTGGTTTTCTCCTTGGAGACGTTGAACACAACCTGTTTTGTCAGGCACAATCGAATCTGCGCCAAAACCCTCTTGTCCAACAATCCCACTCCTCATCTGTCATCTTTTCTGGCTTTTCTCCAAACAGTGGTTGATGTAAATTCTTTTGATATAAATAATTTTCCATCTGCAACTTCTACAATTGGAAATCTGTCCCATCAAATTTTTCAATTTTTCCCTTCCTATCTTCCGCCATAACTCCCACTCAAAATCAACACCGATCTGAGTGAAATCTGACCCGAACCAGGGCTCTGATACCAATTGTTAGCAAAACATAGCGGAATAATACTAATGCAACAACCAGCGGAATCAAATAGTTAACCGAAGAGAAAAATAGTAGAGACAGAGAATACGCAGATCTAACGTGGTTCGGCAATATGCCTACGTCCACGGGGACACGATCGAAAAACTTCCATTATATCAAAAGAGAATTACAACTTTCTAGTTCTCAACCACAAGAGAAATCACACAAGATTTTGAGATCAAACCCTAACCTTTTGTTGTAGTGATTTACCTCTTTGTTTCGACCACTGAAAAAGAAACCCTTCGGCCGCAATAACAACGTAAGCAACAGCGACAAGAATTATTTGTGATAGCCACTTCTCCTTTTTTTCCGATTCAACCACCTCCAACAAAAGAAATCCGGCCTTTATTTCTTTTGTTTGGCCGAACAAAATAAAGAACAATACACAAAAATAACTTCAGGCCTTCTTCAATTTGCAGCCGCCCCTTTTTATTCTTTTAATTTTTCTTTTCGGCTTCTTTTTTTCTGCTCAATCAAAAACCTTAGCACCACACCCCATATATATATTATATCATAACGGGTTTGGGCCGGTTTTGGACCCATTTCGATAAACCGAAACCCACTACGGCAATGGGCTCCATTAGCAACAAAACTCGCTTCACCGCAGGTGAATTTACCATTTGCTCTATATATATATAAATTGATCTCGATTTTGAGAAATTTCTAAAAGATCAAGGAGAGTATTTATGTAAAAAATCCAAGGAATGGAAGTGGGCAGGACAAATGCTAGACACTGAAAGAGGTGGAGCGATGGCGCTCCCCTCGACCTCCTCTCGAGCATACACGCTCCAAGCATCACCTATGCTTAGAAGCAAGAAAGTCAGAGGAGGCAGCTTATTTCAGTAATTGTAAGAGGTGCAATGAGTTAAAACTAGTAAAAGTATTAATTAAAAGGAATGCATGAGAGATTATGAGATTAGATTGGAATGATTGTGCCTAGCTAGAATAATACTATAACATGATGGATAATTAGTTTGGTCATTTGTTGTGGGACTCGTGCCCTTAAATAGGGCCAAACAGGACTGCATGAAAGATCTTACTTAATTAGGCCTCCTATAGGTCTTTCTCGTTGGTCATTTATTCTTCGTAGCGTACGTAAATTAGTTGGTTAAATTAAACTTCATTAGATTTGAGTATGGATCGTGCCAAGCCCAATAGTTTATTGCACTAGACAATAAGATCTTGCCCTTGTGAGCGCGACTTGGTTGCTCCATCCAAGTGCTCGAAGTGGCCATGCCTATCTATGGGAGTTTCCAAAGGAGCACACCACTTTTCCTAGTGAACCCACTAGATAGTACTTTTTCGTTCGGAGACTTTCAGTTGGAAAGTGTGCTCACTAGGAAAAATGGTGTGCTCCTTTGGAAACTCCCCTATTTATTTGGCTATTTATTTGGAGGTGCATATAGATATGATGCTCCCCCAATTCAGAATACAGGATAGCAAAGTTATCGACAGTATATTTGTGATAATATACTGAATATTGCCAAAATAACATATTTGCCATTAAGATAAAAAATAATCTTATAAATGGAAATCAACTTTTCATTGAGAAATAAGTTTGATCACAGTGGAAGAATGAAGGTAACTAAATATCATGAAACCAATAGGAAAATAACTAGGATAAACAATATAAAAATGTAGAAGTAAACATAATTACAAGTCTAAAAATGACATCTGGACAAGATGATGACATCTGGACAAGATGTGAGTGGATTTTGGTTAATTTGATTTGAAAACGATCAAACTGACGTGATTTAAGTTCGCATAATTATGATATCGGTTGAGTTTTATTTGGGCTCCCTAGATTCATTGAATGTGGAAACTTTCATGGAATGAGTACAAAAAGATTTGATCTCATTAAAATGATCATTACTGATTGGAATGAATCTCCGATAATTGATTTTGAATTTTAAATGGTCATACTTTCTCATCTAAAATCTAAATAAAGTAAATGAATATACTAAATCGATCATTCCAAAGGAGAGGAATGCAATGGTGGTCTCAAATCTGGGAAACTAGAACTCTAGATGGCAAATGGTTGGCGGCCCACAGTATATGGACGGCTAATCATTAGCCATCCAGATACACTCGGCCACCCTGGACTCAATTTCTTAGGTCCATGAGGTTTGCTATTATTCCATTTCATCAAAATTTGATTTTAATCGAAGTTTATTTTGCAATTAGCCCGATTTAATGAGTAAAAAAAATCTAAATTTTGAACTGTTATTTCATATCTTTTTTATCCGAAGTCAGAATCTGAAAAATAATCCATCATTTTAGAGGTAATTGGAGCAATGAATTTAATTGCAGCGTTTGATTTGGAAAGATTCAGTTGTTATTAATGATATTTGAGTCTAGATATAAAATTTGTGAATTTTTGTGGATCGTTGATATAATATGAATGAGATAAAATAATAGGATTAAAAAAAAATAGTGAAATAGAAGAAAACTGACTCTTATATAGAACTCTCAACAACAACAACAACAACAACAAAGCCTTTTATCCCAAGTATTTGGGGTAGGCTACATGAACCAAAAAAGAATCAAGCCGGATCGATCACTTTGATATTCCCTCTCCATTCATTTCTATCAAGTAATATCTCCTTATTTAAACCTCTAAACTCCATATCTTTGCGTATCACCTCCATCCATGTTTTCTTCGGTCTTCCCTTCGTTATTTTAACTTGTCCTACATTGATAAACTCTCCTTTTCGAACTGGTGCATTTGTAGGCCTACGTTGCACATGACCAAACCATCGTAAGCGATTTTCTCGCATCTTCTCATCGATGGGAGCTGCACCTATTTTAGCACGAATATCTTCATTTCTCACTCTATCTCTCCTAGTGTTGTCGCACATCCAACGGAGCATGCGCATCTCTACTACACTTATCTTCTCTGAATGACGTTTCTTTATAGCCCAATATTTCGTGCCATATAATAAAATTGGCCTAATAACACTCCTATAAAATTTTTCTTTCAATCTTAACGGAATGTTACGGTCGCAACAATAACTGCCCTCCTTTCAATCTTACCGGAATGTCTCGATTATCATAATCAAGCAAGCAGAAAATCTCGTAATCATAGAATGATTGCAAAATACATGTAAACAAAATGCCCTCCTTAGTTCTCTCAAAGAATGAAGAGATTCAAGACGAGGGACAAACTATGGTTATAGTTGTGCAATTCCAAAGAGCGAGATGGGATCTACTAATTCAAATAAGAAGAAATCAAATCGATCATTTAAAGAATGAAAATTAAGGTATTTAAATTAAAATCAAGACTTTGTCAGTGGTGGAGTACTCTTGGTCATGTAGAAATAGAAAGTAAATGGTCCTATATTAGAATGAAGACGTAGCCACATACATTAATATGCTCGAGACTTGAGAATAGACGCCTGACTGGTGGCACAATTATAATTAGTTATGTTTAATAACAGATCTGCGATCGGACGATTATAAAGAATTTTCAAAGTTCAAAGATAGTTCACGAGAGGATTCAATTTGATTGAGATACAAAATCTAATCATCACTATGATGGTATATGGTCAGACTGAATGTATAGGTTTAGTAAGAAACATGTGCATGCATGTATAATGCTATTTTCAAAAACTTTTTATACAAGTGATATGATTTCGAAGAATACAAACTCAATTTTGAAAACAATAATGGTGCAACGCAATTTTTAATAACCATCAAAACCCACCTTCTTGATTGATGTAGAGTTGTGTGACTAATGATTGGGATGATGATGGTTATCAAAGAAATGCGAGTTTTGAAAATATCAAGATTATTGAGATAACCATGGCAGGAGCTTTCTTCCTTTCCAATGAAGATGTGAATTTTGAAATTATTATCACTATGATAAGACTCTGTATTTTTGGCGATGAGACTGTGGGAGTCTCATCTCAAATTTTCAAAGTTTTCTATCTTAGTTTCCTCTTTTCTTTCTCTTTTTATTTTTCTTTTTTCATTTCTTTTATTTTCTAAGGAAATGACCCTTAGATGTCCAATGGTTGACCATTCACGGACTGTACTTTGGCTCTCCCATATTGATTCCAAATTGATTTAGAGCCTTACGCAGATTTTTAAGCTCTATAAATTGATGTTCTAGCCTCTTTATTCATCATAAACTTCTATTGAATCATTTCCTCCCTCACAAACATCTATTGAATCATTTCCTCCCTCGATCAAGAGTGGAATATCCATTATTTTGTTTGATTCTTCAAGTCCTCATTTTTGTTTCAAGTTCTCTCTTAAGATCATGAAAGAGTTGTCTGAAGTAAACCACAAGACTTCTGTTGTCTTGGTACCTTGTCACATTACTCTGACTTTGTTGTTAATCGTCAGGTAAGTATTCTTGTTTGGATTCTCAGTTATCTTTTCAAAGAACATCACTATTTTATGTTGATAACTCGCACTTTAATGACCGAAGCCTCCATTGATAGAAATTGATTTTGCCAGCTGTTCACTTACTTTTCACAATTCTTCGAGAAAATTTGTATGTGTTATATCTACTTCTTGCTACATCATGGACTTTTACCATTTCCATGGTCATCGCCCTGTCAGTTGGGGTTTGAGTAATGCAATGATCGAGAATTGAAATAAGCAAATTGACACTTTCTTATGTTCAAGTGAAATGTAAGCACTACATCTAGACTGCACCGTGTTGATTTCCTTAGTTGCATATCTTAGGATGAGATCTTAATCCACAATATCACTAAAGGAGAGCACCTCAACCATTCTCATTTATCGAACTTCATATATGGTTCACTCCATAGCAACCTCACTCTTGATATTATCAAATGTCAATTCCGTTGAGGATTGAATCCCCCGTCGAGATTATAGCGATGAAAAAAAAAACAATACATCACATAAGAAGAACACAAAAAATAACATGGTTCGGCCAACAAAGTTCGACCTATATCTACGAGAACAAACAACAAGAGAGATTCACTATGAAGAAAATCCACTGTCTTTAAAAATAGGGTTACAATGATGTATTTACACTAATCCTAACCCTAGTATTTTTGAAATTCTAAAAATACCCCTGCATACATGGAGATTCCGTACCGTGAGGGCCCCCTCAGCTACGAAACAACTCAATATTCCTGTAGGAATAAGAGCCACAAGTCCAATATTTATGTCATGGACTTTCCTCGAATTTGAAACGCTGAAGCGTATTCAGACCTATCGCATACTTATCACTCGTATTAGTTCTGAGACAAGTTCGGAAAAGATATAAATATATAATTTGAAGGTCAAAACAAGGACACCATTAGGATTGACACAGCATCATGAAGTGGAAGCTCGAATCTGCAGAGGCCAAGAAGAGTTCGAAATTGCATTCGTCGTGATTTCCTAGAAACATAAAATATATATTTTATAGTTTTCGATTTATTTGTACTTAACTCTTTTTATTTGTTAATTATGAATCAAATATGTATGATTTATCGAAAGAAACTAATGGAAAGAGTCTCATAATTTTTCTTTATTAATCAATGGATATCGTGCAACAGTTAGCTTTAAGCGAATAATTTCAGCTTTAAATTAGAATTTGAACATGAAAATAATTAAAACTCTTCAAAATAGTAAGTAAATCATCTCCTAAATTTCTTAGAATATTTATTTAATTTTTCTGATTAATCTTATTGTTTTTCTATTATTTTTATAAAATTTTAAGCAATTCTCTACATTTTCATAATTAAGCTAAATAATAACGGGCTAGTGACTTGCTGGGGTTGAGACTTGAGTGTTTGGGTCGGATCTAAACCAAACTCATTGATCCTAGATCCAAACTCATTGATCCACTATGTATAGCGGGAGTCTCTAGAGGGGCACACTATTTTTCCTAGTGAGCCCACCCTTCCTTTTGAAAAGAGAAATTTTTTTCCAATGAGCACACTCAAAATTCCCTCATCTACTTCTCTTTATTTTCTCCCCCACGCTTCTCCCTCCTCTTAGTTTCTTCTTTCCAAATCCTAGAGCCGAAGTCGTAGATGCTAGAGAAGTGGCTGGTGCAGTCAGAAGAGTTGTCGCTTGCTACTCGTCCTCATCGCTGCCAACCACCGCCTGCTGCTCGTCCTGCTAATGTAGCTCGAGGAGGACTTGTCTAGGGATTGCGAGGAGCGGGAGCTCTCTAGTCATCGCAGCTCTGTCTCCATCTCTCCTAGCCATTCAAGAAATAGTTCGTTCATTAGATTTTTAGTTTTATTTATTGATTTCTTATTATTGTTTGTTTGTTTTTGTTTTGATTGAATGGATGAGAGAATGAGAGTTGAAAGGAGAGAGAGAGATGGGATGCAGATTGTATTTGTATGTATTTGTGGAATGATAATTATTTTAGTTTAGATTTATTAGGAATTTTACTCGATTTAGTGGAGTTTGGCTCGGACAAACACTGGATTTAGTTAATTGAATAATAAAAGGAGTACAAGTTTTGTTAATTTTTAGTTTTATAAATTTTGATAATTTTTTTTTTTATTTTAATAGGTGTGAAGGTTAATACAAATTCAAGCTACGTGGGCCAAGAGGGGAGGCTCAAAAATTTCCCTTCAATGATTTTACCAAATCTACAAATGATTGCAGCCTCTGCCCTCCAAATATTTGCAAGGTAAAATTTTTGTCATAGGACTTCTATTGTTCTAAGTAAGTACTTGCTCATTGAGGCGGGAAAGATTATAGAACGAATTCGAGCATCAACATTTACAGAGTGCAAGAAGCGATTTACTAGATCTATACAGAGGTTGTGTACAAATGGGTGGTTGGATGAGGCGCGGGAGGTGTTACGCATAATTCTTTGCTTGATGATGAGTTGTGTAAGGATGAGAGTATGCCGCCTCCGCCTCTAAATCCGCCAAGCTTTATAATCTACAAACCCAACTCATCCATAATCACCGGAACAAATTGGAATTTTTTTCCTTTTTTATTTTTTTTCTTCTTTTGCATTTATTTGGATTTATTTGTATATTGATGAAATCTATAGTCGGAAAGGGTAAACTTTGTGTACAAATTTGAGAGATGAATAAATTATTTTGTATTTATTGCATAATTAATTCTTGGATGTAATTATATTTTGATTTCTTCATCCGATAGGTTTTTATAACAAAATTACAACATAAACATTTAGGTTTTTTGTGAATAAAGGAAGAATAGAGGAAGGTTCATAAAGCCACTGCTAGGTGCCAGTACTCCGCTATGATGTCAACATGTTCAGAGACGGAATTAATGCTATTCGGGGTGTACACCCCTGGCTGTGAAATCTATTGTCCGGTCTTACAGTCCGGAGAGGGTGTAACTCGTACGGACTGTCAGTCCGAACATTATATATACCCGAACAGGCAAACCACTGATCGGATTAATAGTCCGGACAGTGGAGAAACTGTTCGGACTGTCACTCGGGATAGTGGAGAAACAGTCCAGACTGTCAGTCCGAACAGTGGATAAACTATCCGGACTGTCAGTCCGGACTGTGAGTTTTTTTTGGGTTTATAACTTTTATCAATCCGCATAGTTTCTAGGGTTTTTGAGTAAGTAAATGCATAATAAAATTAATTTTCTGAGATAATTTAATTTAGGGAAAAATTTGATGGAATAGTTGTGGGTTTTAGGTGAGAATAGAAAGAGAAGAGAGATTGAAGATAAGAATATTTCAGTCTAAAAAATTCGATGACAAGCTAGCAACATAAAAGAAGTTTTTAAGTGGGCTCACTGGTTAAAATGGTGTGCCCCTCTAGAGACTCCCCTATCTAGCTATCTAACTCTTTCTTCCTTCTTCTCTTTTCAGTTTAAAATTTTCTTATTCAGCTAACTCAGCCCCCAACATTGGCCGCCCCCGGTTGTTCGGCAAACCTCTCGACCACCTCCTCCGCCGAGGGTGCCATTTCCAACCTGCCTCCATCCGACCCACGACCCATGCTCTTTGCTCCTCGCTCTTCTCCTTCTCTTTTTCTTGCTTGCTTTCGTTTTTGATTTTGAGCTAGAAGATTAATTAGATTGGTTGCAATGGAGGAGTTGGTGATGTAGTAGTGAAAGAGATGAATAATGGGAATGATAATGGACGCCTCAACGGTCCAATTTTGGGCACGTCCCATACAAAATTTTGAATTAGAAAATTAAATTTTTTTTTTTAAATTCCAAATTTTGTATGGAACTAAAAATCGACCGCTGGATGCATCCATTAATATCCCTTTCAGATAATCCAGAATGGTAGGAGGAGCTATAGGAGATGGTGTATCCTCTTCGGAGGCGAACACGAGCAAGAAGAGCTCCTTTGTTTTTCTATTGAAAATGAGGCTGCACACAACATGTTTGGTGAAATGCGGCTAAGAAATTTTGTTGATCTGATTGGCCTGAATTTGATGTGGATGAACATCATGATGTTAGGAGTCCACTGGTGCTTGGAACTCATTACCTGGAGGCCATTGCGGGCACGAAAGGCAAGACCGATCATCGATCACTTGGACGAAGGGACCATCAGACACACGTTGGCTGAGCCTATGAGGTATATCAGTTATATCCAATCCCTTTAATAGATCATTTTTTAAAACATAAGATTAGATATTATACATGTTTTACTTCAACCTTTTGGTGTAGAATAATCTTCGTATCTGAACCGATGATGGAGTGCAGTGTCTATCTGGTATGGACTTAATCATCCTTCTGTTTAAGCTATCATCCACGGTTTGGATTCGGATCGTATAACACTCCCATTTTTTAGGTGCACCCAAAAATAGAGTAATTACCAACGGACACGCTCTATACTAAGTGGCATACACGAGGCTTGAGTTTGCACAATCATGAATAAGAATCGATTTGGTATCAAAAAGGTAAAATAAACATCTGCTACACATGTAACCTTACCTTATAGAAATAACAGTATTATCTATTATCTTGAAATATGTAAAAGAAAAGGTACATAAATAGGTCCACCACTAAGAAACAAAATGTGGCCTGAAGAAGACAAAGAATATAGTGATACAACAGAACATAACTTAACATAATAAACACACAGATAAGCAGGAGCTGATAGTTGATCACGAGTGCCTGATCCTTGAAGCTTGTCTTCCAGCTTTCCTTCTTAGTCTCCTCTGAAACAACCCCGGACCTGGTTCGGAGATGACAAAGTGCCCGAGGCCCACTGAACCAGATGATGGCTTCAAATGGATTCGATCAACTAAATGACGTCTCTATCAACCTGATCTGGCACCATACTCTCCCTAACAGGCTAATCAACTCCAAAGAGCTTGCACTGCTTCTCTGTACGACCAACCTGTGTGCATATTGCACAACGAACTCCATTGGCAATGCTGCAAGGCCTTTCACTAGATGCCAAGGATACCATCCTGCCTATAATTTAGGATTTGAGATCCTGTGGATGAAACCCAACAAAAGAATAGGTGTTACTATCATAGTATAAGAGAACAAGCCGTGCAAAGTACGTGTCTAGTATGTGCTCATGGTGTTATAATCTGCTCTCACATTTTACTTGAATATGTGGATGCTGAGTAACATGTGAGTCAACTTAGTTAACCATGTCGGGTCAAGTGTGGTATCACACATCTAATAATCTAGTATGTAGAAGTACCTTTAAGTAAATATATAATAATTATTCATCCAATGGTCTTGGTCAATGATCCAAGTTAGATAATGGATAGCAGCTGATGGATAAGATGGCATGCTATAGTATCTTATAATTGTCTATGCATATCCTAAACCAGGCCACACTTGCAATGGCACTAAACAATGCCATACCGTTACATACTACTATTCACTTTTCGTTCTGCAAAGGTAGCAACGCACATACCATGTCATGGTACTAATTATATCACTTGGTGGCCGAGTACCATCGGAGTTGTTGCAGTTAAGATTCTTATCCCTAACATTTCCATTCAACTTTATGTGATACTATTCTTATCTATCATATAGTTTTTTCTAGTCTGTCAACGATACATTATACACATGACTTGTTATAGACATCATGGTATAATCCGTTCATTATTGTATATGTCTGATTTATCAAATAGAAAACCATTATTCAATGATTTATGGTCTATGTATATGTATCACAAGTTTCCTCAATCATGTTATGTCATCGTGTCTGGGTATCATGTCCATCACGTATCACATATAAGTAATCATACAGTCACATATGTATTATTGATATCATTGACTGACATGTCATTCATATATTTCCTCAATCATGTATCAAGTAAAAGGATCATCATGTATTATGACAGGCAAGGTTCTAAATATCGGATATCGGGATCGTATTAGATGGGGATTTTGCATATCGAATATCGGATATCAGGAGAGATATCGTAGATACGCGTAAATATCGGGTGTCCACATCAAACAATATATATAGTATAATTTTGATAACTAAAAGTTAATTTAATGTAAAGATATATTATGTACCAAATAAAAATAGTGCAATAAGTATATAGAAGCAAAATAGAGGCAATAACAAACAATGCACATGCATATGCAGTTATGCAATAGACAAGTTATTCCATAGAAAAAAAATATAAAATCAGATGTTATATAAGTTACTTATCTTGAAATCATTAGATGAAAAAAGTTGAAATACTTGTATGAGTTGCATCTTTGATTTTGAGTATGAAACTTACTTGGGAAAAAAAAGGATATTTGTCAGATAATATGAAACATATACTATCCGATCTTTAATATAGTCTATATAGATGTCAGTTGAGAAAATGAAATATTAACCAGTAACCACAGATACATAAATAAAAAAATTGATTATCACAATTAGCTCAAGTTCTAAATTACAATTTAAACGCGGATCAAAAGCAACCCATATATCAAGTGTTAAATATAAAATGATCACACAAGACATAACAACATAAAACAAAATTTGTTTTAATTCAAAAAACTATTCTTTATGCTCCTAATCGGATTGTGAGGCATCCGATTTTGATAAATCTGATGACTATAGATCTTCTTCCTCCACAGGTTCTTAACGTTTTCCTTTTCCTTTAGAAGACGAAGCGTCATGAGTTATTTTTGTTTTCTTGGAAACTTTTGACTATTGAACTAGATTTTGGTGTTGGGTTAACTCTCCTGCCAACTTCAACCTGCCTCCATAATATTTTCTTTCTAGGAAAAACTCCATCATCATCCTCATCATCTGAAATTAGATCGAGCCACGTCTGGAGCCTTAGATGAGTTAATCCATTTGGCAACCTTACCTTCCTCCATGGTACAAGCACTAATAGGATCATGCTTCCTATTCTCAAACTTTTCATTTAGCTGGGCATTGAATTTGATATAGACTAAATTATGTAAATTTGTATGAGTTAGTTTATTGATTTATTCCACTTTTTTTTTGTGGATCTAGAAATAAAAACATATATATACACAATTAGAAGTGTATAACAAGTCACAAGAATCAGAAATGGAGCTGTTGGTTTCTTTAATAAGATTTATTTACTCTCTCGAAAACACTCCAATTTCCTTCACAACCAGATGAATTAATTGTCAATCCCAGTATTCAAATCACCATTGTTTTCAAATCCGGAGCAGTTCCCCCATGCAATTGCCATAAACTAACTAGGCAACATACATAACAAGCAACAATTAGACAAATATAATTCCTATCTATTTCTCGAAGAATGAATGATAATTAATTTGTTCTTAATTTATATCTGGATCAAGAAAAGGGCTCTTCATTTGCCTTATCGCCATATCTCTTACAAACCATCTAGCCTTATTTTGGTAAAGGAGCAATTGTGCACTAATTTTGTCTTGCATATCACGATCACTCCCATACATCTTATTGGAAAGTACTCGGTAAATACATTAAGGAAAACTCCATCATTCTCAATATCCTCTCTACATTGATAATAGAAGAAATGATTTAATAAATGGCTTGTCAATTATGATGAAGACTTCAATTTGGCATCCCATCTTTTATCTATTATCAACCATATAGGACACTTCTTCATCTTTTGGTTAAGATTGAGACCAATCTCCTTGCTTACCATATCCAAATCACAGTACAACCATTCCATGTATGAGACATCACTATCAAAGTGACAAAAAGTTTTCACCAATGGCTCGAAGACATTCAATGCAAGGGTGATGTTATCCCAAAATTGGCAACTATTGATTATCTTGTAGGCCTACATATGGTAAATCAATATATATATTGATATTACATATTTGCATGCATACGAATAAGTTAAAAACTAACAACGGTTGAGGAATTGAAACTCAAACTTTAATTTAATACCTTGTTTCCCATTGTCATCCTAGATTGCACCAAATTCTCATCTCAATGGGTTGAATTGACTATAACTTTTAAGTCTTTTTTTCTCTTTAAAACTTTGCAGGGAGAGAAAAGTTGTGGCAAATCTAGTGATTCTAGGTCTATTCAAATCAGTTTTCATGCACTCCCTCATCCAATCAAGAACATGCATGTGATTATATATAAAAACAGTCACCTTCCAAGCCATGACAATGATACTTCTGATCGGTTTGATAACTGCAATGTCTTCCAGCATAAGGTTAATTGTTTGTGCCCATAGAATGTCCAAAAAATGGATAGACGTATTCCTGCTCATAATCTTGAGATATATTGTTGCTTGCATTATCCACCACCACCTGCACAACACTATTTTCTCCAATCTTCTCAATAGTGCCGTTTATCATATTATAAATAAAGAATCCATCATGGATGTCCTTCGAAGTGTTCTCTGAGTCATAGAATATGGTGCCTGAATAAGAATTTAGGACCAAATTTATCATGCTCCTTTTTTGATCGGTCCATGCATCACTCATGAGGGTGCAACCATGTATCTTGCTTGACTCTAGGAAAGAAACAAGTGATTCCCTCTTCGCGACAACCTCCATTGGGTGATATTTTTCACTAAGTTCATAAGCTGTGGTTCTTTTAAATTTGGCCCATATTCTCCAACAGCTTTCAACATTTGATTCCATGATTTTGACGTTACAATATTGAATGGTAGCGCATTCTCAAAGATGGTTATCACTATCCATTTGCATGCATCTTCTCTCATCTTCTTCTTCCAGTGTTCATTTAGGGTTGACTGAACTTTGCCACACTTCATTTTATTCTCTTGCAATTGTTGTGGGACTACGTGTTTATCCATTGGTTCTCTTATTGCTACTTGTGCTATGCCCAGCTAGCACACTTCTTTGAGCATGACTCTGCTCAATTTCAGCTTCTTCACCGATCATCATTTCATCTCTATCGGACTGTAAATTAACTTCCTTTATCATCTTCGTTTGTCTTACGGCCTCTATGGCAACAATTGCTTGTGCCTTCACGTCTTCACTTACTTTTTTGCATGATGCACAATTTCCTCTTTTCTTGGCCAAATGTTACTTTATGTTCACAAAATGAACACTTTATTCCTATCATTTACTGCATGCTTCCAGAAAGAATCTTTACCAAATTTCCGAGGTGCACTACAATTAACTTTTGAAGACATCCTATATCCTATAAAGAAATATTCACAAATATTCGTATTACCAAATATTTTTTATTCTAAAAAAATCACATAACTTCTTTTTAATAACATTTAAAATTAACTACAACCTTGTGTTTTTTAATAGAAAATAAAAAAATTACACTACTCATTGCACTCTATTGAATAGAAAACCAAAAGGATAAAGGCTAAGTAACTAACACATTACACAAATCTATAATCCAAGAGGATAAACTATAATCTATAATTCCAAAGAATAAACCCTACGTGACAAACACATTGCATATTACACATTACATAAGTGGGCAAAATTTTCTCTTTCTTAGTTGTTACAGTGAAGAGAAAAATTTCTCTTCACTATAATAACTCTTGAGTTGTTACAGTGAAGAGAATTTTCTCTTCAATGTATCAACTCAGTAATTGTTACAGTGAAATTCCTTTTCAAGTCAAAATCACTTACCATTCACCATACAAAATCACCCAACGGCCAATACAAATCACTATAACAACTCCTTCCCAAAAAATTAGATAAAAAGAATTGATACAAAAAATGGAAAAATGCTCAATGAAAAAAGTTTACATACCTCGAGTTTTGGATAACTAAGAAATCAATTATGTTATAGAGTTGGAGATTTAAAGAAGAAAAACTGAATAAATTCTAGAATCCAAAAGGTCGGTTTAAGAAAAATTACCTTCGTCAATTTTCCTTCGCAGCTGCTGAATAACACTCACCCGTGGGGGATTCGGCTCGAGATCACTTTGATTCAACAACAGGGAGGTAACACAACCCCTATCGGTGATCAATCAACAAAATTGAGCGGTTCCAGCAAGAGAGAAAAAAATTCACGAGTGAGGGAAGAACGGATTAGGGCAAAGACCTAATCGAGGGAAGATATAATGTTTTTGGGTTATTGGGTTTGGGTTCAAAATTTGAACCCAAAAAACCCTTTAACCGACCCGTTAAGTTTTTTGCAGACGGTTCACCAAGAAGTCGGCCGACTTCTTGACCGATATTTTGAAAAATCGGCAGATAAATGCTATTGCTGATATTAATACCCGATTTTAGCAGATTGTATTAGCTGTAGCCCATCACCGATATCTCGACCAAGATATCGGTTGCCTCAACCAATATTTGGAACAATGATGTCAGATATCATGTACAAGTGATGTCTTATGATCATGTCATGTATTTCATGTCATGCTAACATCATGTCATTCATAAACATGGTCATGGTATTGCTTTAAATCAAATCAATAGGACGTATCCATTAATGTACAACTTTATTACGTGTAGCATATGTGCTCCGTGATCCAATCATAATTTTTTCTCTCTAGTGTCTCTCATTACACTGCCGTAATATCTACAGTTCTAGAATACAATAAATACTACCAACAATTCATACTCACAAGTGTTGGCTCACTAGGACCGGGAATTAGCTGACAGTTCATGCACTATTGGAGGTTGTTTGGTACCTGATGGTCACTAGGCCTATGCAGTAAGCTTCTCACATGTTCATGACTTCTAAATTATCAATAGTTATCAATTCTATGAACATAGAACAATTTTTAGCATCCAAACCCTACTTTTATTTTGAAACCGATATGTGTAATCGAAACCATAAATATCTCTTTCAAGCATAAAATGAAATTTCTAAGACTACTAGATTTTAGCTGCAACTCTATAACCATTTCAAGTCCCTATTTCTAGTATTAGTTCATAATTCTAAGGTTTGTAACAATTCTCAATAACAAGCCCTAATTTTATATACAGTCCTGATACTGAGAAATTGAAATTCTAAATATCGATTCAAAATATATCTTGTGACAGTAAGGAGTATTAAGTATAATAAACTAAAAATATAAGAAGAGCCTATACACCCAATGAACTTCTTGATAAAAAATTTACTCTCACTGGAGTCAGTAAAACTGCTGGCTAGCGACCTTAGCTGCCAGCTGGCGATTCTATGATTTTAGAGCCCAGGGTTTTCTCTCATAAATTTACAGTAACTCAAAACTTCAATTTTTACGCCCAGATTATCAGCATGAGTACTAGATATAATTTTGACAGTTTACCGTAGTTCTGAATTAGAAGCCCGATATCGAAATATATAAATTATAGACTATCCAGTGTTTATCTACTTATAGCATGCATATTCTACATCTAACCAGAGAATTAAAGCCTACATAAACAATAAAACTCTTGGAAAAAATTTTATAGTCGCATAACTAGACTGCTGGTTGGCGGTCCTGATCGCCAGCTGGAAGCTTATTTATACCCGATGGCCTTGAAATTTCTAATCATATTCATCATCATATTTAGACTCCATTATTATACTGAAACCTCAGAACATATCACTATGCACCACTAAAACTTAGTGACAGAGGAGAGAGAAAGAATCGTGTTGCTACTTATCTTATGATTGAAGCTTGCCATTGAGAAACCCCTAGTGTAGACTACTCTTTATTATGGCCTTGTTGTTTCCCCTGGCTTGCTATGTGAGATGAGGGAATTTCATTTGAATGAAGAGAAATAGTTTGAGTGAGGAAAATGAACGAGATTAGTATAGGTTTTAGTATATGGAATTATTATCCTTACCCTTGATTTCCTCACAACACTCCTTAGCTCCCTCTCCCCTTGTTTCACTATTACTCTTCCCTTGACTGAATAAGATAGAAATTTTAAAGGATCAAATAAAAAGGGAGAGTATGTACATGAATGCGTGTGTAAGAGAATGTATTTATGAAGTTTGATCAAGAAAAAATCTACTCCATGTTAATCTCCCCAAACACCCAAGACCCTTTAATTCCAATGTAGGTCTGGTGTTTGGCAGTGGAGAAAGTAAACAAAAGGCTGAAATAATAATGTTTGTGATAATAAAATGAAGTTTTGAAATAATTTAATTTTTCGTTATCTAAATAAACTTTTACAATTTATGAAAAATTTCAAATTAATACAAGAGATAGATATGTATGAGAGAAGCATGGAAAATTTTATAGCATATTTTTTTGATGTCCAGAATGAATGATAGAAAATACCGAAAAAAATCATTAATTTGATTCGGTATTTTTGTCGGTTCTTTGGACTTTTTCAAAAAAATTGAGAAAATCACCATAAATTAAAAAAAAGAAAATAATAACTCTAAAATTGAAATATAATTTGGAGTTATAGATTTCAAAATGGACTTACCAAAAGTCAAATAGAAAATAGACCAACCACAAAAATCCTTATTTGGTACGATGTATAAAGGAAAACATATATATAAATACAAATGCAGTCAATACGTACCGTATAAGACCACTGTGAATACTCAGGATCTTATAGGTTGATATGATCAGTAAGGAGTATACTAAATAGGGGAGCTGGCTGCTTTGGGAATGACAATCTCACTACAGTTTACTCTCCCAAAATCTTGCATCTTGGCAACTTGCTCAATACTCTAAACTCTGCTTGAGTTTTTCTCGAGCCCAATCTTCATTTGGTGTTCAAATTGGCTCAACAAATCTAACCAACCAAATTTGGGACCAAAAGTATCTATTATGAGTTCAAGACGAGCAAATTGCTTTATGATTTATTTAGACTTGTATTAGAAAATTATTAAGGACATAGTAAAATAAGGAGAATATATTAATGGTTCTTCAATTTCACAAAAAAAAAGAAAAGAATAGAGCAGGAAATTCAATGCATGCACATCACTTTACTACACCCACCTCCAAATTTGTAAAAAACTTATAAGTTTGCCATTACTTTTTGTGATTATATTTTTTGCCATAGTCGTGATTATCCTGACCGATAATAAACCCTTTAAGGATTAATCGCCGACTAATGTGAAAACTACTCAGGGAACTAATTCTTGACTGAGAAATGTGGGTGCCTTGAGCAAAGAGGTGTGCGTGAATAGAATTTCCGAAGAGATCATTGTTAATGACAAACGTGAAATGACTGTTGTGCCCTTTTAGTAAAATAATAATATCATTATCAAGTGTGCCTTCTTTTGAAACCCTAATCATATTCTCTCTTTGATTTCGCCTCACTTCCTTTCACTCTCCGCATCAATTCCTAAATTAATTTTTTTTTTATTGTTGCGATTTTAGAGCGGTCCCTAATTGCTCCTCAAGATTTACTAGAGTTTTTCTAGTATAGGTTCAATCAAAATAATCTTAATGTGGCAATAATTTTTATTAGCGGATTAGGGATTTTTTTTTTCCCTTGGCAAGGTAACCCTATTTTTTCAACTTGAACCAAATTTCAAATTTATTTCTTTTCAAATTTTATAATTTTGTGTAAGTTTATTGCTTTTCTTGGTCATCCAAGATAATTGACGAAACTGAAGAAATACAAGGTGTTCATTCTATTTTTGTTTGTCTAACTTGGAGAACAACTTCCCGTTTAGGTATGAAATATTCTATTTTTTAGTACTTTTCTTTTGGACAATTAGACTATTAATGTACTTTAATAGCACAAATCTTGCTCTTATTCACCAGCTAAAAGTATTTGATAAACTATTTAAAGTTGAAAATATCGAATATTATGTCTGTAGAAAGAACTTCTGTCGATTAATTGACATTCCTTTTGAAATTCTTTGGTATCTAGAAATTACTTACTAATTATTGATTTTCCACTTTTTATTGAAGAGTATTTTGGGATGTGAATAAATTTTAATTAGTTAGCATTAGCATTCTCAGTATTTATTTATCTTTGTTCTAAAACAAGTATTGATTATTATTATTCATTAATTGTTTCTACACAGTTACTAAAGATAAAATATTAGTATCACATAGTAAAAAAAATCTCTATACTAGAGGCTTATTGGCTAAAAAATGTCCAGTAAAGTCAGTTGTGAATATGCAATACTCATCTCAAGGAGATTTTTAATGTTTCATACTTCACACAGAAAGATAAAATAGGGCCTTTTAGATTTACAAATATATCTTTCTTCCTTAAACTATATGAACTTTGAAGATAATTTGATAGGATTTTCTATCATTTTTAAATACAATCATACTAGCATTCTAGCATAGATCCAATTTTACTTGGTAATACTCACATTTGCTTATGTAGGAGAACTATAATAGCATGAATAAATGATAAACTATGAAATTTATGCAAATAAACTAATTTGTTATCATCAACTGTGTATGCATTCTCACAAATGTAATCACCAGAGAAATCATTATTTAGAAACATTTGCACAAAATACCAATGCTAGAATATATTGGACAAAGCAAGTCTCCTTAAAGTGCATTACCTAATAAAACTTTATATATTTGGTGAATTTCTCTTTAGTCACTTGATAATCATACTATGTTTTCAAATTCCTAAAATTGCATTATATTATTTAGCTAATTTTGACCAAAAGAAACATTAATATTTCTTATTTTTTTTATGTATGTACATGCCAATAAGTACACAACCTCATAATTAAGATAACTAATAGAAAGTTTATATTTTTGAAAAAGTATATATATTTTCCATACCATACTCAGTAATGAAATTAAGGAATTAAAAATAATAGCATGATAAGTACTTATCTTTCATTAGAAATATTAGAAATATGTGAGACATGATTCTTCTACATATAAAACTAACAATCACATCCCATGCGATTAAATCACTATAAATTTGTGATTACCATTTCCATTGCAGTGAAATGGCCTTCCATTTATATGTGCCCAAACTATTATAGGTAAGCTTTTATATTTAAAACATTAAAGTTCTTGTGCTAAAATGAAGCATTATATTCTTTCTATTAGAGATGACATTCATTTTGCACCTACAACTTTGTTATTTATACATAGAAGAACTATTTGTGATGTAACATCTAAACATTTCATGAGAGACTACATGTGTTCTATCACTTCTTTCTTCTTACATTCTCTCATACAAAATATTTTCCATTACTAAGAAACCTGTTTCATGCTTACTACTCTAACAGTCTTCACCTAGACAATAGATTATAGAAGTGACCTTGCCTATCTCTGGGGGTTTAGGAATTTATATAATGGTGTCGCTACGGTAAGCCTCCTTCATTCAATCTGCAATATTATATTATCTCGTTGTTTGACTATACAAATTGATATACTAGTTTTCTACCTATCCACAAGTCTTTTGGATGAATTAGTGTAATCGAACTTACATTATGTTTACCAACTTTCTCATACTTACCTTTAGTCTGAATGGGTTGTTGAATTCAGTTCTGATGTTAGAAGCTGATAGAAGCAATTGACTCTATCTAAGAAACTAGTATGGCATATTCTGCCTGAAAATAATTTTTGGTTTATCGTATATGTAACTTTTATTGATTATTTAGGAGGAAAAAGTTAAAAGAGATGGCAGATGGTGCAAAAAGGAGAAGTGCTCGATTGTTAGCTCTTGAAGAGTCAAAAAGTGAAAGGGCAGTGCTCGCATTACCTGTAGATCTTCAACAGAAGAGGGCTAATAGACATCCAAATTTGCGAAAACGAGGAAGGAAAAGGACCAGGGAAATCGATTGGGTATAGTATGCTTTATAGTTTTTATTGGATTCAAGCAAGTAACATCATACATACATTGACATGTGTTCATAGATATCTACTTAAGTAGGTACTTATCGCATGTTTTTGTGGTATGATATGCAAGTCAGTGCTTTGTGGTTATAAGCATTTTCTATGCCTCCTCTCTCAATGCTGCAATATTTATTACCTTTCTCTTCGATTAACTTTATTGTTTCTGCGTGAAATTAAGGTGTATAACTTATCATGCATATATATCGTTATCCAACATAAGGACATCTTTATTGTCGGTAATGATGATGAGATTATTAGGATTTCAAAATTATATTGAAGGACAATATCTTCTGTTCCTCAAGAAAATTATTACACAAAACAATTACTGCTGCATCCCAAGCCATTTCCTAGATGTATTCCTTGTATTCCCTTCAGATGAAACATTGCCAAAGTAAAATTAGTTTTTGGGCATTTTTAACCTTTACAATCAATTCTAGGGCTTTTGTATTATCATCCCAAATGAGGCAAGAAGAAATGATGATGGAATGATCACACTTAGAACAGGTTTTATGCTTACCAATTTAAATTTTGGGCATCCAAATATATATCATGTCTTCGAAACGATATTTTTCGAGCTACTGGGAGTAGTATCTTTCTAAATGCTTGATCGTAGGAAATAAGAACAATGCAGATTATTAGTTATAAAAAAATATAACTAAAATTTTCTGTATGTAATTAGAAGTTTTGAATTTTCTAATATCGGAGGTTACTTTTTTGCAGGAAGCTCAAGACTCTCAAGATACTGGAGGTATGAACATAAATGATACAATAATATTTTGCATTTATACTTAAAATTTCTAATAACTCAAGGCTTGTTTCTTACAATCAGGTAATGCAGTAATTAATCCATCAGTGGCTCGAAATACAACTGATCGAATCATTGGCTACATCCTTGATATGTTGGAGGTGTAAGTTGCATTCCTCTCATCTTCTTTATGATATATAAGCTTCATTGCCTCTGCTTTAGTAATGAAGCTGCCATAGAAATCGGTACTAGGCTTAGTAACTAGATACAAGATATTAACAACACATCGATAACAAAGTAAGTTGATATGCAAATGATTAATGTATACTTCTTCTAATATTTGATAGTTGTTTCAGGAAGGACACACATGAACTGTTCTCTATGCCTGCTAACCTCCAGGTATGCTTGTAAACATTTTGTCAAGACTCTCAATCAATACTATGAAAAAACGGTACTTTTCTTGTTCAAGAGCATCTTTATTTTGCTTGTAGACATATGATTATGAGGAAAGAATGAAACAACCTGGGGATTTCGCTACTCTGCGACAAAAGCACACTGACAAGATGTATCCAACGCTCGAGCAATTTGAGGTTGATACTTTGGCTCTTTCTGTGCATCTCAAGTTGGTCACTTCCTCTGCAGCGCATGCACCTAAAATAGAATCAGCAATTACTTATCTAATCCTTGAAAATATATGTTGCAGAATGATGTTTTGATCGTATTCAATAATGCAATAAATTCAAATCCTCCAGACTCCATCCCTTTTCGAGAGGTAAATACGGTCATTATATGCAGAACAAGTACTTTTTTGTTCTTCAGTTGAAAACTAAAGATAAAAACTGTTGCAGGCAATGATTCTGCGAGAACATGGCAAGCAAATTTTCCAGTCCCTAAGAAATAATCTAGCATATGCTGAACTGGAACTTTCAAACTGGCATCAGCACTATTTTAAGTATAAGAGGAGGTCACTGAGAAATGTTCCGAACATTGGGACGTCAAGCGCTGCCTCACAACCAGAATCCAGCTCCCGTCTTGCAGTTCCCGCAGGCGTGACACCACATTCAGGAACAAACCGTTCTGGTAGTGGTAGCGGTAGGAGACAACTTAACTCTGCAACTATCTCGAGGTCTAGAGGTAGAAGAGGTATTTGATATTTCATTATTAATGTGATCTAAACAATAAGCATATGAATATCATTCACCCATGTAAAAATCAAAAATATAGTAGAAATTTTAAAAATTTATCAGTTCTATTGTTTCTTTAAACAACGACAGCTTCATAGACAGCAACATAATGTTTTCAGTGAACATACCTCCTGCAGCTGCTCCTATAGAACATGAACATCCTCAGTTCCCCGAAGACCAACGAAGATACACTTACAAGGCTGAGAATTATTCAAATGAGTCGATTTTTAAAATGTTTTGCGGTGAACCTAAATCTTATACCTATGTAAGTCCTCCTATCTTTACCTATACATTTGTTTCTCAAATGAATTCCAGACAAAATATCATATATAAACTATAACGTCAACGCAGCCTCATATCTAGATTGCTTTCCAGAAGAAAGTAATTTCATGCAAGCCAATTGTTACATACAGAAATCAAACATTACAAGTTACCAAGCTACATGAATTTGAGTATTGTATGTATGAAAATTAACTAGGACAAAGGTAGAAAACTTGGACATCTTTGTTAAAAAGGACTCGTACCACTGACACCACAACACTCCAAATAATTTAGAGCTCAATTAGACAACCAACTAAAAAGAAAAGAAAGGAAAAGCTTTTACAACTCAAGTATTGCAATTCAATGTAAATTAGCACACCTAGGACTTTATTTAAAATATTTAAAAATATTTAGAATTATCTAAATGATTGTGAAACGTAATACCCAGTTTCCTCCAATGCTCTGTTGAGAATGGGCATAATTACACAGTTGTATTGTTATATCTTATTATTTCAGAACAAGGATGCTCTAAGCTACCAAGAGAGCCTTCAGCACTTTGTCAAGGATGCAGGTCCTGTAGCAAAGATGGTAGCAGAAAGAAAGTGCCTCGAATATGCCAAAAGAGTGCAGGCTCAATCTATTTGGAGACCATCCCCCTTTGGGAGTCAAAGTAAAATTGGTGGTCAGCCTTCCGGTTTCCCTCCCACTTTAGGCAAAAATCTTGGACCTTCAAACTCATCAGTATCACATAGTTATGGTCCAACTTCAGCAAATATCAGCAACAAAGATTGTCCTGCCCCCAGTACCAACAGACAGCACGCTCCTGATGAATTCGAATATCAATCCTGTGAGCTGCACACAGATGAGCTACTATCCATATTCTCGTTGATAGGAAAACCAGAGTTCTTAGAGAGCAGCTTGGCATCATGTTCCAAACAAGAGCTTGAGACTAAGCAGGGATTCAGTTCATTTCTTCATAGTAGTCTCATTGCAAATTCAATGATGCAGATGGGTAGTCACTGCTCCAGCTACAAGTCTGAAGTGCCCAGTTTTCGAGCCAATAATGATTTATCAATCTGGCAACCCCGGCTCACTGGTTCAAAGCCTTGGAAGGAGCGAGAGCCAGCAGGATCTGAACAGTATTTACACCCTGAGAAAAAACCGTCTTCTGTTAGTGCAGGCTTATATAAGAATGGCATCTGCTGCTACAGTTTCCCACCAAGACCTACCAATCTAAATTCTTTTGGTGGGCCGAAGTAGCACTTGGATTACTGTGTATTTTGAACTTGTAGGGTATCAATCCAGCATCCATATTACAAAGATGTTTTTCTATTTGATTCATTGCTTATGATGCATACTTATTATGGTCCTTAATATTGATTGCAATTATGAATTTGGAGATAAGAATTGATTGCAAATATTGATTGCAATTATGAATTTGGAGATATTGATTACCTGCAGTACAGGATTCTTGGAATGAATGAAATTTCAAAAGAATTGAAAGTTGCTGAGATAAAACTATGTTATCTGATGAAAAGCACCACCAATACTTGAACAATTACATATTCTCCTTGTATCCTATAAATTTAGGGAATTTTAAGCATTTCCTTGTTATCAAAAGTAAACTTTGGTTGTCCTTTTACACAAGCAGAATATTACTAGGTGATGCAGAAGAGATCGCTCTTAACCCAGGAATAAAAGATGCTAGTTAGAAATCACAAACAATACAAAACATAGAAATCCCTGACGAGCATTTAGTTATTTTTCTTATTTGCATCTGATAACAAATCCAGTTGACACTGACACAGTTGAGTGTGAAGTTTCCATGTTTTCAAATATCAGCCAATGCTGAATATATCGCAATCAGAATTTGAAGAACCCCAGAATATATAGACCTCATAAGGCAATACTTATATTGTTAATTTATCTAACATTAGTATCTAAGAAGCACAGACACCCCCTTGAGGATGCCGTGTTCGTTGATTAACCCAGCCTCATCTTGGACTTGGAGGAATGAGGTAGCTGGTTAATGGACAATAGGATTAATCTTTCCAACCAGCTGCAATTTGAGGGAATGCATAATTCAAGTTTGTGCTGATATTTACTTCTTTTCAATCTCTAGAAATAATTGCAACATATGTGGTATATTAGACCAAATAGTTTGTTCCAGACGGAGCTAAGTCTGATTTCTCACAATGAAAAGTGAAAATTGTTGATCTATTTGTGTGAGCTATGAAGCATAAATCCATAAACAGGGCGGGAATATGTATGAATACGAACATCAGGACATAGCAAATCTTAAAACTGTAAGATACAAGGACACTACAATATAACTATGTGTGTATTGGTACATATGTCTACAGATAATACATGAAAACCCATGATCATCAAGTGATGTTTTATTAGAAATAAAATGAAAAGAAAATAAATTCTTAAAATTTATACCTTATATTCCAATCAAACAAATATATTAAAAACATAATGTGAATGTTAAATCTAACCCCTCACATAATACACGCATGTGAAGCCTCTTGCCCGTTTGGAAAGAATTTTGACCTATTAGCTTAGTATAATTTCCTCTTATATGAAAAGAACTATATTAATTTAAGCAATGCATAGGTCCATGGTGCCCTTAAGACTTTCTGAACGTAGACATGGCTTGTACATGTGTTTTTGGATTTCTAAAATCCGACACCGTGTGGAAGTGTGGAACCATAAATTAAAGAGAATGGTCTCCGAAAGGGGAATGGAAACAGAGAATTTTTCATATTCTATATAGGTTTATTGCAAATAAATTGTGTCCACTTGTAAAATTGAATAGAAAACTGAGAATTCTACGTACCATAAATTAAAGAGAGAAATACAATGTATACCACCCCATCATTTAGCTCTTTTATATTTGACATTGCAGCAACTAGGGGAAGCACGGTGCACAGGTTCCTATCACTGTGAACCACGGGATAAATCAGATTTAGTCCTGCTCACAATCTGGAGACATTAAGGTTGCAGGGAGGACAAAAAGCAAGCTACCACATCAAGGTTAGGTTAACATGGCAGACAATCTCATAACCTTTACTGCATTTAACTTTGAGACATATTACTGTAATACCATCAATCATGCCAAAAAACTAAGCAAACCCCATGTTGAAATCCTATTGGCCATAAACAGGTCTACTAAGCTGATAGCTTACTAGAAAACTACTCCCTGATTCAACTGGTTTTACTTCTTCTTCGACGACAATTTTCCCAGTCTCCTCTCTTTCAGTGCCTGATATGTAATCTAGAAGTAAAACCAAAATACTCAATGGATATAGATCAGCTCCAGTCTAGACTGTATTCACAGCAGTTGGGATTTGGATTTAGATATAAATTTGTCAAGGATCTAGCTCAAATCCAGGGAATGTAAAGCCCTGATAAATGCAAATGTAAAATATCACAGACAGCTCACATTGCATAAATAAAAGCCCAACAGCATTGGTATGGTTTTACAGAAGTGTCACTGTCAGTTATGAGGTTCATGAGCTTTTTTTTTCTGATAATAAAACCGTAACCGGATAAATTATCCAAGTTAAATCTCCTGATCGACATCACTAAAAACCGGACCTAGAACCATCATCATGGGAGCATGTGGAGTGTTACTGAATGGGATTACCCAATTTCACTTCTTACAAGCTTCTAGTACACCGAAATACCAAAATCAATGAACATAAGCTTATGAATGAATAACGCAATCAAACTAGAGATAGATACTCAGAAAAATGTGATATTCGATTTGTTCCCAGGCCTCTAGATTTGCTATTTACCAATAGTGATATAGAAACAGACAGATTGACTCACTTCCCAGAAGGATTGCCGAGAATCGTAATGCTATCATTCCCCAAAGTCAGCATATGGATTAAGTGATATCTCTGTAGCAGATAATATAGAGTTATGAAGCATGGACACTGACACGAATCAAGGACACGAATAACAAAAAGCAACAAAACAAATCATCAAAAATAGGATAGGAAGGTGCAACATAACTGGGTATCTGCATATGCATGCCTCTATTTTTATACATACCAAAGCCATAGCGGTTAGGACACATTTTACTTAAGTTAAAAGAAAAATAAAATAAAATCTTAAATGGTTAAATTCATATATTCTTATCAAGTAACCAAGGGGGAAAAATAGAGAATTTGCAAGTTTTTGGGTGTTCAGATTGAATGAACATAGCACTCTCTTTACCTAACAGATCATCTAATATCTCCTTTTAAGCAGCTCAGAGTTCCATATTGTTATTGTCTTCTCATTCAAGCTTGAGACTTTCTTTTAGCTCTATTATTCACACCATTATGTAAGCTTTTTTCCACTGAATAGCTTGCCTTTGGCATAAAATAACAAATCCAAAGGATTTCATGAATAGTCTGAAATTTTCTGTTCAGCTACTATAACATGTGCAGCCAAAATGGTCAAAGAAATAAAAGGAAAGAGAACTGAAATAAGAACCTAGAATGTGAAATGGTTGGAAGTACTTGTCGATGTCCATGTCAGTTACATTAATTCATCAGTACTTTTGAAATCTTTTAAACTACTGAAAAGCTTTAAATGTTTAAAGGTATAACCTGTAACAGTAAAAACAATGGAAAACAAATAAAAAAAATCAATGCACATGACTTGTAAGATTGCAAAAATTATACCTCCTTCAAAATTGTGGTCTGGGCTATATGGGACTGAACTCTGAACCTCACTGCATTCATATGATGGTATGAACGTTGTCCATCCAATTCTTATCCAAGACATAAATGGATGGAACATCATTGAAAACGCCCTCACAGGGAGCGCTCATCTCCAAAGCATCTCACTGTGCAAAATATAAGCATTATTTAGAAACACAAATCTGGTCCATCATAAACTAAATTACAGATATGCAACCATTTGATGTTAAACCAGTATCACCCTTTTTCAACCAATAATTAATAGTAAAGAATCTAAAAGACGGTAGTATCGCCCTTTGATGTTATTTAGAAACACAAATAAGCATTATTTAGAAACACAAATCCGGTCCATCATAAACTAAATTACAGATATGCAACCATTTGATGTTAAACCAGTATCGCCCTTTTTCAACCAATAATTAATAGTAAAGAATCTAAAAGACGGTAGTATAGGGACTTAATCAATATCAGTTCTCTACATGGCCAAAATCCCCATATTTAAATTATGAATCTTCAGGCATACGCTATTATAAAGAACGAAATTCAAACAATGAATAGTTGATAAGTATGAAGCACAAACCAGATAGAAGATTATTTAACAAACTAACATCTACCCCATTTCTCAATGGGACCATAACCACACTTTTACATAATTGTTACTTAAATATGAATAAAGGTGCTACATGAATCTTCAAATGAGGACAAAGGGCTTAATAAGAGACAAATGACTATGAATTCAATAGATTTGGAATGTTTCTTTAAACCCCCTCCTTAGGAAGATATGAATGAAACTCATCCTAAGACTTCCAGTCAGAGAAAATAGGCATGTATGTTATAAAATGATTTAAGCTTCACAAGTTTACATTAATATCTGAACTCTGATGGCTTCAAACAACCTCTGGCTAAATCAATTATAATAGCATAGTTCACCAGTAGAGTTAGTTCTCCACTAAGAATCTTTAAGAATAAGTTTAGAATCACATGAAGGGTTTATATAATTTTCACATTTTAGTTCCATTAAGAATTTTACTATATCATAATCCAATCCTAAGCGCTTGTGAATATTAACCATACTTTCAACCCATTGCATAACTAGTTAAATAACTCAAGGCAAATTGTTAAACTACTTCAAATAATCTAATTGTTGCATAACCTTCCATTATTTTGGTCATAACACGTCAGTTTGGGCTACACTATGTTGTGTTTTTATGGGGGTACATAAATCTCACAACTCTCATCCCTAATAGCAACCACTTTTCTCCCAACTAAGCTCATGTCCCTTCGGACTCAAACTCCAAAGATGATTCTGATTCTCGGCATCAACTCCCCATCGGTTACAATGTTTCCAACACTCAACCTCAAACCTGATCTCGAATCTAACTCAGATTCTTGATCTCAACTCCAAATTTTAAACTTGACTATTACACCTTAACTCAGACTTTGAATCTGACTCCAATTTTTCAATCAGACTATTACACCTTAACTCAGACTTTAAATCCGATTGTAGGCCTCAACTCCAACTTCAATTCTGAATCCAATTTTTGACATTGACTCCAACAATGGCTCTGAACTTCAACCATGACTTCCACTCCAGTCCCTTTTTTGGGCTCGGACCTAAACTTCAACAAATTCTAGTACTTCTTCAGTATTTTTTGATATTGCAAATAGTTAGTATCCTATGTATTGAACTTATTGTGAACAATTTTAATATTTTTTATTAACTCATTGTGGACAATTTTAATATTTTTTAATTAAAAAAATCTGATAACCTATGTTATGCATTAAGTATTGCATTATGTATATCGTTATTTTTCAAACGGATGTTAACTAATATGTAACAATTAGGGAAGACTATGATTGTCATAATGGATACATATGGTAAGTTGATGAAGAAAACCAAAAGCACAGTAGGCCCATTTGATTTTTTTATAGAATTATAGTTTATAACATGAATAATTAACAAGGAAAAACTTATAAGTAATTATTAAGTGCATACACCAACTTGAGAGAGATCAAATGTGTTCATCTAAAATATAAAACAGCTCCCACTCTTGTTGTTCCCATATTCACAATATACTTTAGCTCGTTGTGTAGGTTCGCATACAAAGTACCCTACTTTGCAGTAGAATGCAGTTCAAAACTCCAAAGAGATTATGCTTAATCAGATCCATATCTAGGATCATGTTAATAGATATGCATGTTTTATTCTTGTGCGTGTGGGACAAAGAAAAGACATACTTATCTTTCCTGGTGTAAGCCTCGAAATACATAAATAAGTCTATTAAGAAATTCATTGACTCATTAATTCTCTTTTTATTTCTCAGGTCAAAAATTTTGTAATGCAGATGGGGAATGTAACATGAACCGGTACAGAAGAATTGACTCACAGTTTAAAAACAGAAGGCGGAGTGGATTAGTTAACAGCAGTATATGTACTCAATAGACCAATCTTATGAATGGATTTACAAGGAAATATAAATTATATATGCTATTCTCCAGATCTGAATTTTTCTTTCTCAATTTGTCTAACTGTACCAAATTTGACCTCAAGAGATATCTTATTTAATGTTTGTTTCACAATAAGGCATGAAAAGTGCTTAAGACTAATAGTATTGTTACGGATTTGCAACATGCGAGAATGGCCAGGTATACGCAGATGCAAAAATTTTTGACCCTGTAATTGCATGTTATGATGCCCTTAGGCCTGCCTAACATGAGCAAAGGGTGATGTTGGGTACTGAGAGGTTCAGGTTCAAGACCTGACTATGGCCTTCCCTCCAAAATTTTGGGGGGGGGGGGGGAATGTAGAGGACTTGGAGACAATTATGATTATACATCATTGCCCTTGAAGCTTAAGGCATTGATCTATGAAGTGTGAATGTGAAGACAAGACATAGAGAAATAGTAAATCCTTACGAAGTAGAGAACAAGAACACAACATAGGTATATGCCATTATGCATGCGTCCATACACACATCAGAACTCAAATCATTTGGGCATATTTTTATAGGAAGTAGAAATAAAATAAAATGTTGATGATTACAACAATATTTTAGTCGAGTAACTTTATTAAAGAAAAGAATTTGAAAGCTCAACTCAATACCTCATATAAAGCAAGTCTATGAGGCCTCTCACTTGTTTGGGAAGATTTTTTATTTTTACCAGTATAATATTCTCTTATGTCAAAAGATTTTTTCTATTTTTGTAAGAAATGCATGACTCCATAATGTCTGATACGCAGTCTCTACAACTTTTTGAAAGTTATTACAAATCCAACACAAGTTTTTTGATTTTTGAATTCGGCATACAATTTTTCTCTTCTTAGAATCCAACGCGATGCATGACTCCATAACGTCTGATACGCAGTCTCTACAACTTTTTGAAAGTTATTACAGATCAAACACAAGTTTCTTAGTTTTTGAATTCGGCAAACAATTTTTCTCTTCTTAGAATCCAACGCAATGCATGACTCCATAATGTCTGATATGCAGTCTCTAGAACTTTTTGAAAGTTATTACAAACCCAACACAAGTTTCTTGGCTTTTGAATTCAGCAAACAAGTTTTCTCTTCTTAGAATCCAACGTGACTGTAAAGTATCTAATATGTGTTGAGCATCATCCAATTGTCCATGCGGTCACGCATTCGATACGGACATAACACTCACTATGAAGTGTATATGTTTCACAAGCATCAATAATTTCAACTCTCTTTTTGTAACTTAGATTATTAGTTTACTTGAACTAGCATTCGACTAGTGCGTATTGTTGTGGATTGGCAGAGGATGTTTTCTTTAGTATATTTGTTCCTTTTCTATGTTATATGTCGTATTTTATCACAATCACAAAAGCCCATTTTTTAATGTACAGATCCAAAACAGACACAAGTTCAAACTATATGGCCATCGTTGAGGCAATTAGGATCAGGTGACAACAATATTCATAGGGACCATATAGTAATAACAAATATTTCTGTAAACACATACAAACTCACCAAAAGATCCCTGAATATTCCTAGTGAGATGTCTAAATTTTCCCCTTTGAGTGTCTACATTTAGCATTATTCCCAAAAGTACCAAGTATGTACACTCATCTGAGTTGATACTCGTCATTTTTCAAAAAGCAACTGACTCTAGGCATTAAAGGGTTTAAGATGGGGATCCATCCAAAACTTCTATTACCAAACTCTTAATATATCACAAACTTAGAGTGGCTGGCTAGCCTAACTCTCTTAATGTTTTGTCAAGATCTCTTGCAAAAATGATCAGCACCATAAGTGGAAAACTACTATCCACATTGAGAAAAGAGTCCAATGGCATGAAGAAGAAGGCAAGCACACGCAAACAGTGTTGACAGAGCTGAGGAATATAGGAAAAATGCAAACTTTCCCTATGGTAGCGCATCTCACCAACAATCTCCCATGTACATGACCAAGAACAAATTCCTCAATAACCTCACGAACAAAGTGGGAGCTAGTAGAAAGTTTGACCTTGAGGGCCACACCTTTACAGTCTCCTCTTTTACCTCGCCTAATAATCCCAAACCCAGCACACCCGTCATTAGCCTCAATCGATTTGAATGAGGAGAAGATAAAAATTACAAGCAATTCTGAATGGGGCACAAAATTGTATTTATCATTTAAGAGGTTGTTCTTGATGTTTCTTTAAGCCCAAAATGAACTTAGAAGTGAGCCTCTTCTCACACTCTCCTCTCTCAAGACAATAGCAACTATGAAGTGAATGAAACAAAATCCTAGAGTCCTAAGAGGTCATGTACCTTTCTAAAAACCTCTTAAAGGCATGTAACAGAAGCATGAGTTTGTCAAGTACATGTATGTAACGATAACATTGGCTCATTCATCACGTCCTCATCACACACCCAGCAGCGACAGAAATATTTGGGATGGATCGCCATACTTTAATCAATGACATCAAGTCAAAGTGGCAAGGAGGAAACCCTAACCAAGAATTCTCTCACTTTGTCTAACATAACATTCTATTTAGATATTAGAACTCAAAAAACATAATATGAAGCTTTCCTTGCACATCACCATTTATTTACATATACAATTAACAAAAAGGGAAATACATAAAGTTTGCAATTGCCAAAGAGCAAATACATGATTGATTAAAAAGAAACTTAAGCTTATACTATGCCTTAAAGGCTCCTTCCTTTCCATATGATCAACTAGTACGTGTAAGGTAGATCCTGGCTGTTCAATGTCACTATTTTTAAACCTCAATGGTGGAATCGCCAAAATCACGGCCAGGAATCGTGCCTCCTCATGCTATAAGTTCGGGAGAGAAACATTGAGAAAAATTTCCAATTTCATGACAATTCCAGGTTAACCAAAGACAGCAAATCCTTGAGCACTACAAAAGCCACAACCAAGGGTAGAGTACGCATAGAGTTGATAACTAATTTTAAACAATTTCCGGTGATCGAAGGAGATAACTAATTACAAAATGAAAACTCTTTGCATCATGACCGATGCTTGTTTAGTTTTTATTTATTTGGCAAGTTGTCATTACTTGGATCTGATATTGAAAAGCCTCTGAATTGGTAATTAATCCCCATGCTATCATATGGATAACATTAATAAGGTAACTAAATCTAAATTTCTTCCGGTTAAATGGAAAGTATGAAAACTCAGCCACCTAAAATACTAAATGTCCAAATAATAACAACCATTTAAATGGAAATCGCTTTTATGTATAGGAGCCAAAAGTTACTTTCAAGAAAGTTGACGATTGGAATTCACCTCCAATTGTCTATTTTATCCATATATTGCTTATTTTAAGAAGTTTTAAAAGAATATATATTGCCAACGAAAAAATGATGTGTAGAAACTGATTTCAATAATTCCACATACATAAAGACAAGTCTCACACCACAAGGTCTTGGTTAAAAAGAGACGACTACTTTTCGACTTGTTGCTTTCACTATGACCGTCCCCACCTAATCTTTTTCCATACTGATGTTAATCACAGTGAAGGTTAGGTTAGAGATAAATTGGAAAAAATTATACGGATTGATTATCCCCGTCTCAAATCCTTTTATTAATATATTATATATTGACTTTACATAAAAATTCTTTACATACTAACTTATTATATAACACTCCCTCTCAAGCTGGAGCATAAACATTGCATATGCCCAGCTTGTTACTAACAACAACAACAACTAAGTCTTTCATCCCAAGTATTTGGGGTGGCTACATGAACCAAAAAAGAATCTCGCCGGATTGATCACTTTGATAGTCCTTCTCCATTCATTTCTATCAATTAATATCTCCTCATTTAAACCTCTAGAATCCATATCTTTTCGTATCACCTCTTTCCATATTTTCTTTGGTCTTCCCTTCGTTCTTTTAACTTGTCATATATTGATAAACTCTTCTCGTCGAACTGGTACATTTGTAGGTTTACGTTGCACATGACCAAACCATCGTAATCGGTTTTCTCGCATCTTCTCATCGATGGAAACTACACCTAGCTTAGCATGAATATTTTCATTTCTCACTTTATCTCTCCTAGTGTTGTCGCATATCCAGCAGAGCATGTACATCTCTACTACACTTATCTTATGTGAATGACGTTTCTTTATAGCCCAACATTTCGTGCTATATAACAAAACTGGCTTAATAGCAGTCCTATAAAATTTTACCTTCAGTCTTAACGGAATGTTACGGTAGCGTAAAATTTTCGTTGCTCTCCTCCATTTCAACCAGCCAGTTTGTATCTTATGGTTAACATCATTATCGATCTCTCCATCATTCTGAATAATAGAACCCAAATACCTAAACTGACTGCTCATTTGTATCTCTTGCCCATCCAGTTTTACAATATTATAGTTTATGGTCCGTCGTTTACTAAATTTACACTCCATATATTCTGTTTTAGACCTACTCAATTTAAAACCTCTAGATTCTAATATATACCTCTATAACTCTAACTTGGCATTTACCCCTGCTCTTGTCTCACCAACTAAGACAATATCATCAGCAAATAGCACACACCAAGGTATCTCATTCTGAATAGCTCTAGTAAGCTCATCCATCACTATAACAAATAAGAACGGGCTCAATGCAGATCCTTGAGCTTATTACTAACAAATTGTACCAAAATCTTCCAAATGGCTTAGTTAACAAATTTGCAAGCTAAATAGTAAAAGAGACATGCTTTGGCTAAGTAACCTCAAGCATCATACTTTTCATATGCCACATGATAAATATACTTCAATATGTTTCATCCCCTACTAAAACTCTAGGTTTTGTACAATGTAAATAGCCGACAAGTTATCACAATAAAGCCTCATTGAGTCTTGGATATAAAACTCATCTCAATCAGAATATCTTTTATCCATACAAACTTACGTCTAAGTTCAACAACAAACTTATATTCTGACCCAGCATTTGATCTTGAAACAAATGTCTTCTTCTTACTCTTCACAGTACAAGATTCCCTTCAATAAAGATATAATACCCTCTAGTACACCTGTCGACTAAAGAACCTTCCTAATTTGTATATGAACAACCATCTATATAATCGTGACTGCAATCTGAATAAATGAATCCAAATACTTGTTCATTGGGCTGACATAAACTGTCTCACAATACTAATCAGATATGCAATATTTGGTCAAGTCATTATCAAACAGTTTAACTTTCTAATCAGTCTCATATATTTTGGTCCTCCAAAGTCCCCGTCAGGCAATAATTTCAAATTTGGATCCATTAGTAAATCCAAAAATTCCTAATTTTGATTGCATATACAACACATACTTTCACTAAGTGAAATCTCCTTCTTAGATGTTGCCACCTTAATTCCAAAAAAATACCATAATGACCCTAAATCTATGTTTAGAAACTTCAACTATGGAGTTGCCTAATTGTGCCAAGGTGGTAGGAGATGAAGATGATATGAGCAGCCCAAAACTGCTATAACTTCTGGTATTTTCTACTCTTCATCCGATATAAATATACTTCTAAAACTTGAGAGAACCTGTCTTCTCGATATATGGACACATAAGCAAACTGACCAACTTGGTAAGTCTTGCCATACAATTCCAAGCACATATTCTTATGTGCCCCACCTCCCTGTAGTTGTAACAAACTCTTATATCTTACTAATTCTATACTCCTCAATTTCCTCCACAACCAATTCAAACTGGCTAACTTAGTAAACTCTCCTCTGCCACCACCAAATGATCTCCTCATCTAAAGTCTTATGTGCTACCAACAAAATAACCTACATGAGGAACATCCTCTACCACCACCAAAACGGCCTCCTCGACCTCCATCGGATGTTATAAATTGCACCTACAAATGGTTAGAGTTGCCTTGCATGAGATTCGTTCCCAGCAAAATTTTGTGATTCATCAAAGAACACTTTGAAGAAATCGATATCTTTAATAAAGAGTCAACATAATTACTATCATCTGTGCACATGCAATACTCAGATGACAAACTTCCTAGGGTAGTAAGCACTATTAGTTAGTCTTATTGCTGCTGCATCTTTTTTAATATCTTGTGAGACAAAATAACACTTTTAGCTCTTCATAAACTCTCTTAAATTGTGATTCCTTGAAGAATACTATGAAGAAATCGATGTCTTTAATAAATAGTCAACTGCAGAACTACCATCCCTTGTGCATCTGTAGTGCTCAGACGGCTAGTTAGTCCTATTGTTTTTGCATCTTCGTAATATCTTGAGACAGAATAACATTTTCAGCTCCTAATAAACCCCGCTAAAATCAACATAAAGTTGAAATAAGGTTTTGTTGCCCTCCTCGATCTGGAACATCTCCTGGATGATATCAAGTGCTCTATTGAGATTATTCTTTTCCGAATAAAACTCCCTAAGATAGTTCCACATCTCATTTATAGTCATCGTACCCATCACCAAATTTTGTATCTTCGACTCCATGATGTTCAACATCTAAGCAATTAGAGCAGCATCCTCTCGTTCTTGGTCTTCCGTCTTAAAACGAGGAGGATCCATATACAAATAACTTTTTTCCATGATATGGATTAATTGGAGCAATCTTCCTCATTGCAAATAGTTATTCCCATTTAACTTCTTATCAGTAATCTTAATTAACAAAAACTCAATCGCTCTAGCTCTATCGACGCTCTTGCACTCGTTGAATCTACCATCTTCACAATCTCCATGACATTAACCATCCGTTATAAACCAAAATTCAATGATCCTCCCAACAAAAAGTACAACTTTGGGAACTCAAAAGAGCTTCTACTGAACTACTCATCAAACTCTCCAATACCCCACACAAAGAAATTTGTTTTGCTGCAAATTGGCAATAGCAACAACCCTTTTTTAACTCTTAGATCTGATCAACTCTGAGAGATCTAATAAACTGAGACAGATTAAATGAGAGAGATGTCAACATAGGAGATTTAGGAAGGGAGCTGCGCGAGGTATCATCGTGAGAGAGAGAGAGAGATCAACTACATTTAGGTGAGGACGGTTAGCTATTGAGAAAGCCAAGAGAGGCAGTGTTTCGAAAACAATGTTGGAGGTGAAGTTCCATTGAAGCCAAAGTTCTATCAAGACGGAGTTAGATTGTCAGAGTTCGATTGGGCTTCTAAAGGCGAAGTGTGATTGGATTCAATTGAGTTGTCGAAGGTTATTTGGTGGCAGAACAAGGAGGCATTGTTGGGTTCGATTGAGGCGTTGAGGGTAATTATGAGACCAAAGAAGGAAGAAAAGAGATTATTTTACAAAAAAGGGGATTAAGAAAAAGGAAGATTAAGGAAACAGTTTAAGGAGCTTATTAAGAGAGGGATGCTCTGACACCATGACATAAATCAAAGAGGGTTAGAATAAGAAACATGTATGAGAAAATTTGATATAGGGATGAGAATGGACAGCTCAACGGGCCAATTTTTGGTCAACCCTATTAAAATCTTTAAAGTAGAAAAATAAAATTTTAATTTTTAATTCAAAATTTTAAATAAGGATGGCCTAAAAGTGGCCTTTGGATCCGTCCATAGATGGGTTGATTATACCTATCTCACATCCTTTTATATCACACACACACACACACACACACACACACACACACACACACACACACACATATATATATATATATATATATATATATATATATATATATATATATATATATATATATATATATATATATATTTGTGTGTGTGTATACTGACTTTCAAAAAAGTCAATCACATAATAAATTATTACAGGACACATATATATAGGGTATCTTAAAAGCC